>JZKD02S1673658.1:462931-493072 GCA_000966675.3 Picea glauca | reverse complement strand
TGAGGATTAATCATGTCGGTAATTGTATAAGGACCAAATCCCCTTTTGCGGATTGGTCATCGGAAAATTACAAAGGGCAGAATAAGAAGTCGACCCCATCAGTTATAATGGAAGACCCAGAATTAATTAAAGGTGGGTTTACCCACCTAGAGTGAGAGGTCGGTCCTGCCAGATGGTGACCTTTCACACATGCCAGGTTGATATAAATAAGAGGCTAGCGCCACACTTCTAACACACACTCACTTGCTCATTCTCTTATGAGGCAAGCTACAATTAGAAGTTGGAGAGAGGAGAAGAAGGGTGGTACATCTTTTGGGGAGGACTTTCTATATTGGTTTGAGTTATCTTTTGAACATTGTACAAGCTATTTATGATAAGGAAGTTTTTGCTAGGTTTTCTTCCCCTAGAGGGTTTCCCAAGATAAATGTTGTGTCTCTTGTGAATGTGTATTTCTCAATGATCTTGTTCTTATTATGCTCTTATCTTATGAAATGCAAAGAACTATAATAATGGCATAAAACATTAACAATACCATCGTAGTCTACTAGCTCGTAAGCTCCTTTCTCCAAAACTCGTATGACGATATAAGGACCTCACCACATAGCTTCAACTTTTTCAGCTCCTAGCATATCCCGATCTTGTTCATACAGAAGAACCAGATCACATTCGGAGAAAATGTGTGGCCTAACATGTTTGTCATATTGGGCTTTGACGCGTTTCTTCTGGGCTTCTATAACCAGAGTGGCATCTTGACGGGTTTCGTCTAATTGCATAAGATACAACAGACGTTCTTCTTCGACATAAGTTTTTGGGAGAAGTTTGATGGCTAGTTTTAGGGAGGGTATCTCACATTCAATCGACAAGATGGCTTCTAGTCCATAAACTAACTGGAATGGTGTAAACCTGGTAGAAAAATTAACGGATGTCTGATAAGCCCACAATGCTGAAAACAACATCGCGTGCCAACTCGTTTTGTGAATCCCTATCATTCGTCGAAGCATGGTAATGAGGACCTTGTTTATTTCTTCAACTCGGCCATTGGCTTGTGGGTAATAGGGTGTTGAGTTTTCATGGTGAAGACCCAACTTCTTAGTGAGTTCAGACATCATGAAGTTTCTAAAGTGGCTACCATGACCAATAACGATAGCCTGAGGAACACCAAAACGAGTTATAATGTGATTGAATATGAATAATGCTACAGTCTTTCCAGTATTTTTAAATGTTGGCATCGCCTTTGCCCATTTCGTAAAATAATCTACGGCTAAAATAATGTATCCATGCCCCCTGGCCGAGTGAGGGTGACATGTCATGAAATCAATACCCAATTTCACAAAAGGACCAACAAAGACCACAGGGTGTAGAGGAGTAGGGTGTGATCGGATTATATTGTTGTAGGTTTGGAAAGCGTGGCATTTTTGGACGACAACTATACAATCGTTGAATAAAGAAGGCCAAAAATACCCTACTTATAAGATCTTCTGGGCAGAAGCATACCCAGACATGTGACCATCATAGGCTCTAGAATGGCAGTCATTTAGGTCTTTCTCGGCTTTGTCAAACGTGAGGCAACATCGAAAAACAGAGTCAATCCCATGACGATAAATAGTATCACCGAGGATAATATATTGACAGGCTTGGTAGCATATGCGACGATGGTCAGTGCTAGACAAATCGGGCCGGAAAGTCTGGGTCTAGAGATATATGATGATATCTCCATACCAAAGGTCATTAGAACTAATCAAGAAAAGGGATTCATTGGGTAATGAATTGACTGCTACATTTTCCATTTCAGAGCAGGGAAGGTCGCATATCAACTCGACAAACACCAAGGATTTCTTGGAATTAGCGCGTTCGAATTCTAAGTCAAACTCCTAGAGTATTACGATCCATTTGGAGTGTAGTGATCATCACCACAGATAAGACAAGGGTATCTGGGTCTGCGTTTATCCCTATCGTCAACAGGTGGTGTTTTAGTTTTCTCAGTTTGTGAAGTATTTTTGTACTCCTTATTCTTACCCTTTCCTTTTTTGGATTTGTTTTTGCCAACGAGGGTAGATTGAACATAATTTACCTCAGAAGTCTTACCAGTGGGAGGGGTAGGAGACGAAACATTTTGAACATTAGAAGAAATGGGTTTGGGGTTGTTGCCAGAGGTTTGGACGGAATGAGGTTGGGCATGGAAAGTGCCAATCACACTATCTGTTGCATGGGAAGCAATAGGGGTGGTTGAAGTAGCGGAAGTAGAAGGACGAGGCACATTAGGGAGTAAGTCATAAAGAGTTCTCGTTTGTGAGTAAACGAGGTCTAAGTATTGGGCATGATTGATTTCCTGTTTTTCGGTGACCACCCCATCCATGGAAATGTCATGACCGATGTCGTTCACTAATGATTTCGTGAACCACTCTGTCAGCAACTGATCGGTAAGTTCGAGTTTAATGAGATGTCGTCTCCGTCGCCACTCATGAATGTGATCAGAAATATGAGTGGCTTTAGTTTGTTTGAAAGAACTCAAAATCTCGGTTCCCGTTTCATAGCGAATCGGTAACTAGTAATGGGTGAGGAAAGCCATAGAAAGGGTGTTGAAGTCGGTGAAGAAGCCTTGTGGTAATTCTATATACCACTTCATGGTGGAACCTTTGAGTGTTTGCTGAAAAAGGCGTAAGAGAATAGAGTCATCCATCAAGCAGTTGGATGAGCACCAGAGGTGAAAAGTCATTACATGATTGTTCGGGTCCTCTCCAGGCTTACCATCGAATTTAGGTATATCGGATGGTAGTTTCGCTGGTATGGCAGACCATTGAGGAGAGTGATGGATCGGATCATTTAAAATTCTCGACAGATTTGGGAGGTCCAGGGTGGCTAAGAAAGATAACTGTCTATTCACATGCAGGTACTGGTGACTTTGGGGGGGGAGTCCCATCGGTAAACCAGTGGGACCATAAGCAGTTTGCATATAATGCAAATATCTGGGCATATTCGGTTGTTGGTGTGGAGGAAATTAATTCATAGGGTTGTACCCTTGAATAGGGGCATGGGGTGGGGCATTCGAGCCCCAAATAGGATTAGACATACCTGGATAGGGTTGGCCTGTACTAGGGGGTATGACGGGGCTAGCATGAGGTGGTTTCCCCCCAGTAGAGTGAGGATTATGTTGTATAAGATGATTCCAATACTAGGCCAAGGATGGAGGTATGTTTTGTCCATAGGGTGGGTTCGGTGGAGGTTCCCCCCCAATCAGGGGTTGCGTCCCGTTTGGGATTTGTCCTGTAAAAGGGAGTTGAGTTTTGCTTCCTTGGTGAAATTTTCCACCAACAGAGATTTGGTAATTTGGTGTGAACGACGGAACGGTTCTGAATTACTAATTCTCGAGAGGACTTCTGACTTCCTACCGACTCTGATTAATTCAGTGCCTATGATAGAGGATGGAAGAGGTCCTTTGAAAGGAGGTGGAGGAAGTGTCAGAATGAAACCGGGAAGACTTCCTCCACCTCCTTTCAGAGGACCTCTTCCATTCTCTATCAGAGGCACTGAATTACTCAGAGTCGGTAGGAAGTCATAAGTCCTCTTGAGAATTAGTAATTCAGAACCGTTCTAAAGAGTTATTTCTTTCCACTTGTGGAGTGGTGACGTCTTGGACTTCACTTTATTGAGGAGAGCCCTCCAGTGGGTTGGTAGGCAAGGGTTGAGAACCTTCTAGATTTTCTGGGGGTAGGCCTTGCATTCTACATGAACGGCGTGGAGGGTCAATTGTGATCGAGTTAGAATCTTACGAAAGAAATTCTAAGTCCAACTTGGGTAAACAAACAACATGTTCTAGTAAAATCTAAGAAGAAAAACCAAACAAACAAGACCTTCCAATTCCGAAGTCACTAGTTGGTGATGAAATCCAACGTCACGATGATGGGACAAGAAGGGGCTGGACGAGGGTGGAAAATTTACGTTGACAACCTGCTTAACAGAATTACACCCTGGTGCAAGCTCCCACACATAATCGTGGGTATACCCTCCAAGGAGCTCAAGTGAGTTTGGCCAACGTCGATTCCAGGTACTGTGAAGACTTGCCCCTTCACAGTCACCTTGTGTAAAACCCTAAGAATATAGGCTACTAAGGTTACCACCAACAACAATGATGTCTGGGGGAACAATCGACAGTTCGATCCACACGCAAGGGAAGGGTATCTAGCCTGAAATCAGCTTGAAAGGATTCCACTCATCATTGTGGGTATACCTTCAAGTGACCCCCGTAATACGTGTAATCTCTACACTGATATCAACAAAGCAGGGTGAGTAACTCTGTCAATCTCAATGCGACCTCAGGTTTGACCCTTGTGTGAGAAGGGCTTCCTAGGACAAGATGTTGCAAATGGAATTTGACACTCCTTATCACAAGATACTATTGTATGTTTTGTTCTTTGGAGAGTGTGTCTCACTGCTTATTCCAAAGCTCTAGCTTAGATAATGTTGGTGTAAAAGAGTCCTAGAAACAGTTACTAGTTGAATTTTAAAAAATTGTGCAATATTATTACAGGCTGTTGTTACTCAGAAGGAGACGGAAATGAAACCGATGTTGTGTGAGACTTTGAACCAAGAATGCATAAATAGAAATGAATGATACAAAATTTGTTGTTCGATGAATCCTATTTACAGGAGGGAGAGAGGATTTTTCTGGAGAAATGTGAACTACGATGTATGATCTTCTATGAAATGTAATATCAAACAACCATGACCAATGCAAGTTCTCTATTGATTCTTTTTCAGTACTTGAATGCCAATGTTTTTGAACACAAAGTTGCTTAAAAAAGAAAATGTTTTTAATTTTTTGTTAGAAACCAAACTACAGGGGTGGAACTAAGAAAGACAAGCAACCAATGAAAAATAAATATACAACAAAAACCCAAACCGATCTTTCAATGAAGACTAAAAAATAACAAATTGACAAGACCAATCTCTTCAAATGCATATGGGTAACAATTTTCCAAGTAATAAGCAATTGAAAAGAAAAATTGATCTCAACTTTTAAACCAATCAAAGGCTCCCAACCAAACAAGCACTCGGATTTCAAAACCAGAGATTATACCCTTGTTGCGAAAAGGTCAAGAGATAAAAATTGAGAAAACATGATCAAGAGGAGCTTAATCATTCACGAGATTTGAAGTCAAGAATTATTCAATCACTGTCCATAGAAGTTCTTCCTAGACACACAAACAAATCTGGGCATCTGAGGACACAAAAGACTTAAACCAAAAATTTGCAAGTGGGTTCGCAGGCTGGAAGTGTGGTACAGTACGAGAATCAAGGATTCTCGTAGGCTAGACACAGGAAAGTGCGAGAAGTTCACACTGAACTGAAATGCAAAATGTGAACTTTAGTGGTTCTTGCAGGCTACAGAAGGGTGCAATGCGAGAAGGCCTGAAGCTAAGAAAATTTTGGAAAAAAAATAATCTTTTTGGGGGAACTTATGGATCCAGGGAGTCTATAAGGGTATCCTCAAGACTCAGAAATTGATGGGAATGAAAAATGGTAAGTTAAGAGCAAATGGCCAAGGAAAAACCACCAAAAATGGGTTGTATCCCCAGTGGAGTCGCCAATTTTGTTATCGGACAAATCGGTAGGTGCAGACACTAACAGATCTCCCTAGATCCACCTGGATCTAGAACAAAACAGGACAAGACATGACTCTTTCCCTAAGTTGTAGTCATTGAATCTACTAAAGATAAGGAATAAGTGACATACCTTGATATCGCTTCCCTAGGTCTCTGTTGTTCCCACTTCGCTCTAGTGCTCTTGTGACATCAAATTCAAGACAACACAAATCAACCAAAGTGAAGATAGCAAAGTATATTCAATGTCAACTTATGCATATGATCAAGGAGTTATGCTATAAACTAAGAGTGATTTTATGGGAAAGGGACATGCCGCTGTATTATATTAAATGAAAGTAGAAGATACAACCTGATCGCCTTGATGTTGCAAGCTTCCTTTCAGTGACCCTTGGTTCCAACACACACACTTTCTCTGCACTAGCATGAAGAAGATCCAATTCCTCTTGATAGACCAAACAAAGTCTTCAAGCTTCTTTCCAAGCAGAGCTCTTCACACAATTCTTTCACCAATTATTCATTCAATCTTGCTTAACCTTTTCCATGAGAAACCCTTCAATATATAGGAGAAGGAGAGATGGTTACATGGATGAGGATGACCCCACCAAATCTGAGAAGTCATTAGAATGACAACCATATGAATGCCAACTCATTTTCTAGAAGATCCCCTTCTAGAACCTTCGTGACCTCTTCTTCTTTCCAATCTTAAAAATAGGTTCGCACCCTATATATGGAGCAGAATGCGAGAAGTTCACACCCTAAGTGTGGGTGGCATGTGATAAAGAAGGATTCTCGCACCCTAGAGCATAGGTAGCCTACGAACTCATCTTAAAAATATGTTTCTGGAAGCAGACATGAGCCACTTTTCTCAGGCAAAAAGTCCTTGTTGGGAGTCTGGATACATCACTGTTGAGACATCACTAGAGTGACCAAAATTATGTGTAACACATGATCCCCTTAGAAAGTTTGTTTGACCAGGATGATAGACCTTTGAAGTCTACTTTGCGAACTCAACTTGAAGAAGTTGAAAATTGTAACGTAGGAACTAATGAAAACCCCAAAATGGTCAAAATATCAAAATATCTTCCAGCACAAGTAAATAATAAATACATTGAGTTTCTTAAACAATATAAAGATGTTTTTTCATAGTCTTATGATGATCTAAAAACTTATGGTACTTCTGTTATTGAACATAAGATTCCCTTAAAACATGGTATCAAACCTTTCGGGCATAAGCTTAGACAAGTAAACCATATTCTTCTGTCAGTAATAGAAAGGGAGGTTAAAAACTCTTTGATGAAAAAATCATCGTTCTCCTTAGATACTCTGAATGGGTGGCCAATTTGGTCCCTGTTAGAAAGAAGAACGACGAAATAAGACTCTACGTTGATTTTAGGAATTGAAATCACTCTTCTCTTAAATATAACTACACACTCCCAAAGATGGACCATGTTTTAGAGATGGTAGTAGGGGATAACGAAATTTATATGATCGATGGTAGTAGGATACAATCAGATTGTTGTTCATGAAGATGATAGAGGAAAGACTGCGTTTACTACTCCATGGGGAACCTTTATGTATGATAAACTGCCTTTTGGTTTAATGAATGCAGGAGCAACTTTTCAGAGAGAAATGGATATTACTTTCGTCGGTGAGAGAGACAAGTTTGTTGTTATTTATCTAGATGATCTGACAGTCTTTTCCAATTCTGATGTAGAACATTTGATACACCTCAGGAAAACTTTTGAAAAGTGCATAAAATTTGGTTTGTCTCTTAATCCCAAAAAATCACACTTTGCTATGTAAGAAGGTAAACTTCTAGGTCATATAGTTTCAAAAGATGGAATCAAGGTTGATCCTAAACGAGTTGAGGCTATTGCCTGATTAATATTCCTTGAAATAGAAAATAAATTCAATCTTTTCTAGGTAAGATTATTTTTTTGAGGAGATTTATTCCCAACTTTGGTGAAATAATCAAATTGATTATAGATATGCTAAAAAAGAAAAAAAGAAGTAAAATGGACTGCAGAAGAAAAAGCATCTTTCGAACACTCTAAGAAAGCTATAAGAGAAGCACTAGTATTGGTAATTCCATACTATACAAAGGAATTCTTAATCTTCTCTTTCGCTTATGAACATACTGTTGTGACAATGCTCCTTCAAAAGAACAAAGAAGGATTTGAACAACCAATAGCCTTTTTCAAAAAAAGCCTTAGAGATGCAGAGCTGAGATATGATATTCTTGAAAAACAAGCTTATGCAATGGTGAAGGCTCTCAAGGCCTTCAGAACATATGTCTTGCACTCCAAAATAATTGCTTATGTACCAACAAATGCAATTAAAGATATCTTGGTTCAGCCAGACAATGATGGAAGAAGAGGTAGATGGTTGTCTAAAATTCAAGAGTTTGATCTAGAAGTGAAACCAACCAATCTAGTGAAAGGCCAAGGTCTGGCAAGGTTGTTGGATGAATTGAATTTCAGAGTGCTAGGAATAAATAACTTTGAATCACATGATCTTCTTCTACATATAGAGGAAATAGTCGATCAAGCACTTATGATTTAGATTGAAGATAAGTTTTCTTCCTCTGCCTGGTACTGTCATATTGTTACATACTTCCTTACTCTTCAATGCCCAAATAACATGACTCCTTCTAAAGCAATATTAAAACTACATGCAATTAAGTATTGCATTGTTGATGGAAAGTTGTGATGGAAAGTGATGCAGACCCCCCTACTCTCCCTCGGGGCTATTCGACCTCCTAGTCAAGGATCGTTAAATATTCTCGAGCTAGATCATATCCTTGGGACCTTGCTGGTCTCAAACTGAATCAAACACAGGCCCTGTTATTTCCCTCAGGATTTTCACGGCCACAATCTGATCGTTATCGATTTGTTCGTTGATCGACGATTCACAGTAATTACAGGCTGCGAATGTGCTTGATTTTTATCGAAGAGTTCTGTCCCCACAATCAGAAAAGTGCTCACCCAATCTCGATTGAATCGTGGTTGTTGATCCTGTGTCCCAACGAGATCAATGGTTCTAGCGAATAGAGGGTTGCAAACTAGCACATTCGCTAATTTTTCCTCCACTCCCTGCAGTGAATCCCCACCATCGATTTTCCATTCTCAAATCGATGGCTATCTGCGGGTCCTGCTCTCTTAGCACCCTTTTCCAAATCTCACACTAACAGGTGCTAGCTTCTTCCTTGCATGTGGCCTTGGGTTGTGACCTAGGGCTTAACCTGTTGACACTTCGTGACTTCAGAACCTTCAACAAGGATCATATCAACGATCCTCAACCTCCTTTGCATTCAACGATCAAGATCCACTTCAAGACTTCTCACTTTAGTAGTTTGGCAGTTTCGACCTCTGATTTCCCCCGGAGTATTCTATACCCGAAGTTCCAGACCAGGTGCCATGTGTCCACCTCAAATAAACGACTCTATTCCAGTTTAGGACTCCAGGCTTTGGACGTCTCAACTTCTCCACACCCACTTTCTTCCGAAACTCTTTCACCTGGAATTCACAATTTATCAATGCATGTCTCCCACAGATCGATGGCTACGATTAAATTTGGCTCTTTGGGCTTTGGGAGTTTCAAACTCCTATGCTTTATTCTTCCCGAAGTACATGATCAGTTGACGCATGTTCTTCTGGATCCGACGACCACTATCCACTTCGGCTCTTCGAGCTTTGGGAGTTTCAAACTCCTTCACACTCGTTCCTCCCGGAGTTGTTTCACCCAAAGATGATGGATTCCCATCACGTGTCCTTCTAGATCTGATGATCTAGATCTTCTCCGCTCACGTCAACTTCCTTTCGAAGTGTTAAGCCTCCAAAATTTCAGATCTGTCGCCACATACTCTTCGCAACAGACAATTGCAATCTGCTTCGACCTTCGAGACTTCGGGAGTTTGTCCCAAACCACACTTGGAATCCTCCGAAGTGAATTTTTCCAAAGTCTCAAATTTGTCGACACATATCTCCTGGCAACCAACAACCTGGATCTACTTAAGCCTTCATCTCTTCGATGATTTATCTTTCTCCTTATCCACAAAACTTTCGAAATGCTTTCGCTCCAGAGTTGTGGATCTTACACCAAGTGTCACTCTGGATGATGGATGACCTTGGCCTCTTCGGGACTTCGGAAAATCCTCGCTCCTATGTGCACATAGAGACTTAAAACTCTTGCACTATTCCTAGATCTAACGATATGGAACAATCCCACTCCCTCCTGGATGGATCTTAGTCGGTGACTCGTGAAACCTTCAGAGCTTCACTCCCTTTGAAGATTTCTCCTTGCTATCTCTCTTGATATTTATCTCTTAGACCCTTTGACTCCCCATAGGGATTACTTTGACACTTAGTCGAACTTCCAATCTCTGCACTCCTTGAAACATATTCCTATGCAAGACTTAACTTCTTGCGGGTGACTGTGCACACCTTGCAACAGTCCCTTTGCACTCTTTTCAATGGAAGTTTCATGCTATCTCTTCTGAGCTTTTGAGTCAAAATAGATTCCATCAACACACTCCTTGCAGACTGTATGCACACCTTGCATGAACTTGATGAAGAAAAAAAATTGAAACTTATCCAAATACTTCACAGTTTCATATGCTCAATGACACAACTCGTTCATTTATGAAAACAAAAAATAACAGGGAAACTGTAAACAATAGAAACACCATGCATTGGGTCAATATCCCTGTATTATATTCCTCCCAATGTAAATGGCTACAACCTGATAAAAACAACTTACATTCAGTAATGACTATCTCCTACTAATCTGCAACTAACCTTATTCAAGTATACAATGCACCTACTTATACAAGAGGTCCTCTTGGCTTTCCTCCAACTACCTACTTGATCGAAATAAAATTCTACAACTACTTAAGTCCTATTACATAAACGTCTGTGACAAACAATTTAAGGTGAATCTCTAGATCCGCGCCAAAATCAAATAACTAAAGGACGATATGATCTCTTCTAGTTTTGATGTGATCGTTCAACCTCCTCCCATTAACTTCTCTGATTCATCTTTTACTCAGAATTTATCTGAGATACACCATCTTTCAAAATTTAAAATTTTACTCAAAAGGCATGCTAAGCGCTGTGCTGTCATCCCATATGGCTTTGGTTGACGATGCTCCTGCATCATACTCCTCTGGGTAGAAAAATCATGGACTCCTTCCATGCTTCTAGACATCAACTTCACTTACCCAACTGACATCTTCTATCGGGTGTCCCTTTCACTTGACCAAATATTCAAAATAGGTCTTCCTCCTGGTCTTCTTGCCAATCCTCTGATCAATGATCTTATGCATCTATGGATTTTCTGCTATAGGCATCTGCTTCTCCCACTGAATCTTATCTTGATATTCTGATCTCTTTGTGTCATCTTCCCTGCAAGGATACAGGTCTCAAATGTTGAATATGGGTGATATTCCCACATCCTTTGGCAACTCTATCTCATAAGCATTGTTACCAATTTTTCTTAGGATCTTGCATGGTCCAATCTTCTTCAACTTCAACTTGTTATATGTTCCTCTTGGGAACCTTTCCTTCGTCAAGTGTGCTAAGAATTTATCTCCCACTTCAAATTGAATTTCTCTTCCATGCTGATCAACTCTGCGTTTAAACTCTGCATTGATGTTCTGCAAATGCTCCCTGATCTGGTTATGAAGCTTTTGCATTTCTACAGCGAAGTATTCTACTCCATCACTTCTAAATTCACTCTGATCCATGTCTCTCAACTCTGATACCCCTCTTGGCATCATCCCATAGACTATTTGGAATGATATTTTTTCTGTACTTCTGTTTTGTGAGTTATTGTATGCAAACTTTTCTTGTGACAGAATTTGATCCCACTGGCTATGATGTTCAGTGACCAAACTTCTCAACAAATTTCCTAAACTCCTATTTACCACCTCAGTTTGTCCATCTGTCTTAGGGTGATATGATGAACTAAAATATAGTTCTTTTCCCAACTTATTCCATAATGTTATCCAGAAATGACCAACAAATTTAGTGTCTCTGTCTAAGACAATGCTCCTGGGCAATCCATGAAGTCTCACAACTTCATTGAAAAAACAAATTGCAACATGTGTTGCATCATTGGTCTTCTGGCATGGGATAAAGTGTGCCATATTTGAGAATCTATCAACCACAAAAAAGATGGAATCACTCCCCCTCTGGGTTCTAGGCAATCCCAACACAAAATCCATGCTTATTGCATTCTAAAGCCTATCCAAAATATGCAATGGTTGATACAATACAATGTTCTGTTTCTTTCCTTTTGCATACTGACAAATATTACATTTTTTCAAAAACCTCTTCACCTCCGCTCTCATACTTTGCCAATAGTATGAACTGTTAAATTGTACAAACGTCTTGTCATGGCCGAAATGTCCTGCTAGACCTCCATTGTGTTTTTCCTTCAGCATAATTTCCCTCATCGAGCACCTTGGTATGCACAATTGGAAACCTTTAAACAACAATCCATCTTGAATCATGTAATCTGTCAATTGGCTTCTATCTCTGAGCATAGGATTTTCACATGCTTCATATGCTTCCTTAAAATTTGGATCATCACAATACATATTCTTAAGGTGTTCAAACCCCAAGGTATTGACTTGAAATTCCTGTAGAATCAGACATCTCCTGCTCAATGCATCAACAATTTTGTTAGCATTACCAAAAATATGTTTAATGACAAAAGTGAAAATTTTCATAAACTCTATCCACTTAGAATGTCTTTGGTTTAACTTCTCTTGTCTGGTTATGAATTGTAAAGCCTGATTATCGCTATACAAGACAAATAACTTTGGAACAAGGTAGTGCCTCCATTTCTTCAAGGCTTGAATTATGGCATAAAATTCTTTGTCATATGTGGAGTAATTTCCCTTAGTCTCATTCAACTTTTCACTGAAATATGAAATAGGCCTATTGTCTTGGCTCAAAACCACTCCAATTGGAACTGCACTCACATCGCACCTTACTTGAAATGTTTTCCCAAAATTTGGCAAGACAAGAATTGGTCATTCTGTTATCTTCTCCTTCAATATATTGAAACTTTTCTGAGCTTCTTATGTCCATTTATAAGACTTGTGTCTCTTCTTCACTGTATCCATCTCCTATGCACAAATTCCACTGAAATTTCTAATTAACTTCATATAGAAACTGGCTAATCCATGTACGCTTCTCACTTCAAACATACTCCTTGGTGATAGCCAATCTTTGATTTCTCTGACCTTCTCAGGATCCATCTTCAATTCATTTGAAGAGATCACAAAACCTAAGTAAATGAGTTATGTCTTCATAAAACAAGACTTCTTCAGATTTATCAACTTCTCTTGTTGTAGTCTCCTTATCACTAATGTCATATGTCTCAAATGCTCTTCTTCAGTTTTACTGAAGACTAGTATATCATCTAGATATACAATCACAAACTTACCAATGAAATCCTTCAATACTTCATTCATCAATCTCATAAAAGTACTCGGGGAATTTGTTAATCCAAATGGCATAACAAGCCACTCATACAACCCCTCATTTGTCTTAAAGGTTGTCTTCCACTCATCACCTTCTCTCATTCTTATCTGGTGATATCCACTTTTCAAATCTATCATTGAAATTTTTTTTGTTCCACTTAAGCAATCCATTAAATCATCCATCCTAGGCAAATGAAATCTATACCTGATGGTGATCTTGTTTATGGCTCTTGAGGATGTACACATTCTCCATCCTCCATCCTTCTTTGGACTCAACATAGTTGGTATTGTGCATGGACTCAAGATTTCTCTGACCAAACCCTTGCTAATAATTCCTGGACTTGTTTCTTTACCTCCCCATTCTCTTGAGGTGTCAATCTGTATGTTGTTTTGTTTAGCATACTTGCTCCTAGTATCAAGTCAATATGATGGCTGATATTTCTGATAGGTGGCAATGAGTTAGACAACTCATCCACTACTATGTCAGCGAAATTCTCCAACAACTCCTGAACTTCTTTAGGAAAATCGTCCATAGAAGTACTTGCAAGGACCACTATGGGTTTCCTCACTACAACAAACTGCATCCCCTGTTCCTTCTTAACTTCACTCAAGAGTTCCTTCCCACTCATGAGAGGTATGCTTGTGCTGACTTCTTATTTTACTTTCTTCTCTTCTATTGGTAGTAACATGTGTGTCATACCATACTTTTCCAAAGTGTAAGTGTTCTTTCTCCCATCATGAATGAAATTCCTGTCAAACTTCCATGGTATTCCCAACAAAACATGACATACATCCATGATAATTTCATCACACTAAATTTAATCTCTATATCCACCTATTTTAAATTCAACAAGACATTGTTTAGTTACCATTACTTGGTGTCCTTTTTGCAACCATGAGACCTTATATGGATTTGGATTTGTAGTTGTCTCCAACTCCAATTTCTCCACCATCTCCGTGGATACTAGATTATCAATGCTCGCACTGTCAATTATCACCTTGCATACTCTGTCTTTAGTCTTGCAAGTTTTCCTAAACAAACTGTTCCTTTGCACTGGTTTTTTAACATCTGGTTTTGGCTTCAAGAGAACCTTCCTCAGCATCAGATATTTTCCATCCTCTGCACCTTCTGCTTCAACATTCCTTTTCTGTTCCTCTGAAATGTGAGCTTCACCTCCTCTTTCTTTGTTTCTCTCGGGACATTCCCAACACTTGTGTCCTGGTTTTCCAAAGGTATAACATATTATCTCTCCTCCTCTGCTTCTACCTCTTCCTCTGGAAAAATGATTTCTTCCACCAGGCTGTCTCCCTCTAGAGCTTCCTCCTCTTTTTGAGTGATTGTGGGTTTTCTCATCCTCACCCTTGGGCTTCTGTGTCTTATCATGGGCAACTCCTTTACCTTTGTTCGAGCTTCTACCTCTTCCTCACTGGATTTGTTTTCTGTCCAACTTATCCTCTGCTTTCAATGCATATTGATATTCCTCCTCTATTGTCCTCACCAACATCATGCTAATTTCATCCTGGATTTCATATCTCATGCCATTTATGTACCTAGAAAATTTATCTTCATTTCTCTCCCTCTGTCCAGTCTTGATGTTCAGCTTATAAAAATATTTTGTGTACTCTTTTACTGTCATTCCTTTCTGTCTCAGGTTCTGCATCCTCCTAAACATATTTATCTGATAATCCTTGGGCATGAACTTATCCTTCAGTTTGGCTACCATTCTATCCAAAATCTTAATATTTTTCTTACCTTTGTTTCGTCTGTCATCCTATAGTTCATCCCACCACAATGCTGCATGTATTTTCAATCTGGTGAATTCATGTCTCACATTCTTTTCCTCAACGACATCGTAATAATCGAAATACTTGTCCATGGACCTTATCCAATCCAACAACTCTTCAACGTCCAAATTGCCTTCATACATTAGGATGTCTATCTTTTCTCTAGATCCCAACTTCAAAACAAATTTTAGTAAGTGTTCTTCGACAACATATCCCCCTGAAGCTTCTTCAAACTCCGTCTCTTCACTTTTTTCTTCACTGGCATCTCTAGAATCAGGTGATCTCCTCTCTGTTGATTCCATCGCTTCCAACCTTGCACACAGTTCCCTCATTTCCCTTTTGACAACTCATTGGCTACAGGTGGTTCCATGTGTCTCCTCGGTGGCATTTTGCTGACTGGTTCTCACACACAGAGTACCAATTTGAGTTCTTTTAGGATCTGATACCACTTGACACAGACCCCCCTACTCTTCCTCGAGGCTTCTCAACCTTCCGGTCAAGGATCGTTAAATATATTCAAGATGGATCAACACCTCGGGACCTTGCTGGTCTCAAACTCAATCAAACACAGGCCTTGTTATCACCCTCAAGATTTTTATGGTCACAATCTGATCATTACCGATTTGTCTGTCGATCGACAGTTCACAATAATTGCGGGCTACCAATGTGATCACTCTTTATCGAAGAGTTCTATCCCCGCAATCAAAAAATTCCTCACCCAATATTGATTGAATCGTGGTCACTGATCCCCTGTCCCAACGAGATCAACAGTTCTAGCGAATAGCGGGCCGCGAACTAGCACATTCGCTAATTTTTCCTCTGCTTCCCGCAATTATTCTGAACCGTCAATTTTTCGTTCTCAGATTGATGGCTATCCGCAGGTCCTGCTCTCCTAGCACCCTTTTCCAAATCTCACACTAATGGGCGCTATCTTCTTCCTTGCATGTGAACTTAGACTGTGACCCAGAGATGAACCTTCTGGTGCTTCGCGACTTCATAACCTTCAACCAAGATCAGATCAATGTTCCTCGGCCTCCTTTGTAATCAATGATCAAGATCCACTTCAGGACAACACATTTCAAGAGTTCAACACTTCTGACCTCCCCTTTTCCCCAGAGTATTCCATACCCAAAGTTCCAGATCAGGCTTCACACATCCACCTAAAATCAATAGCTCTAGTCCACTTCAAGACTTTGGCCTTTAGACATCTCGACTTCTCCACACCCACTTTCTCCTAAAATGATTTCACCTGGAGTTCACAATCTATCGACGCGTGTCTCTTGTAGATCAAGGGCTACGATTAACTCCATCTCTTCAGGATTTGGGAGTTTCAAACTCCTACGCTTGCTTCTTCCCAAAGTACTTCCACCCAAAGTACACGATTTGTTGACGTGTGTTCTTCTGGATCCGACGACCACTATCCACTTGTTGAAATATTGTAACTGCAAATATTATTCTCTTTATTGTTATTATTATTTGAGTCATTTAGTTATAGATCAAACCCCCTTTTGTGGATTTATCATGTCGGGCATTGTAATTGACCAAATCCCCTTTTGCAGATTGGTCAAACCCTAAATATATTATGCAAATTGAGAAGTCACCCCCAGACTAATTAATGTGGTTTTAACCACTCAGAAATACAAGTCGGCCCTGACCAGCGAAGAGACACCTTTTCAACACCTGCCAGTTTGTATAAATAAAGGAAGTCAATGCCTCATTTGTTCACTCACTCAACTCACTCATCTAGTGCGCAAATTTGAAGGAAGCTACAGTTTCCAGTTGCCAGAAGAAGGAAGAGAGAGAGAGGCACTTTTCTCAGAGGAGGATATTCTCTAGTGTTTGGTTTATTGTCTTGGCTATTTATATTAAGGAAGTTTTTGCTGGGTTTTCTTCCCCATGAGGGTTTCCCAGGATAAATGTTGTGTATCTTGTGATTGTGTTTCTCTTAGTGATCCTATCTATGCTATGGTTATCTAGTAAACTGAAAATAAACCTAATAATAGATAAAAACTTAACATGGTTTCAGAGCTAAGCTGAAGAGAGCATCTTTCATTGGATAAAGAAAAAACGTCATTGTTGTCGTACAAGAAAATTAGGGCTTTTTGTTGGAGAGGAATTTTTGCCTAAAACCTATCTAGAAAAGTGCGCCCTACCCTAGTGAAGATTTTGGCATCTTGAGCGCACCATTTCAGTGGATAGAACTCTTGGAAAGTGAAACCCTAGTTTTCTCTGGTACCAGAAAACCAAAAAACCAGGAAACCAGAACCAGTACTAGAAGTACCAGTCCATATTTTTGCAAGCTTTGTTTCAAGGGGTAAAATTTTGATTTTCAGAAAACTGAATGAACTAGTTCACTCACCTCAACTCACCGCATCTATGCCCTGGATTATAATTTCAAAATTTGAAGTTTGAAAAATTAGGGTTTCCTCATAAAACCCTAAGTTGCAGTTTCAGAATCTGTTGCAATATCAATTGCAGTTGCAGTATGAGTTGAAGTATCAACTGCAATACTAGTTGCAGTCACCCTTGAAGTTTTTAAGGGTTTGTAATTATTACCGTTGCTACCATATGGTGCCACTACCTGCAAATTCTATCATAGGTATGTAATCACATATGTTTAACTTGTTAATCTTTAAAGGGTATTTTCAGGAGAAGGGATCTCTTACCATATATCCAGAAGAGTCGCAAGATCCAACACATTCAGAGGAATAATGCAACTCAAGTTTGATTATTCTGATATGCATCTATTTGTTATGACATTATTTTGATCTAGGTTGCATGTTGAAGCTATGACCATCATACTAACCTTTGGTCAAATTTAAGGTCAAGGTATTAGATGGATTAAAGTTGAGATAATAGAGTTTATCCTCTAAGACAACCTTCTATCAAAATACCATATTATCTTCATACATAATACAGGTTTAAGAAAGAACTCGTCATCTTGAGTGAAGGAGACTTGGAACAAAAGAAACACACTCATTCTTGAGGACAAGACTCCAAGTTCCAGGTTTGATTAATTAAGTTGATAATATTCAAAGTTGCACATGACAAGTTGATAACTAACCCATACAAGTAAACACTATAGTTGAGGTAGGAATATTTGAAAAGCATTATGCTTTGTAGCATGTGAGCATATTGAGATAAATGCTTAATGTAATCATTTACCAGATACAACTAACATCTCCTCTAGGAGAAACTTCTTGTGTTGATTCTAGGTTACCTTGAATTAATGTTTGATCAAAACACTAGAAGAGTGTTGATCTCATTTCGTATTGTATTTCTTACTTTTGATCCTTGTTCCCGACAGGTCACAAATGAAATCTCTAAAGGAGCTACTATGACAATTATTCATGCTATTGTTTTATTTACTATTATCAAAAGATTATTATTCTTTCTTGTTGTTTTGTTGAACTTGTCATAGGTGATAACCTTAAGGAAGCTATAGTGAAGGTTGCAGAAGGCAACATATTATATGAGACATGAAGCAGAATATGTACATGACCATATACACTCATGTATCAAAGAAGATGAAGAAGAAGCTATCTTTTGAGATTTAGAGTATCTCATATGAAGATTGATTGTAAGGAGTATAAGGCTCCAAAGATGACTGAACATTAGAACAAGTTCTCACAACATAATTGTTCAAAGGTTAATGAAGCCACCTTGACGGGAAGCATAACTCGTTTGAAGCCTGACTGTTAGGGTCCTAACATGCACATAGGTAGAACAATATATTCAAACGTCATAAAGGTCAATATTAATAAGGCCTTGCAACAAAATAGAATAAGTCGAATGCAAGAAGACCTAATAGAAGCTTCCGCTTCTAGAAGGATATTCCTCTAGATGCTTCTTTTGATAGACATATTTAGTATAAATAGGAGTTGAGGGTATGAGAACCCTAGCTTGGATATTATTGTAATAGATCTCTACTCGACTGGAGGTTGCCCCCTCGAAGAGGCCCGTGAACATTGCTCTCAGAATCAAAGTGTTATTTCTTTCGTTATTCTTATATCATTTCAGTGTTATTGTGGTGATTGTTCTGGTTATATTGCTGTTATTCTGCCATTTCTAGCATTTTATTTCTATTCTGCATACTTTTTATATCTGGTATATTACAAGTGCTATCAGAGCACTTTCCTTGGCATAAATTGTGGGTATTTTTTTTTCCAGGGTAGAGATGTATTCCAGTGTCTTTAAGCCACAAAGATCTGTCGTTACACGCATATACCTGCGATTGAGGGATTCATACACGCAGGAAATACAAGTGGTTCTTAAGCACACATCTATTGGACACCCTTGTAACCCCTGTTGGTACCCCTTCGAGTGGTAGCACATCAGACAACACCTGTGTACAGATCAACCTATATTTTATGAATCCCTCTTTAGATAAATCGATTAGCTGCCTGACTGCTATAATGCCATCGAGAACAACACTCGGGAAGATACTCTCTAGTACTTGGGTAGTCAGGTAGTACAGCTAAGGGTATGGTCTATCCTCCTTAGTTAGTGCCCTGAGATATTGGGCCGAGTACTACTGTTGGACCCCGCACGTATATCAGAGAGCTATAGCACATGGAAAACACGTCTTTAGAACCCTTGAATACCTAACCCTTGGGGACAGAAACATAAACAAATTAAAACAGACAAGATCTATTGCCATGCAACTGTGTTCATGTTTCCAAGTAACTACCCATTTCTTCCTGGTTAAGCATTTGGGCATTTCATCACTGTAGTATTCTTCATACCAGAGTATAACTCCATAGGTGTTTAAAAAAAAAAAGTCTAGAATTTTTTTCACCATTATTTGAGACCTATTTCATTGGATTCATCTCTTCGCCCTTATCACATTCATACATATCATTTTTTAGAAATTTTTTTTGACCCCACCCACCACTTTTCGGTTCCCTCATCCTTATGGCCCATACCCATAGCCAAGACTTGGAAGCTCTCTTCAATACCTTGCAATCTAGTCTCATCGAGACCCAACAAGAAGTGAAACAACTCAGTGCCAATGTTGTTTCCATCAATACAACCATGCAATCCTCAATGGAGGAAATCAAACAAGACCTGACCACCCATCTTGAATCTGTCTTTTTGACACTCTACACCAAGATGCATATCCCTATAGATAACCCTTCCTATGACTCACCTCCACATATTAAAGGTGAACATTCCTCTCATTCCAATAACTTTCAGCACCATCACTTTCAACGTGACGTACGCCTTCTACGGGTGGATGTGACCAAATTTGATGGCTCAGACCCCACTGGTTGGATAACCAAAATGGAACATTATTTCTCTTTATACGACATTATAGATGACTTGGCCAAACTTCGGTATGGTGTTCTCCATCTAGATCAAGAATGTTGGCAATGGTGGCAATGGAGAAAAACTTTCCGTCAAGGGTATATTGCTTGGATACACTTTGTGGCAGAGCTTTATGAATGCTTTAAAACTGACACCAACCATTTGGGTCATTTGACAAAGTTGAAACAATCAGGAACAGTGGAAGACTTTATAGTTGCCTTTGAGCGCCTGGATTTTCACACAGAGGGCATGTCTAATGCCTTTTTCCAAGAGTGTTTTATCAGTGGCCTCAAGGATGAGATTCAGGCCCATGTCCTCATGGCTCAGCCTAAGAGTTGGGTGGAGGCTACTAAAAGAGATAAATAAGAACAACATGTTGTATCTTCTCAAAACCAGAAACCCTCCTTTATCCCTCGCCCTAAACCAGTAAATCCCACTACTCCCTTTGCTCCACTAAAGATCCAAAAATTGACTAGGGCTGAAATGGATGAATGCCGACTCAAAGGATTTTGTTATAATTGTGATGAAAAATATTTCTCGGGCCACAAGTGTAAGGAACAAAAGATTTTTATGGCCATCTCTGACGATATTTCGGAAGAGGATGTTGAAACTCCCCTTGTGTCCGAGTCACCTAAAACCACTGATACAACCCCTCCCTCAGACCCTCTCGAAGTAGAACCGGTCATTTCCCTCAATATTGTCATTGGCTTCTCCGCTCCCCAAACCCTCAAGCCAATCGGTTACATCAAGCATCAGAAGGTCATCATTCTGGTTGATAGTGAAATCACCCATAATTTTATTCATCACCGCATTGCCCAAGATACTCATTGCTACATCCATGCCATCAATAATTTCCAAATCATGATTTCCAATGGTGGCTCCATGAAATGTGGAGGGTGTTGTGAAAATGTGCGTCTCCAAATTGGTGACTACCACCTGAAATCTCATATGTTTGCTATCAACATGGGTGGTTGTGACATTGTATTGGGTGCAGATTGGCTAAGGATTTTGGGTCCCATTCTCATGGAGTTTAAGGAATTAACCATGCAAGTTGACCAGGAGGGCCACCAATATAAGTTCCAAGGCATCACCACCAGTTCACCTGAGATCATTAGTTCCCATCGCATGGAAAAGCTGTTCAAAAAAGGTCATTATGGTGTTATTGCCCAACTCCATGCCATACAAGCAATAGAGACACCCTCTGTGCTGCAAGACCTCCAAGCCATCCTTTATAAACATCAAGTGGTCTTTTCCACTCCCCATGGACTCCCTCCTTCCTGTGGTGTTCATGATCATTCCATTCCCCTTGTACCCGGAAGCCTTCCTCCCAATATCTGTCCGTATCGTCACCCATTTTTCCAAAAAAATGAAATTGAGAAAATGGTCCAAGAACTCCTTAATGCAGGTGTTATCCGACCTAGTACGAGCCCCTACTCTTCTCTTGTGGTCATGGTCCTGAATAAAGAAGGTTCTTGGCGAATGTGTCTTGACTTTCGTGCCCTCAACAAACTTACCATTAAAGACAAATTTCCCATTCCTGTCATTGATGACCCCCTGGATGAATTGAGTGGTGCCCAATTCTTTACTAAACTTGATCTTCGTTTGGGCTACCACCAGATACGTATGAAAGAGAAAGACATTCCCAAGACTTCCTTTAGAACTCATGAGGGCCACTATGAGTTTTTGGTCATGCCCTTTGGCTTCTGTAATGCCCTCTCCACCTTCCAAAGCCTCATGAATCATGTCTTCTGTCCTTTTCTATGTCATTTTGTCTTAGTTTTCTTTGATGATATCCTCATCTATAGCAAAACCTGGACAAAACATCTTGTTCATGTGGATCGAGTTATCCATTTACTCTCTCAGCACCAACTTTTCCTGAAACGATCTAAATGTTCTTTTGGTGCCTAAGAAGTAGAGTAGTTGGGTCATCTGGTTGGAAAAGATGGCATCAGGGTGGATCCTAAAACGATTGAATCTATGCAAGACTGGCCTCACCCAAATACTCTCAAAATATTGCGTGGATTTCTGGGCTTAACAGGTTATTATCGCAAGTTTGTTAAGAATGATGGAAAGATTGCAACACCCCTCACTGCTCTTCTAAAAAATAACTCTTTCACTTGGACTCCAGCTACTGCTCAAGCTTTTCAAACCTTTAAGATGGCCATGTGCACCACTCCATTCCTGGCCCTTCCTAATTTCACAAAGACCTTTGTCTTGGAATGTGATGCTTCAAGGAAAGGAATTGGTGCTGTCCTTATGCAAGAGGGTCGACCTTTGGCCTTTACCAACAAACAACTATTTGAAATAAATCTAGGCAAATCAATCTATGAAAAGGAAATGTTGGCTATTTTTCATGTCGTTGATCTGTGGCACCCTTATCTTTTGGGGCAACACTTCCAAATTAAGACAGACCATCAAATCCTCAAGTATTTTCTGGAACAACGCATTTCCTCCCCGAAGAAACAAAAATGGGTGACTAAGCTCTTTGGATATGATTATGAGATCATTTACAAGAAAGGAAAAGACAATGTGGTTGCGTATGCACTTTCCCTAAAATATGAAGACGAAGGATCCCTTTTTTCTCTGTCCTTCATTGTAGTAGATTGGTTCCAAGCCGTTCGCCAAGAATGGCTACAAGATCCCAAAAGTGCACATTTGATCCAACAATTGCAGTCCAATGCTCCAACTTCCCTAGGGTACTCTTGGCTCCATGATGAGCTTCGATACAAAGGTCGTTTGTATTTAAGTAAACAATCAAAGCTTAAATCCACGATACTTTCTGAGCTTCATGCTACACCCACAACGGGGCACTCCAGGTTCACAAAAACCTATGATAGGGTCAAATGTTCTTTTTTCTGGGATGGTACGAAACATGAAATTCGTAATTTTGTTGTTAAATGTGATGTGTGTCAACACAACAAGGGAGAAACAGTCAAATATTCAGACACACTACGATCACTTCCAATTCCACTTGCTATTTGGAGGGATTTCTCTATGGATTTTATTATAGGCTTACCCAAATCAGGAAATACATCAGTCATTATGGTCGTTGTTGATCACCTTTCCAATTATGCTCATTTCTATGCTCTTCAATACCCGTTTACAACATCCATGGTGGCTCAAATTTTCATGGATCAGGTATTCAAGCTTCATGGCATGCCACACTCTATTGTTTCTGATCGCAACCCAACTTTTACAAGCAATTTTTGGCAAGAACTATTCAAGCTACAAGTCACCCCATTGCATCTTAGCACAACTTATCATCCCCAGATTGATGGTCAAACAGAAGTTGTCAACAAGTGTTTGGAAACATATTTGAGGTGTTTTGCCTTGGAAAAGAAAAATCATTGGGCTCAATGGTTACCCCTAGCTGAATGGTGGTATACCACTTCATACCATACAACTACACGCATGACTCCTTTTGAAGCGGTATATGGACGGAAGCCACCTTCAATTCTCTCATACTTACCTGGTGTCTTGAAGGTCCAGGCGGTTGACCAAACACTTACAGTTCGAGAGGCTATTATCTATACCCTCAAAGAGAATTTGGTCATGGCACAAAATTGCATGAAGCAACAAGCAGATCAAGGTCGCTCTGATCATCGATTTCCAGAAGGGGATCAGGTGTTTCTTCGACTTCAACCTTACAAGAAAAATTGCCTCAAGGCTGAGCATTTTCAGAAGCTAGCGCCCAAATTTTATGGTCCTTATACCATTCTCAAGCGTGTGGGACAGGTGGCCTATCAATTAGCTTTGCCCAGTCTGTAAAAACAAAGTTTAATTTTTCTTCTTATAATCTTAAACTAAATTTTTCTTTGGTTATGGAGCTGCCCTTAGTTCTAAAAAGTCTTTCAAGAGTTTCGGGTTTCGGGGTTCAACTATTCACGAAGTATGATTTTTTGAATAACAACTCCAAAGTCCCGATACCGAAGTCTCGAAAAGTGATTGCTTAAAAGAATTTAAACCGAATTAAAAGGAATAATTAAAAAAAAAATGTTTAATGACTTTCTAAACCTTTCGTATTTTCTTTTCGGCCATCTCGACTTAAACAACAGTTCAAAGTCCCGATGCACTTTTTATGAAATCCATTTTTAATCCTGATTAATTAAATTTTAAAACACACTTAACAAATCGTTAATCAGTTGCATTTCAGAAAATCAAAGAGTTATCACTCTTTCGCACTAAAAAAACCCTAAATCCCGAAATCCCGAAAGTATTAAGTGCTTAAGCGTAATTAGCTTAACATTAAAACAAGGTTAAAGATATTAAATGACTTTTCCCGTTTCTCCATTCGGGAGTTCTCGAAGACGTTCCTTTCGAAATATTAGTTTTGAATCGCTGATATGTGTCATTATTTATAGCGGATTATTGGAGATATTTTTAGCGTAAAGTGCATATCTACAGGTGTACCATCCCCATTAAATATTTTAACTTTTATCGCCTGTATCAATACACTCAATTTAAGGAAATTTAAGGGTTGATAAAGGTTTGCTATTTCGAATCTCATTCTTACGTTCAAACAAGAAGCGACTTGCGAGTTACATTCAAAAGAGCTCACACATTCCCTCTCTCTAACATGCTTTCATTTTTAGCACAAACGTCATGGCACCCATAAAAGCACCTAAGAAGAGTGAGGAGGCCGATGAAAGCTCAAATCTAGATGGAGATGTTATATCCGATACTACGCCACATGCTGTGGATTCAATCAAGTCCTAGAGGTAGATTTTTGAAATCCTCGAGCATGAGATTCAGAACTGCCCCGACGATTTTGGAAACAAAAAGACTAAAAATAAACTCAGAGATATAGCAGATTCTAAGATCCATAAGATAGAAACATGATCGAGAATCATGCCTTACAATGACATGATGAGCTGGGCTTTAGAAAATATCGACATTCAGACTAGGAGCATTCTAAATCGCCAAAAGGTCGTCGTCGACTCGTTTAGACCAGGGCACATCCAAGTAATGTATAAACTATCACCTGTTTCTAAATACACTTATAATGCCGAATTCATAGAATAATTTCAAAGAAAGGAGTGTACATAATTTGATCAAACATATCCAGGTATAATCAAAGAATGGTGGGGAATTCCAACGAAATTTAGAGCTAATACCCATGGCATTTATGCTACAACACCATTAAATGAATACATGGTTTATATAGCAATGATGTTGTGTAGAATTTTTGGGAGGAAAAGCCCTACCCATTTCCCCATAGAATGGGTGCCAATTTTACATGAAGTAGCCGAGGGATACACTTTCAACTGGTGTAAAATTTTATCAGATAACTTAACCAAAGATATTGTAGAGTACCAGATGGAAAATCCAAAAGGTCGACCTGTATATTTTTACATGTCTGCATATATTATGGATGCTATCTGTTACATGACTCCATTCCCCTTGATGAATTGGAGATGGAACCCAGCCTATGATGAAACCATTCATGTTTTTCACTACAAACTATGGGAGGAAAACGTTAAAGATTTATTTTACGAAAACTGTTACTACGTAGTGATACCTGTGCACCAAATTTTATATGGTTATGCACCCCCTCGGATTTCAGAACAAATCGTCGAAAACCTCAAAGCAATTGCAGTTTGGTTTATTGAAGAGAGTTTCTCTTATGTCAGAGTTTTCGGGTGCTCGATTCCTCCTCACGCACTTCCAAAGTTCCTTCCCGACAGACTGGTGTGCAGAGAAGTGGCATACCAGATAATAACAGGAGGCATTGGTATAGAGTCAAAAGCATCTTAGAAGAAATTTTGGCCAGTTTTTTCTATGCAGATTGGGAAGTTTTCATTGCTTAATCTTGGCCATTCTAAAGTGGAAGTGGCATCATTAGAAGACATTAAGCTGGTAGATATTGAACTCAGAAAGAACGACCCATACCAAATTGTGGGAAATCATCTAGATCATTGCAACATGAAAGTGTTTGAGCATGAAAACTCCCCTTGTGACGATATATTCAAAGGAGCTAGAGCATATGAGGAGATATTAGAGAGAGTCCAGGTGTTACCCCTTGACTTGCAGACCAACTTTATTTATTTCTAGAAGCACATACGAAGTGGTTTTCCAAAAATACTACAAGGGGAATCAATAACCTCTCCTTCAGAATAGGAAAGCATACCTCCAGGTTTCAAGCCAAAGCCTTCTGATGAGAAGACTGCAGAAGAAAATCCAAAGAAGGCTAAAGCATCTTCACAAAAAGTAGAAGCTTCACAAATAGAGCACCCAAGGTCAGAAACATAGTCTACACTCGAGACACCTCCAAAGTCGAGTCAAACGATTCCTCCTTGATCATCAACTATTCCTGCTGATATCCCTAAAACAATGGGAGAAATTCAATATACAGAGTTGGGTATCCCTATTGCATCATTGACTCCTTTATAGTCAACTTTTGGGACTCCTCATCTGGAAGTTATATATGTAAGTGACCTAACTCCAATCTCTAGAGAAGATATACCTTTCTCTGACTACTTTTTCAATAAAAAGAGGAAAGTTGTAGTGAAATAGGAAATGCATTTGAAAGGTGTCACAATGGTAAAGAAACACAGTGTGCTCGTAGATGGATAGAACCTAGAAGAGGAAGATTTCTCCACATAGGTAGTAGGATCTATGGGAGCTTTGGAAACAACCAATTTATTCACAGTTGACAATCTGAAAACAAGATTGGAATAGAGGAATCAAATGATAGCCGAATTGCAGAGTCAAATAAAAAATACTGAGAAAAATATCAAAGAGGAGATAAACAAAGGGATAGAACAAGCTAGATCCGTTGACAAACATGAAATCCAATTGCTCAGGTCTAGCTTGGATGAGATGTATAAGAATATGCAATCCAGTCAAGGACAGGTCATCCAACAAGAAGAATTAGCGAGACAGTTGCAGGATAGGCTGAATTCTATTCAAAATCAGGTGATAGATTTAAAAGTTTTTCAAGCCCAGGCACTGGAGGTGCATATGAAGATAGAAGAAGAACAACAAAGATTTATTTATAAAGTAGAAGTTATTCAGAACTATTTCCAAGAAGTAAGTCAACCTTCTGATAACATTGTTTTCAAAGAAAAAGAGGCTAAAGCAACTCGGGCTACTTTTCAAAAGGCATTTGTACTTTTGGAAAAAAAAGAGGTATCAGAAATTCCAAGTTTCTCTGTTGCATAGAAGACCAGGGATGATATCATGCTTAAAGTATGGGAGGCCAACATAGCCGAAAGCAAGAAAATGACCAAGGAAGACAAGGATGAGTGCGAAGAGACCTTCAATTTTCTAGACAAAGGATCGTTAGGTATTGGAGAAGATGATTTACCTGGGCTACTAGGACAGATCAATATTGTAAGACATCAACTGAAACTCAAAGAGAACTTGAATGAAATTCAGGTTGAAATTTCATAATTAAAGGAGATTGATGTTACTCAAATAGACAGGTGGTTGGTTAAGCCAAATTTAAAATTGCAACCAGTTAAGCTTGTTGACAAAGATATTGAAGACCAATTCCTGAAAATTTATAGAAATTTTTATTTGTTCGAGGCAAAGGATATACCAGAGCCTCCTAGATATTTTGTACATTTTCTAGAAAAATGTATTGAATGTCTCGGACCAAAAGAAGGAGATACGTCGTAAAAGCGATGAAGTATCATATTGTAAACTCATATTATCAAGATAATAGAGAAATAAAAGATAACCATGCAAACGGTTCAAGTTTGCATTTTTGTAACTATTAGCTCCTAGGAGTTAGGAAATCACCAACCGTCAAGAATTGGTGACTTTGTATAAATATAATTTCATAAGACTGAGAAAAGGATTTTTTGCGGCCGATTGTACTAGAGAAGTTTTCTCATTTATAGTGATTAATGAAAATACAAACGAAGATTCCAAATTTTGTCAACCCCGAGTTATGTGTTCCTCTTTACTTTCATTTTCAACATTTTTCCCTTATGTATTTTTGATGAATGTTTAACTACAAATTAGTACAACATCTACTGTGGTTAAGAGTTTTTTGGTTATCTAATTGTTTATAGTTTTTCCTTTGTGCTTTCTATTAGTAGGCTCAAGACCTGTAGATTATTCAAATTACTATATTTTTATGCTTCATTAGAGATCTCTTGTCTTTCTTCTTCCCCTGTTGCAAAGTGAGATTCCTCCATGATTGATGCCTCACATTGTTTAAAAAACTTTATGTTTTTGTCCCTTCACTTTCATGATTTTCGGATTTGACTCGGGAATGGGAAACGACCTCTGAAACTGTTATATTATTAATTTAAGTTTGGGAATTTTTTCTCTTATAATCCAAAATAGAAATAAAAAACCTTGAAAACAAAGTAACAGATTTTTTAACCTTTATCCCTCATGACTGTACCTATTACAACAACCCAATATAGAGCCTGACCTCTCATATCAGACTAGCATTGCTTTAAACTTATTTAATACTATCTTACAAAAATCAAACACCTGGGTTGAATTAGAACATTCATGGGAAACAATTGAACGAGATATAAGCATCCAGGAACACTGGGAAGCTAGACAGAGATAGTTAAGAAACCAACCATAGATTTTCTTTTTAGTAATTGATACATTTTATACCTTAACTCTCTCTACCTTTTCGGATGCCTAGACTTTATATTTTAAAGCCTTAAGTATAAACTCTAGAATAACACAGTCATTCGAAGCTCCATCTTGTTTTTCATGTTTCATGCTTAAAGAAGGTGATTGGAACTAAGTGCCAAATTCAAACCAACCTTCGCGAGTTGGCCGAAGAAGGATCCATTTGGCTACAACCACATGTAGTTTTGGACCAGCGTGAGCCTCGCCCGCGTCAGAGAACTATCAAGGAAGTGTTAGTCTAGTGGAAACATACAACTCCAACAGATGCCACTTGGGAGCCAACTACCATTCTGCAACAATTTCCACGTCTCAAGCCTTGAGGACAAGACTGTTTTTAAGGGGGAGGACATGTTAGGGTCCTGCAAGCCTTTAATTCATTGCAGGACCTTCCCATTATGGCGGAGACGATGTCTAACCACCACCAACCGTTTCAATAACTACTTCTTGGGATTGAGGACGATCTGGCCAACTCAACACTTTGGGATATGGAAGACTCCTCGTGCTGCGACCTAGAATAACTGAATAGCTTGAAGGACGGGTATGGAGGCCAGCACAGAAAGTGGGATTCGGCAACAGAGTGATGGGGCTACAATCGCAGGGGCGAAGTAAGAACGATGAGAGGTGAGGGAGGTGACAGGGGATGACATATGGAAAAAGGGATATAAACGGAGTAGGCGAGAGAGTAGACGTGGTAGGTGTAATTTAGTGAGAGGCTGACGTGGAAGCAAAGGGACACGTGGAAAGAAATGAGTGGATGATGAGAAGGAGGGAGGACCACGTAGACCAAAGAGGAGAGGCAGATGGATGACACACGGCAGCAAGGGAAAGGTGGACTGGACGATGACAAGACAGGGGAATGGCCCACGCTGGCTAAACATAGAGAGGCTGCAGAGGGCAGGGTTGTTCAAGCCCCGTTGATCCGGGCGCGTCAATCCAGGCCGTCGGAAAGCTGCATCCTTGATTTCGGACCCCCCCGTCCGCTTAAAGGTAGAAAGGAAGGGGGGGTCCGGAATGGTATTTATCGCCGTTGATCCGGGCGCGCTGATCTGGGCCGTTGGAGAGGTGCACCCCCGATTCCGAACCCCCCGCTTAAAGGTAGAAAGGCAATGGGGGTTCGGAATTCAATATGCGCTGTTGATCTGGGCGCGCAAATCGCCGCTGCTCGAACTTGCTCGTGACTTACTTTGGGCGCATTATCATCCGAAACTTTGGACAAGTGGGTTTTTAACCCATTCTTTTGCGTTCTAGCCCCCCTTACAAGAAATATCGCTAACATTTTGGCTCCATGGGGGATAGAGTCGTCCCTGTGATGCTCTAAGAACTCTTTTGCAGACTTAGTGCCTTTGCTGTTGGGCT
>JZKD02S1673658.1:432227-449543 GCA_000966675.3 Picea glauca | reverse complement strand
TAAATGTTGGCTATCGGTGGTTACTCCTAGATTGCTTGCAGGAGCAGAGCCCGACGCCCATCAGTTTAATGTCACGATTTGTTTAAAAGGGTGATCAAATGGAAGGAAACTTAGAACAATATCATCTCAACTCAGAAACTAGGCCAGACATGCATGAATGAGTGAGGTCTTGATAAACTTCAAACAATGAGTTGCAATAAAGGGTGAGTAGGAGGAATACTTGCATGAGAAGAGTGCAAAGGTCTATCACAGACAACCGGTTTGTAACAACCTAGAGAAGAAAGCATTCAAACACAAAGTCCTTTTATATTCCAACACAGAAAACCAGAAAATACAAAAATGTCACGATAAATCCTTGATCATAACATAAATGCAACAATCCACGCAAATCATTCGACTGTGAACTCCCTGGCATAAGAAGAAACATAGATGGAAAAAAGGGGAACTGTTTGTTATAAACCAAGAAATCTCAAACACAGAGGCATAACCAGGAAACCAGAACGTTTGCTGAAACTTTACAGTCGGGAGCTTAGCTCTACCATCGATAGGTACCAAAATGGCAAGAATGCCTACATATACTCAAACCAACAACAACGGTGAAACCAAGATACTGCATTGAAAGCTTTGCATCTGCATGGCTTCTGACAATTCTGCAACTGCAATCTCTGAATGGTCGTGCAACTTATGGAAGACGCGATCGATCTTCTGACAGTTTAATCGGCGAATCGACGTGGCTTTAATTCATTACAGGACCTTCCCATTATGGCGGAGACGATGTCTAACCACCACCAACCGCTTCAATAACTGCTTCTTGGGATTGAGGACGATCTGGCCAACTCAGCACTTCGGTATATGGAAGACTCCTCACGCTGCCACCTGGAATAACTGAATAGCTCGAAGGACGGGTATGGAGGCCAGCGCGGAAAGTGGGATTCAACAACAGAGTGATGGGGCTACAATCGCAGGGGCGAAGTAAGAACGATGAGAGGTGAGGGAGGCGACAGGGGATGACATATGGCAAAAGGGATATAAACGGAGTAGGCGAGAGAGTAGACGTGGTAGGTGTAATTTAGTGAGAGGTTGACGTGGAAGCGAAGGGACACGTGGCAAGCAACGAGTGGATGATGAGAAGGAGGGAGGACCACGTAGACCAAAGAGGAGAGGCGGATGGATGACACACGACAGCAAGGGAAAGGTGGACTGGACGATGACAAGACAGGGGAATGGCCCACGCTGGATAAACATAGAGCGGTTGAAGAGGGCGGGGTTGTTCAAGCGCCGTTGATCCGGGCGCGTCGATCCAGGCTGTCGGAAAGCTGCATCCTTGATTCTGGACCCCCTCCCTCCGCTTAAAGGTAGAAAGGTAGGGGGGGTCCGGAATGGTCTTTATCGCCGTTGATCCGGGCGCGCCGATCTGGGCCGTTGGAGAGGTGCATCCCCGATTCCGGACCCCCCCGCTTAAAGGTAGAAAGGCAAGGGGGGTTCGGAATTCAATATGCGCCATTGATCCGGGCGCGTGAATCGCCGCCGCTCGAACTTGCTCGTGACTTACTTTGGGCGAATTATCATCCAAAACTTTGGACAAGTGGGTTTTTAACCCATTCTTTTGCGTTCTAGCCCCCCTTACAAGAAATATCGCTAACAGGTCCTAACCCGCACATAGGTAGAACAATATATTCAGATGTAATAAAGGTCAATATTAATAATGCCTTGCAATAAAATAGAATAAGTCGAATGTAAGAAGACCTAATAGAAGCTTCTACTTCTAGAAGGATATTCCTCTAGATGCTTCTTTTGATAGACATATTTAGTATAAATAGGAGTCGAGGGTATGAGAACCCTAGATTGGAGATTATTGTAATAGAGCTTTGCTTGATTGGAGGTTTCCCCCTCGAATAGGCCCATGAACATTGCTCTCATAATCAAAGTGTTATTTCTATTGTTATTCTTATATCATTTCATTGTTATTGTGGTGATTGTTTTGGTTATATTGCTGTTATTCTGCCATTTCTAGCATTTTATTTTTGTTCTACATACTTTTTATATCTGCTATATTACACTAAATCAGTCTTTCATATTTAGATTTGGTATTCAACACCAAGTATACCCTGTAAGAGATGATGAAGTTCTTATAGACTCAGAAGAAATCAAGGATAAGCTTGATCTTAGAAAGGATCATATGGAGAGAAAACTTCTAGGATTGGGAGATAGATGCCATGAGAAGACTAGATCATAACTTCAGAGACTTCTAGGAGATATGGAATCTCCTGGAAGATTCCCTTGTTTCAGTGACAAAGAAGGAAGCTAGTTAGAAAGACTAGGATATGGATTCTTCCGTGAGACTACAAGAGAATTTAGTATTGAATTCCAAGACTGATCTATACAGATCAAGCATGTTGCAGATGTACAAAGCCTGATGTGTGTCCAGAGGATTCTCCCAGTAAAAGGGAGAAGACTATGATGAGATACTTATTGAAGAAATAGTTCCATTATTTATGAAGACAACTAGAACAACCATGATTCATATATAGTATGATATGCAGGGGGAGAAATCCCCATATTTAAAATTGAGTGGAAGTTGGTGCAGTACATTAGTTGGGTCATGGAGACATGACTACGATAAAATATAGAGTTACCTCCATGAAATAATAAGATCTACCTTTAATATCAATTATTGATCCACTCTCAATTTCAAATGAAGCTGTTGCTGTGATAGAATAAGAGGAGTTACTCTCAAATTTTAGCAGCCATAGTGAGGATGAAGCAGTCATTCTCAGCCTCAGAGCAACTGCAGGTGGAGGTGCAGAGTCCCAGTTCCAAAAGGAACAATTGCAGAAAGAGGAGAGGACATACTCTCATGCAGTGAGATAGATAATGCTCTACAGAGAGCACATAGAGCTAGCACATGATTGTGAAGATTGAGTTGCAGCTGAGTAAGTGTACCAGATTGGTACAATGTAATGTGAAAATTTGGTTTGAAGATTGAAGATAGAAAGACTCAGGTCTACAAGTTGAAGAAGGATCTGTACAAACTGAAGCAAGATTCTAGATCTTGATATAGGAGAATTGACAGTTTCGTGAAGAGCTTGGGCTTTACCAAGAGTAAAGCTGCTTCTAACCTTTACCTCAAGGTTATGAATGATGAGCCAATGATTTTACTACTATATGTAGATGATGTATTCTTGATAATATGAAGAAAAGATCATCAAAGATTGCAGAAGAAGCTCACTATAGAGTTTGATGGAAGACCTAAATGCATTATCTTTTAGGTCTTGAAATTTAGCAGAGCACAAAGAAAATCTTCCTTAACTAAGGGAAGTATGCAGTTAAAATGAATATGTTTGACATGTTGAAATGTATATCCATGTACACACCCATGGAAACAAAGTTGTATCTCCTAGTATATACCTCATCAGAATTTGTTGATGCTACTTTGTACAGACAAATTATTGGTTCAGTGATGTATCAGACGAATACCAAGCCAAATATATGTTTTTCCTTAAGTCACTATCTTGTAGAACCCAGAAGTGTTCACCTTGATGATGCAAAACATGTACCTGAAGGGTAAGTTGGATTTTGGTCTCTGTTATACTAGAGATCATGACTTTAGATTGTATGGATATATTGATTCAGATATAGCTAGAAGTGTCTCTGATAGGAAGAGCACTTCATGATGTTGTTTCAGTCTAGGGTTAGACATGATCTCATGGCAAAGTAGGAAGAAATCAGAAGCGGAATACATTGATGCATGTTCCGCCAGTTGTGAAGCCACATGGATTTGAATGTTCTTGACAGATCTATTTGATTTGGAGATGGAAGCCACCATGATTCTATGTGATAACCAAGTTGTATAAAGATGATGAAGAACCATGTGTTCCATGATGAGTCAAAGCACATAGAGATCCGATATCACTTCATCCATGATATGATGCAGAGGGGAGATTTAAATCTCCGATGTGTTGGCAGAGATAAACATGTTGCAAATGTGTTGACCAAGTCCCTATCTCATGTAAAGTTTGAGCACTTTCGAGACAAGCTTGGTATAGTCCAAAAGGAAATCCCTTGAAATGGGGAGTGGTGCAGGTGATACTATGGTATCATGATCAGTAGTGGTAGCTCTGTTAGGATTTTATATCTTAGGGAATCTTATGATTCCTGGGCAGATCCTTTGGATCTGTCAGAGTACCACAAAATGTTGTTGTGTTTCCAGCCTCATGCTGTGATTCCAGCCTAGTGTTGATGTTGATGATTCTCTATCCTTTGTGCTATGATATTGTTGTTTTTGATGTTGTATCACCCTTGTGTTGTTATTGATGATGATAATGTATTAGTGTTATACTAATCTATGCTGATGCAGATGATGATGATGTCATTTCAACTTCTTGCTGAAGATGATGACACTTCAACTTTTTGCTGAAGATGATGATGATGATGTTATTTCATATTTAATGCTGAAAATGATGATGTTACTTTAGCCTCATGCTAAAGATATTAATGATATTACTTTAGCCTCATGCTAAAGAAGATGATGATGTTACTTCAACCTCATGCTGATGAGGATGATGATGCTACTCCAACTCCACGATGTGAATGATGATGATGATAATTTTTTTTGATGATTTATAGATATGCCAGTTAGTGTTCTAGATGCTATTGATGTTGCTTCCCTCTCTCTCTCTTGATGATGTTGTAGAATACCCTTGTTGTTAAGGGGGAGTGTTGAAATATTGTAACTGCAAAGAGTATTCTACTTATTATTATTATTATTATTCGAGTCATTAAGTTATAGATCAAATCCCCTTTTGTGGATTGATCATGTCGGGCATTGTAATTGACCAAATCCCCTTTTGCGGATTGGTCAAACCCTAAATATATTATGAAAATTGAGAAGTCTTCCCCTAGACTAATTAAAGTGGTTTTAACAACTCATAAATACAAGTCAGCCTTGCCCAGCGAAGAGACACCTTTTCATCACCTACTAGTTTGTATAAATAAAGGAAGCCAACGCCTCATTTGTTCACTCACTCAACTCACTCATCTAGTGCGCAAGTTTGAAGGAAGCTGCAGTTTCCAGTTTTCAGAAGAATGAAGAGAGAGAGGCACTTTGCTCAATGGAGGATATTCTCTAGTGTTTGGTTTATTGTCTTGGCATTGTATTGGCTATCTTTATTAAGGAAGTTTTTGTTGGGTTTTCTTTCTCGTGAGGGTTTCCTAGGATAAATGTTGTGTATCTTATTATTGTGTTTCTCCCAGTGATCCTATATATGCTATGGTTATGTAGTAAATTTAAAAGAAACCTAATAATAGCTAAAAACTTAACACCACTTCGGCTCTTTGGGATTTGTTTCAAACTCTTGCACACTCGTTCCTCCTAGAGTGGTTTCACCCAAAGATGATGGATTCCTACCACATGTCCTTTTGGATATGATGGTCTAGATATTCTCCTCTCACGTAGACTTCCTTTCGAAGCGTTAAGCCTCTGAACTTCTGGATCTCTCGCCACGTGCTCTTCACAATGGACGGTTGCTATCTGCTTCGGCCTTCAAGACTTCGGGAGTTTGTCACACTCCACACTTGGAATCCTCCGAAGTGAATTTTCCTGAAGTCTCTGATTTTTCGACGCGTATCTCCTGGCAACCAACAACCTAGATCTACTTCAGCCTTTAGCTCTTCTGCGATTTCGATTTTTCCTTGTCCACAAAACTTCTGAAGTGATTTTGCTTCAGAGTTGTGGATCTTACGCCACCTGTCCCTCTGGATGATGGATGGTCCCTGGCCTCTTCGGGGATTTGAATAATCCTCGCTCCTATGTGTACACATAGACTTAAATTTCGTGTGCTTTTCCCAGATCCAACGATCTGGAATGATCCCACTCTCTCCTAGATGGATCTTAGTCGATGACTCATGAAACCTTCAGAGCTTCACTCCTTTTGAATATTTCTCCCCACTATCTCTCTTGAGATTTATCTCTCAGACCTTTTGACTCCCCATAGGGATTACTCCGACACTTAGTCGAAATTCCAATCTGTGCACTCCTTGCAATAGATTCCTACGCAATAATTAACTTCTTGCAGGCGACTATGCACACCTTGCAGTAGTCTCTATGCACTCTTTGCAATGGAAGTTTCATGCTATCTCTTTCGAGCTTTTGAGTTGAAACAAACTTCGTCAACACACTCCTTGCAGACTTTATGCACACCTTGCATGAGATTAATGAAGAAAAACAATTGAAACTTATCCAAATACTTCACAGTTTCATATGCTCAATGACACAACTCATTCATTTATGAAAACAAAAAACTACATGGAAACTGTAAATAGTATCAACACCATGCATTGGGTCAATGTCCCTCTATTATATTCCTTCAAATGTAAATGGCTACAACCTAATAAAAACAACTTACATTCAGTGACGAATATCTCCTACTAATATGCAGCTGACCTTATTCAGGTATACAATACACCTACTTATACAAGAGGTCCTCTCGGGTTTGCTCCAACTACCTACCCGATCAAATTAAATTTCACAACTACTTAAGTCTTATTACATAAATGTATGTGACAAAAAATTTAAGGTGAATCTTCATATCCATGCCAAAATCAAATAACTAAAGAACGATCTGATCTCTTTTGGTTTTGACGTGATCGTTCAACCTCCTCCCATTAACTTCTCTGATTCATCTTTTAGTCATAATTTCTCTTAGATACACCATCTTTCAAAATTTAAAATTTTACTCAAAATGTGTGCTAAGAGATGTGCTGTCATCTCATGTGGATTTGGTTGATGATGCTCCTTCATCAGAAAGACCCTCTGGGTTTATTGTTATGTTGCATGACAAAATTAGAAACAAAAGGTGTCATTGATGGATTTCATGAAGGAGTATGCAGAGGACATCATTCCCGGAGAGAAACAAATTACAATATTTTAAGGGTAGGATATTATTGGACAAAGTTATTTACTGATGTGAATGCCAGGTTCATAGATTGTAATTCATGTCAACTGTTCACTGGTAAGAAAAATATCCCCACCTTACCTTTAATTCTAGTAAAAGCTGAAGCTCCTTTCCAACAATGAGGCCTACACTTCATCGGAGAAATCCATTCGCAATCAAGTGCTCAACATAGATGGATTCTAACCGCTACCGATTACTTTACAAAATGGGTTGAATCCATTCCAACTCAGAATGATACAGATTCGGTAGTAAGAAACCTTTTGTAAGAGAACATCCTAGCAATATTTGGTTGTCCTCGAAAAATAGTCATTGGTAACGCTTGAGATTTTAAATATATGGCAATGATCAATTTCTATCAGAAATACAATATTATTTTAGGTCATTCTACAACTTATTATCCTTAGGGGAATGGGTTGGAAAAATCATCTAACAAGAGCTTGATGACTATAATCAAGAAAGTTTTGACTGGAAATAAAAAATCTTGGCATATTCACTTAAAGTACATCTTATGGGAAAATCAAATTGGCACCAAGAAATCTATAGGTATGTTTCATTTCCAATTGGTTTATGGTACTGACTTTGTCCTTCCTATTAATCTTTCTCTTCCTGTGATGAAACTCTAGTAGGATGCAAACAATGAGACAAACAACTTTACGAGAAAAATAAATTAAATCATCAAATTTCAACAGAACATAGTGGAAGTGGATGATAAGCTTCAAAGGTATTAGGATAATATGAAAGCCTTTTTCGATAAAAAATCCAAAGACAAGGAGTTTCTCCCTGGCGATTTAGTTTTGAAATGGGAAGATAGAAAGGAAGATGTAGGGAAACATGGCAAATTCGATCATATATGGTTTGGACCATTCAAAATTGCAACTGCTGAGCGAAAAAACTCATTCTCATTGGAAAATCTTGATGGGGAAATTCTTGATGTTCCTATCAATGGGCGCTATTTAAAACATTTCATGCAGTAGTCATTTTTTAATTTCCATTGTATATATCGGATTGGATTAACATTGACAGTTTGACTTTCAGTTTTCCTTTTCCTTTTGTAAATTACCCAGGTCATTTGATCATTCGTTGTAAATATTTTCAACAAATTTATGATTGCTTGACATCATTGAAATGAAAAATAAAAACATCTCTATCACATATCATCTCTATTCTACAGGATTTTCTAACATTTTTCATTTTATTCCTTTTGTAGAATATATCTTGTTGAACATGAGATGAGGCTAAATAAAATTCGAGACTCGCTTTTCAAACATTTGATTTCTCTAAAAACAGGTGATAAAATAATAAACTGCCTTGCTGAAAATGCAAAAGGAAAATAAGGTATGAGTTCCTACTTTTCTTATAGTTCAAACAAAATTTTAAAGAAAATTCTTTTTGAAATGAATGCGAAGGAAGTTCTTCTCATGATAATGTTATCACCCGACCTAAAAATCAGAGAGGTATAAAATTACAACTTAAAGTGTCATGCTGAGAAATTCTAAAGTCATATCTGAAGTAAAAATAAAATAAAAATAAATAAGCCTGAAGGAAGTCTGAACTAAATACAAAAACTTTGTAGGATTATGATATTTTGTGTCAGGTCCTCCGAATCTTCGATTTGGTTATTTTTTCCTATCCCCAAGTTCTTATCCACTTCAGATTTTCCTTATATTTTATTAGTCTTCGTAGAAAGAAAGAAACTTATCTTGACTCTGAAAACTTAAAAACATATTTTCAAAACAAGATTAGGCGAAAATATTTATGTTCCTTTGATTTTATTTGAAAAAGTGTGTCTAGGATAATCCTGATAATTTTGGCTCTTCTATTTGAATTTAAACTGACTAATTCACTCAAGGTTGATCCCTGAAAGATTAAGATTCCCATAAAATGTTTTCCTAAAGGCGGAGGTGTATTGAAAATTGGAAGAAAGTTAGTTTCAGAGTATTCTTAAAATTGTTGATATACGCTCTTTTCAAAATTTTAAAACAGATGTCATCCTTTATATGTTACATACAAATTGATTGCCCCCACTTCAAAATATTAAAATACAAGACAAATGGTGAAAGGAAATTCATAATGTGATTGCCCCCATATTGTCCAAAAGAGATGATGAAAGGAAACTCATATATTGATTTCCCTCATCTCAGCAAAATACAAAAGTGTTAATCGAAGTGGTGAAAGGAAATTCAATGGGAGAAGTAGATAACTTCACCAGAGTACTGAACAGGCTCACTGGCAATGAAGAAATATCTATGATAATATCTGTAAGGATGTCGTACACATCCATATATCATACTCCATTATCTAGTTATCTTTATGGTGATAATTACATCCTGAACCAACTAGGGATTCCCTAAATAATTTGTTACATCTGCTTAACCTTGAAGCAAACAAAGTCAATTGAACACTGATATTTTAGTTAAAGTTATTTTGGTTATATTAAACAATTCTAAAATCATTTCTATGAAAAAGAAATTTTAATTAGCCTGGCTTGAGATCAGTCATTAAGTATGTTTTGAAGGTTTTTGAGATTTGGTTAAGTTCGTTTTTCAATGTACGATTAGTTCTTAAATAAAACTCGAACATGTTTTTCAAAAAGAAATAATGACTCCATTTACCCAATAAATACACTTGGTCTACTGTTCTTTCGTGCCTCACAGGGAGCCACCATCCCTAGATGGAGCCTGTATTTTTTTTTTTTTAACAAAATCGGTTATGAGGTTTTTTTTATTATAGAAGAGGCAGAGAGGGCTGCCAACCCTTACAGATTCAAAAGGTGAGCTATTGCTCAGATAACCTAATCTTACTATAGCACCTAACTTTCTTGAAACTATTACTAGTGCACCTAACATTCTTGAAACATTCCTGAAACTATTACAAGCCGAATAGACTATCTCTACTAAGACTTAACCAACAACAGGCTTTGAAAACCTCATTCCATCCTGTGACTTGCAGACTAGAATCAAGTTCGGGGTTAACGGTCATTCTTGGAAGAGACTTCAGCCGAGGCCTCAGAGATCTTGCCAAGGGTAGAGGTGAGCCCTTCCACCTTTCGTTCCAGCGCAACAAGCCTTTTCCCAAGATCTCCCAGCACGTTTGCAGCATCTTTCAATCCATCTTGGAGTTCATCCGACAGGTCGTCTTTGATGTCTTGCATCTCTATTGCCAGCATTTCCCACTTGTTCTTTGCTGTGGTAGCTTTGATGCTCTCCAGTTCAGTCCTGAGAAGCTCGATTCGTTCCTGAGGTGAGAGGCTCTACTTGGACGCAGAGGCCTTCTTGTCCATCGCGCAGAAGTTTCGGAGCAGGAGGAGGCCGAAGGGAAACGAGTAAACACAATAGATGAGAACTAGATGAGCATACAACCACTTAAGGAGGTGAAACAGGTCTCTTCCCCGAGGAACCTCCCAGCCCGAGCCGGATTGCGATCTCTGGTCAGAGGGGGGCTCGTCCGGCGTCATGATGAAGAAGATAGGAATCTACGGGTACTTCCCGTTGATCACGTGGTATTTCAGAGCTCGGGCACCGAAAGGATCAAGGGATGGCGTGAGGGGACGTCTCTTCATTTACCTTTAGAATACCTTTGAGAAGTTGGGAACCAATATTCGCTTGAACGTCAGCTTGCCCATTTAGAGTTCTTAGCACGTGATAAATATGAGAGTCCTTGAATTGACTGAGGAGGATGGCGGATTTCCTGTACAGCTGGGCTAAAGAACAATCCTTAGGCTTTTTTTTTAAAATGAGAGTTTCCAGGACCTGCTTGGAATCACCGAAAATTCTAATTGATTCGATTCCCAATTTTAATGCCTGGTGGAGACCTTTCCACAGCGCGAGAAACTTCGCTTGATTGTTGGTAGCATGGCCTAGCCCCCAAGCGTACCCAGAGTGAGTGATGCCTGAAGGGTCAATAATGATTCCCCCACCTCCTGCCTGACCCAGATTGCCTTTCGAGGCCCCGTCGAAGAAGAGACACCATTCATTGAGGGTCGACCTCCAACGGAGAAAATCCTGCTCCTCCAGCCTTATTTCCCAACTCCTGATTGATTTTAAAGGGGAAGGGGTAATTCCTGAATGGAGTTGGTTGAAGTCCTTGATCCAAGTGTCTTCCTCCCCCGAGAGAGGGACAGTGTTCCTAAGATTGGCCTTTCCGTTTAAAGCTTCTGTCATCAGCGTTCTAGCTTGGATGGCTACCTGGGATGGCAGTCTACAAGTTTCATTGAAAATTCTGTTATTTCTTTCTAACCAAATTTTCCAACAGGCGAATTTTGGAATCCACAGCCAAACTGTTTTGAGGAGGTGTTTTTTGTGCAGGTTAAAAGGGGACAAAGACTGCCAATTAAGTAAGAAATCAGAGGCTAAGGAGGAAAGGTGAGGCAAGGATTCACCCAGAAGAAGACTCCAAACTTCTCTAGAGTAACCACACTCGAAGAGGAGGTGTTCAGGGGTTTCTTCGTTGGTTCTGCATAGGGGACACCGAGAAGGGCCTTCCCAGCCCCTCTTCTTGAGAATACTGTAGGTTAGGATGCTGTTGTGGGTTAAGGCCCACGCGAAATGGTCCACTTTGGGGATAGAGGGGAAGCTCCAGAGTGCTTGCCATCGGCCAGGGTTTGGAGGAACCCAGGGAGAGTTTAAGGCCGCCTTGTAACCTGCTGCAGCTGAATAGTTCCTTGTGGGGGAACCCCATCCCCGCTTGTCTTTGAAGTTGTCCCCTACTGGGGTTTTCCCATGGAGATACTCGAGCAGAGTCATAGCTTCATCATGGAGCTCCTCGGGATAGTGCCCTAAATTCCACTTTTGCCAGGAGAGATAGGGGTCACTGTTCCAAAGGGAGATGTCCCAAAGAGTCTTACAATTGTTGGCTAATAGCCACTCCCCAATATTCTTAATATCCATAAATCCTTTGAGCGGAGGATCGCCAAGAATGGAGTCCTCCATTATGCGAATTTTTGCGTCGTTACCCGGGATCCAAGTGAGATTGGATTGGAAAAAGGAAAGGGCTCTAAGGCAGAGTAGGAAAATTGGGGATCCTATCTTTCCTTTGGGAGGCCTCTCAAGACAACGATCTCGGTCTCCTCGAAAATATTTTTTCCTAAGGACTTGCTTGGACCAGGTTCGTTTTCCAGTTATCATTTGCCAGAGAAGCTTGCCACCCATAGCTAGATTGTGAACAACAACGTCCCTGATATTCAGGCCCCCTTCTAGCTTGGAATGCTTGACCTTGGACCAGTTAATCAGATGGAGTTTTCTTGAATTATTCTTACCTCCTTCCCACAGGAATTTTCTCAGCAGAGCATCAATCTTGTTTGAAATTGTTTTAGGGGCAATCAAGACTGAACACTGATAAATAGGAAGACTTGAAAGGACAGAATTCATGAGCACTACTTTTCCTGCTCTGTTTAGCCAGTTGGCTCCCCAGACTTGGATTTTGTGTTTGATCTTGTCCACCATAGGCAGCCAATGTGCCACCAGAGCCCGGCCTTTGAAGATCGGAATCCCGAGGTAGTTGAAATTATCCCAAACTGTGAGGCCTTCCATATTAAGGATGCGCCCAATTTGCTGCATTTCCTGAGGGGTACAGTTCCATCCGTAGATCTTGCATTTGTTATAGTTGATTTCGCTGCCAGAACAAGAACACACATAATTTTGAACACACATAATTTTGAGCTTTTGAGCTTTATACTTTTCATCTCTTATAAGTAAATTTTTACCCAAAAAAGACAAAAAACTAGAAAGCAACCCTTTAAAATTAAAATAGATCCATTGGTTGTTATTTATCAATAAAATGCTTACGATATCTATTGTCGATGAGTAACTCTAATTTGATCGAAAAGTCCTAATGACCTTCGAAGTTTTAAAGCCGCCCGAGTTTAAAGTGAAAGTCTCTAACGGTCATTTCAGAGCTCCGTTCTTTAGATGTTCCAACAAATCTAAACAAAAAAACCCCGAAATTCTGAAGTCTTGAAGAGAGTCACTCGCGATAATTCATAAAGGACTTATGGAAACATCATAGGACACATGTCCTTTAAAAATATTTTATTGGGTTGACACGTGGCACTTATTTTTAAGTTTACGTCGTATGATTCACATGTTTTCGCGTGACACGTGGAACCTCTTTATCCTTGACACGTCATCTGAATGATGTCATCCCTGCCACGTCACTTCGAGATATTACTCTTTGGAGTATTTTTTCACAATCCCTGGATTATCAAAGCGTTGAAGTAAAGTGATTACAAAAAGTAAAAAGGGTTTTGAAGGAATTAATAAAACGGTTAATGACTTTAATTAAACCCAATTAAGCATTAATTAATCACTTCTCAGTTTTGGATTTCAGAAAATTTCCCTTGCGCTATATTCAAAACTTCCTAGTTCTGAACTTCTGAAATACTTAAAGTTAATACAATGTTTTAAACATGATTAAGTGTTGATTAATCACTTCACAGTTTCGGACTTTGGAAAATTTCCCTTGTGCTATAATCAAAACTTCCGAACTTCCGAAATACTTAAAGTTAATACAACATTTTTTAAAAACATGATTAATTAAGACATAAAAGTGATTACTTAGAGATTAACTCCTCCATGAATTTGGACTTTGGGAGATGTACACCCTATCACATCCAAAAATTTTGAATGTGAACCGTCGAAGTATTAATGACATTTATGGTTGATTAAGGTTAATGATTTCAAATGAAGATTGTGGATCACCAGTTAATGAATTCATTTATGTTTAATAAATTCTTTGTCTGTAGAGCTATAAGAATATTGATAGGCTTTTTGAATAAAGAACTTCGAATTTCAAAATCATTTTTACCATTTGCAATTAGAAGTTTTCTATTCAGTGGAGAGCTTACATACTTCTCTTGTCATAGGTAGACCAATTCTGTTTCCTCGAGAATTATGGTGCCACGAAAAGATGCAAAGAATCTTGATGTATCAGGTGATGATTCAAATCCAAATGCAGATGTTCTATCAGACACAACTCCGTGAGTTGTGGACTCCATCAAAACTTGGAAGAAGGTTTTTGATGTCTTAGAGCATGAGATCATCAATTGTCTAGACGAATCTTCCGAAGAAGATGATGATTCCTTTACAAATAATCTTAGACGTGTAGCATATTCAGAACTGCATAAGATCACTGCACGATCAAGAATCATACCCTACAATGACATGATAAACTGGGCTCTGAAACATGTCAACATCCAAACCAAGAGCATTATCAACCACCAAAAGGTTTCCATCGACTCTTTCCGACCATAACACCTACAAGTAATGTAAAATCTTTCCCCTACCCCTAAATACACTTACAATTCCACATTTCTTCTAGATTTTGAGAGAAAGGAATGCACCCAATACGACATAAATGATCATGATATAGTCAAGTCCTGGTGGGGACATCCTGAAAAATTCAGAGTCGACGCTCATGGTATGTACACCACAACATATTTATATGCTCATATGCTGTATGTAGCCATGATGTTCTGTCTCCTGTTTGGGAAGAAGAACCCCAGGCATTTCTCAGTTGACTGGGAAACCATCATGAATGAAGTAGTCGAGGGTTACATCTTCAACTGGGCCACCACTCTATCTGATAATTTGGCCAAGGAAATAGCTAAGTATAAATCAACAAAATCAAAAGAGCATCCTGCCCCTTTTTACATGTCAGTATATGTTATGGATGCCATTTGTTTCATGACCCCCTTTCCCCTGATGTACTTGAGTTGGACCCCATCTAGTTCTGAGCCAATTCATTTTTATCACTCCAAATTATGGGAGGAGAATGACAAAGATTTATTCTATGAAATATGTCACAACGTTGTAGTGCATTTTCATATAGCTATTTATGGTCACCCACTGCCTCAAATTTCAGAAAGGATTATGGGGAACCTAGGCAATCTTGCAGACTGGTTCATTGAGGAGAATTTCTCCTATATCAAAGTATTTGGTTGTTTGGTTCCTCCTCATTCCCTCCCATAGTTTTTACTTGACAAGCTCGTGTGAAGAGAAGTGGTGTACCAGATAGTGGCATGAGGTGTCAGTAAGGAGTTGAAAGGAGCTCAGAAAAAGGTCTATCCAACTTTCCCCATTCAAGTTGGCATGTTCACATTATTAGATTTAGGTCACTCTAAAGTTGAGGCTGCAACCCTGGAGGATGTCAAATTAGTTGACATTGAATTCAAGAAGCATGATCCACATAAGATAGTGGAAAATCATCTGGCTCAGTTTATCATGAAGCGATACACCATGAGAATTCTCCTTATGATGAAATATTCAGGGGAGTTAGATCTTATGAGGAATTCTGAAGCAGATTCCAGACTCTGCCCCCTGATCAACAAGCTGGTTTCCTCATCTTTCAGAAACACAAACAATTTTTTTTACCAAAGATACTGCAAGTAGAGTCAATACCCACACCTCTTTCACAAGAAGCTAGGCCTACGGGATCTGAGCCAATTTGCTCCGCTAAGCACAAAGATGAGGAAGTCCCAAAAGGCCCAAAAGTGTTATTTCACGAGATAAGAGCGTCACTGTCAGGACTGAATGATCCACAAGTGTTAGCTTGGTTCAAAGCCTTCATGAATCCATGACAAGTTGTCCCTCATTTGACACCAACCACTTCTACTGGAACCCTGAATACAATAGGACAAGAACCTTCCACCGAAATTAGTTCTCCTATCACATCATTAACCCCTCTACAGACCAGCTTCAAAAATCCTAGTTTCAAACTCACTTTCGTAGGTAATCTTACTCTTATATTTCCCGAAGAGATGCCTCCCTCAGATTTATTTTTTAGCAAGAAACAAAAAATCCATCGTGAAGAGAGAATCTCACCAAAAGGATGGAGTTATCAATAAAAGGAAAATACTGTTGTATGACGAGAAAGACCATGATGGTCCAGAGTTTGAAAAAGAAGTTGCAGGTTCGTTAGGGCCTTTTTCCACTGTCAATCAATGGTTAGTGGACAATTTAACTAAACAACTGTGACATAAATGCCTCTTGGTAGAACACTTGCAAAATGAGATATATAGTACATAGCAGATTGTCAGAAGCAGGATGAACCAGGACTTTGAGCAAATCAGGGCTAGTCATCAACTACAAATTAAGTAGTTACATGATAACATTGAGTTGCTCTACTAGAGTTCACTGACAAGCAAGGGACTGATCACTCAGTGTGAAAAGTTTATTCAGCACCTATAGGCCAGACTAACCCTAACAAAGAACACAACAATAGACATTTCGGCCTTCAAAACACAAGCATCATAAGTGAATGAGAGGATGGAATTTTCCCAAAAAGAACTCTATCTAAAAGTAGATGCTATCCAAAAATTCTATCAGGTAGTAGACATTTCCCTAAAAGATATTTATGTCAAGGAAAAAGAGGCCTACTCAGCCCAGTCTAAGTTTCAAGAAGTTCTCATATGGAAGTAGAGAGATAATTCCCTCGGTGTTCCCCTTCTCTCTCATTTTGTACAAGTAAGAGGTGAAATGAACCTAAAAGCATGGGAAACAAATCTGGAAGAAGGAAAGAAGCTTTCCAGGGATGTAAAAGAGGCTTGTCTAGAGGCATTATCTTCAATAAATAAAAATTTGATTGAGTTCAAAGGGAATAGTATCGCATAGGCCTTGGGGCATATCGAATAGAAATGAACCAACAAAACTCCAGAAAGAACAAGGAAAACATTGAGGCAACCATCTAAGAGATGAGCCATATTGGTTTACTTAAAATCAATGAACGATTGGTTAATCCAAGTTCACAGTATCAGCTCACAGTCCAAGAGGTGAACAAGATCTAGGAGAAGTTGCCACAAATACAGAAGAAGATGTTTGATTTTGAACTAAATGAAAGGATTGAGCCTTCAAGATTCGTGGTAGCATTAATAGACAGGTGCACCCAATGCACTAAACAGGGAAAAACAAGTTTAGCTGGGAGAAAATGATCCAGGTGGATATTGGTGGCCACCCGCTTATTCCACTTGGACCCACACCATTGTTTCTTTTAGTTTTTCACTTTCCTTAATTGTAGCACAATTTACTATTTTTAGCAGTTCTTCGGGTCCTGAACTTCCAAAGCTGTTTTGAGGCCCTAAACGACGTTTTTTGGGCATGAAGGCTCCGATGAAGATGAGTCCGTTCTGGACTCGATATTTTCTATCAATAGTGTAGCCCTCAGATAGATATTTATAATGATGTATCATGTGCGTCAAATGGAGATAGTATGCCAAAGTTACGACCTCGGGAAATTGACGTACCAATTTACCCCAACGGGGCCTGTTATCGCACGGTTTGTAGGAAAGGTTAAATAGCTTGAGTCAAGGGTAGAAACCGGCGTAACAGGAGCTTCCCCACCCACTGTCACCTCGATGGGGAGCTCTTTCTAT
>JZKD02S1673658.1:396507-416762 GCA_000966675.3 Picea glauca | reverse complement strand
CCTGCAACAGTTTCATTTGAACATTAAGTACAAGAAAGGCAACACCAATAATGTTGCAGACTGCCTCAGTCGACCACCCATCATGGCGCTAACCACTGTGCTCAACTCTTGTGGGAATGAGACTTCCGATTGGCCTCTTCTCTACACAAGTGATCCAGAATTCGGCCACACATACAATACACTCTTGGAGGGTTAGAAAGTTCCCAATTTTCACCTCCAAGATGCCCTTCTTTGTCACCTAGGACACCTTTGTATTCCTTTAAGCGAGCATGCCAAGATGATTTGGGAGGCGCACTACAGTCGGGTCGCTGGGCATTTTGGGGTTGAGAAAACCATGGCAATACTGAAAAAGTATTTCTATTGGCCAAACCTTCGATAGGATGTCGGGAAGTACATCAAGTCCTTCACTGCTTGTGCCATTTCCAAACCAACCATCAAGAAGCAAGGCCTCTATACTCCGCTTCCTACCCCAGTCGACCTTGGGAATCCATCTCTATGGATTACATGTCGAGCCTTCCTTCTACTAAGAATGGAAATGACTATGTTTTTGTGGTCGTTGACCGATTCTCGAAGATGTCCATTATGATGGCCTGCAAGAAGAATATCACAGCAGAAGCTATTGCTAAACTCTTCTTTGAATGAGTGTGGGTACACTTTGGGATCCCAGAGTCTATCATCTCAGATCAGGACAACAGGTTCCTCAGTACATTTTGGTACAGCCTCTAGTCGATGCTGGACACCAAGCTCACCAAGTCCACAACTTTCCATCCGCAAACTGATGGCAGACAGAGGTCGTCAACTGAATGATTGTACACATTCTGTGCATGTACAACTCAAAGCATCCACGCACATGGGATGAGAGCCTCCCCTATGTACAACATAGCTACAACTAGACTCTCCATAGCTCAACTAGCCACAACCCCTTTCAAGTGGGCTTGGGATTACAACCACTATGTCCCATTGACGTAGCCATGCCATTTGTGGCTACTCGGGCAGATTCAACCCATGTCCAGTCTGAGGCTGACAAGGAAAACAAATTCATTGAGTGCATTCAACACATCTACCAACACGTTCATGACATCTTGGACAAAGCCAATGCTAAGTACAAGCAATGACATGATCAACATCGGGTGCCACAACACTTCCAGGTGGGAGACAAAGTGTGGTTACATTTGCAAAAGGAGCACCTTGCTGGACCCTACCGCAAGATTTGCCTGCTCCGATATGATCCATACACCATCACCAAGGATGTAGGGGACAATGCCTTTGAGCTCAGTATTCCACCATTCCTTGGTCTGCACCTAGTGTTCAATGTGGACCGCCTTCGGCCGTACTTTCCACCTCTACTAGACACATCCGACATGATAGAACAACTCACACCAACAGAGTTAAACCCAGATTGCATGGAACAAGCCATAACTGATCGAATTATGGACACACAGATCAAGAACACCTACCAACAGAGGATCCAACTATATTGAGTTGTCAAAGCAGGCCAACTCCTTCACCAGGGCAAGTGGCTCACCAGGGACCAAGTTCAATAGAAGTTTCCTCATCTCATGGAGGAACTCAACGCAATGGGGACCATTGCTTCCTAAGGGGGGAGGACTGATCCTGGTGGATATCGGTGGCCACCTGCCTATTCCACTTGGACCCACACCATTGTTTCTTTCAGTTTTTCAGTTTCCTTAATTGTAACACATTTTACTATTTTTAGCAGTTCTTCGGGTCCTGAACTTCCAGAGCTATTTTGAGGCCCTAAACGACGTTTTTTGGGCATGAACGCTGTAGGTAATATGAGTTCATTTTGGACTTAATATTGGCTGTTAATAGTGTAGTCCTCGGATATATCTTTCTAACAATGTATCATGTGCGTCAAACGAAGATAATATGCCAAAGTTACGACCCCGAGAAATTGATGTACCAATTTACCCCAACGGGGCCCATATTCTGGCGTTTCATCTCCTAGGGTTAGGTTTTTGGATGTTTAGGGTTTTCCATTGTTTCTCAATAATATATAGGTCTTTGAGCCTCATTGTAAAACAGATTTCAGAGGCCAGTAGCCACCACATATCTTCTTAGAGATAAGCTACCAACGCCCTAGCTAGTTTATTTCAACTCTATCTGTAAGAATTTTTCAGTCATTTGTTATTAATGAAGTCTTATTTTTGTTGCATCTCTGTGTTATGTGTATTTCTATATTTCATTGTATTCCTACATAAATTCAGATCAGAAAATGAAAAATCATGCACAACGTCCACTTTGTCCACCCACTTTACCTTTAACCCTCCAATAGTCACTTACCCCGTCTATCCCTACCACCCACATTCTTGCATCCACTCATCCCACCTCCTTATTGGGCACTTGATCCCCCATCATTATTTTCATGAAAAAATACTCTTCCCTATAACCGTTATCCATCCCTTAACGAGCCAATGCCGAGATATTCATCTAATTATCCCCCCCATGTCTTCAACTGAAATTCCCTACCCCACCGAACACACCCGAAGAGACAGATGGGAACGAGATCAAATGGAAAAGAAAATAAGCCGAATAATTGTGGTGGCCCTAATGGACATGTGTACCCGACTCAAAGATCAAAGTAAAGAGAGCATATATACTAGAAGACGAAGAGAAATAGGAAGCGCAAACAAAACTCAACAATATTTGCATGTTGTTTTATTTAGATGTATTCTATTTTTATTCAAATATTTTGAGAAGTCCAACGATTTTCAGTTGTGAGATATTTTGTATAAATACATAGATTTTAGATCTATTTGAGGTTGCTTCTTGCTGAATGTAAAAGAGAAACTCTTTGAGTATTAATACAAGTGCATTCAAAGATTCTAAGTTTCATTCAAGTTGAGTTATGTGTTCCCTCTGTGTTTCCATTTCTCTAAATTTCTTTCTGTAATTCTTGAAAAGTGATTGATTGCAATTTAGTACTACATCTACTGTGATAATATTATATCAGTGGTTCATTCAGTAAACACATTTTTCTCTGTTATTACTGTGAGTAAAACAAGACCTGTGATCTATGTGAATTACTGCATTTTTATATCTCGTTCAAGGGTGCATCTTATACTTTTCTTCTACTGTAACAAGGTGAGACTTATCTGTAATTGATACCTAACTTAGTTTAATAGTTTTTTAAATCTTTCTACATCATTTGGCATTATATTTGCGACTCAGATAATGAAATACAACCTCTGTACTTTCTTATCATTAGTTTCATTTAAAGATTATTTCTCAGAAAATTGAAGGTAGAAAAATCACTCACAAAACATTTCATTTAAAACCTTTGATGCCTGACATTATTCTTTGAGCCTTAGAATCAATATCAGGAACAACACACTCCAAGACTGTTGTGGTATTTCCTATAGCGATTATGATGCTGCTCATTTTGATTCTATTAGATAATGAAAGTATTCTTATTATGGTTTTTTTTGTTAAATAAAATTCTGGGCATATCATATTGGTTACTATGTAATACAGTTTTGAAGGGTAGTGAGCAATTTTGTGAAGGAAGCATTAGCTTTGGGTTATTGTTTGGAAACAAATTATTGTTTAAACTTTAAAATTTGGAACAAAAGGATATTTTGTTTGCACGTTTACATCAGATATAACATGGTTTGATTTTTCATTTGAATAGTATCTGTATATTTTCCCCACCGTTCTATCATTTTTCGTTAATTACACTCCCTTCATGATCCCAATTTCACTTATTCATCCCAGTTCTATGATATTACTTTTAAAAAAAAGAGCCTATGTGGAAACAAAGGAAAGTTAATATAACAAGGGTTGAGGACTGATATTCTTGATATTTTTATATACACATTTGATTGTTTTATTAGTTGTTGAAAAATATTCATATATTGATACCCTCTATGATACCATTTTTCGTTAATTACACTTCCTCCATATTTCCCATGAACTCTATCATTCCCTGTTCACATGGAAATTAATAAATGAGGTGTTATGGATGGATTTGCATGTATCTTGTGTTAATTTTAGAGCCAAATTTTGATTCATGTAAGTAGAGTTTCATGTATGGTTTATTAAGAAATTCATTACTGAAAAACTGTTGCTACAAGATGAGATTTTTCAGTGGAGGCAACAGTGGTAGAAATAACAGAGGCAAGGAAAATTGGAATCGAAGCCATATGAGGCCTATATTTTCTATCCATTTTGATGCTGACCCGCACAAATTAACCAACTGTTCCAAGTTGGGTTCTTTAATTGTGTTGGCCATGGGATACTGCACCCTTGAATAGAAATACCCCCTTTCAGCCTCCTCAGAATACTCTTGGCATTTCCGTTCCCCAAGATGTGTCTTTGGAGCCTGAAGTCCCCACAAATGACGGTTGGAAATAAATTGTCCACCAGCCTGTCTCTCACCATCGTAATTGGCCCACTGTGTCATTGCCTTTACCACCACCAATTAACCTCAATGTTCAAATTGCTCCTGTTGTTTCGCCAACATAATCCTCACACGCTAGCAAGAGATTGAAAATCAAGATTCCACAACATGTGCAAGACAAAGGAAAAACAACGACCTTCCCCTCTAGTCCCTCCACTGACTCCTCCAAATCTGTGTCTTCTCACCTCCACCTCAAGGATGACTACTCCTATGTGATCAATGAAATACAACCTCAAATGTATAACCATCCAAAGGACACTCAAGAGAAGTCAGTTGGGGACAACAATGAGAAGAGAAAGTGTGCCTCAGAAAGCAACAAATATGGGTTGTAAATGCTTTTTTTTATGATTTTCACTAAAGAGGATAGTGTTTAATGGTTTTCAACATATTTTGGACAAAAAACCTTATTTTTGGATATTGTGTGGATAATGTGGAATATATATTATTTTTTTTGGATAAGATATAAATTATTGTTGATATTTAAATATCCAGTTTAAAAATCCATGAGAGCTACAAGGGTGTCATATGGTCTAAATGATTTTCTTTTGTGCTTTATATTTGATGATTAAGAAAGAATAATTGATGGGAGTCACAAGGGGTCCCACCTATTTTATTTATTATTAATTAAGACCGTTAATGATATATTATTATTGTTTTTTCCTAAACTAATTTGTTAAGTTAATTTGACTTAACTAACAAAAAGTAGTTGAGCTAATTCAACTAATTGGAAAAAGAATAAAATCCCAATTGGATGAAGAGACAAGGGGGAATAGAAGGAGAAAAACAAGACTAAGGTTTTCTCTTTAGTTACATGAGATAGTTTCAATTTTCAATCATTTCCGAGTTTATTCAAAAGCCTAATCCTCTCATTGATAACATGGTCTTATTGTAGACAACAAGGTTTAAGACTGAACCATACTTTTCAACCGGTTGTTTTAGAGGTGTTGATTCATCCTTGATAGTCTGTGTATTGATCATAGAGTTCTTTCAGATTCATAGCATAAATAAAAAAACCTATGCGATGAATCCAAAAGAACTCTCTGATCAAAACAATGGTCACAAAAGTCTTAGAACAGAAAGTCGGTGTATTCTTGTCTGTTTGTGAATTAATTTTCATGGCTGATAAATGATACCTTGCAGAGTCAAAATGGTAGCAGTTTGTGGCAAGTTGATCCATATTATTAGTTTCAGTTTTACTTTATTGTCGGATTCTTTTTGTATGGTGCCCATCGGAGATATCTAAATTAGACTTTGGTCCATACCCTCAGAGGGGTTTGTAAAGAGAAAAACACTTTTGGTATCTCAGAATGAAATAAAATCAGATTGTTGTTCTATCTCATATATGTGTTTTCATGACTTGGTTGCTTTTTCACTTTTGGTCTCCATTCTTACTTTATTGTAAAATCAGTATACATTTTAGTAGCTTTGTTTAAATTTTATTTTACATTGCAACATATACAAATTATAAAATCAGACTTAATCCTTGTAATTAATACTCACAGATTGAGTGAATGTTTTTAAGGCTATAAATATCGGTTGATATTCCCAACTATCTCGTCCTAGCCAGGAAAGATCTAAAAATGATTGAGTAAGGTGTTTCACACCTTTTCCTCAACATTTATTTGGTGCCCATACTGGGGAGATCTTCCATATCTCTCTGATTGATTGTATTCACGATTATCTTTGAATATTTCTATTTTTTTATATGATCTTTGACTTATTTTTCTCATGACAGTGCCTTCTACAAGACAACCTAATATTGAACATGGTCTTAAGGACCAAACTAGAATTGCATTGAATTTATTCAATACAATTATAGAATCTGCTAATACCTGGGCCGATCTTGAACACTCTTGGGAAGTAATTGGACAAGATATAAGTATCTGTGAACGATAGGAAGCTAGGAAAAGGCAGCCTAGAAATCAACAGTAACCTCCCTTCTTCTAAGTCTTTGGTTTTCGTTTTCATGTCCTCGAATCCTCACATTTCTAGAAGAAGAAGAGGATTGTCCCATGAAGATATTCCTATCATTGAAATAGGAAGGAGGAAAGCTATTTTGTTGACCCAAGGAAGCACTCTAAGGAGGACTTTGTTTGACTCTACCAGTTCACCTTTTCTCCCTTACCCATTGCTCCCAAAATGGAATCCATAGGTGGTTCTAGTGGTGTTGGGGGTGCTTCATCATCCCAACCTTCTGCCTCATCGGTAATTGGTAGTTATATAGCCATCAAGCTCCTATCCAATTTGTTACCAACCCTACTAAAGTTATAAAGAAATACAAGATTTTTCAGTTTGAGGAAGATGCTACGACCACCCCATGGCATGTATCTTCTCCCTTGAATTTAGCACCCTCTACTCGTCTGTTACCCAAGTTTAAGGAGCATCTTCCTAGGTTCTCTGGAAATAACATTGTCTCTACAAATGAACATTTAGTGGAATTTTCTAATGCTTGTCATAATATTGGAGCTAATGATAACGATACATGCATGCATTATTTGTCAACTCTCTTGAAGGGAAAGCAACAACTGATTTCTTTGATCTCCGTCCAAAGATACTTTCCACTTGGGAAGATTTGGTTTATTGGTTCAAGTCCACTTATGGAAAATCTAAGAGCCCAACCAAATAGTTAAGGGAATATAACAATATTTCTTACAAATATGGTGAAACTATCAAGTATTTAAACCTTTGCTGCACCAATCCGTACATTCAAATCCTTGAACTAATCCGCCCCAAAAACCAAGACGCCTTCATGCATTACTATAATGCGCTTCCCTCTCCTTATCATCATAGGCTTGAAGAAAAGGATATTGACAATCTTGGCTTCGCTCTCCACACTTTCCAGGAGTACAAAGAGAAACTTGAAAGAACAGGTCTCCCCAAATGAGACTCAGTCAAACAAACATATATGTCTACCCTCTTACAACTTGTACAAGACATGAACAACTGAACGATAGCATATGAATGAAAGAGGAATGCTCCCTCACTTACTCCTTGGGCATCTTCTTCATCTGCAACGCCTTTTAGGAATACAAATGAAAACAATTTTCAGCCTAAGGCCATTATGTCTCGCAGTTGGTGTAACTTCTGCGAAGAAAATCATGAAAAGTACTTGTGAGGTTAAGAAGAGTGTTAGAGATAAAATGTTTGGCAAGAATCCTGAAACCACCATTGTTGTTCTAGATTGGGCAGAAATGGAAGATGTCATGATTAAAAATACTAGGAACAAAACTTATGCTCCTAAATGAAAGTACAACCCTCCTTGTGCCTCTTCCACTCCAGCCTCATCTTCACAAGGTACTAATATACAAGATATCAAAGTTTCTAAGAGTCAATGAGTTCCTTCCTTTCTTCCCCCTTCCAAGTATAACATTCTTAACCAATTAGATAACATCAAGGATGATGCTACTCTTTTGGACATGGTTGTTGTCCTTAAACAACAAAAGCATCTCAAGAATTTTATGGAAGGAAAATCTTCCACAACAACCAATCTTTCTGAAGAGGCAAAAAAAGAGGATTCCATTGGAAATAAAATAGGTGTAAATAATTTTAGACAACCTGTAAAGAACCCTCCTTTTTTAATTTCTGTAAAAATTATGGACAAGATAGCCCATTGTTTTCTAATTGATGGCGGTTTGGGTCCAAGCATAATATCAAAAATCATTATGGAAGAGCTAGGCTTATCATGTACCAATGAAAATTCTAGAAGCATGCTCTCCTATAACAATCTGCAACAACCAACAATAGGTGAAATCAAAGACGTAACTTTAGTCCTATGTGAACATCCCAAAATAAGGACAACCCTTAGCATCCAAGTGATCAACATGCCAGTAAGAAACTATTCTATTATCCTAGGAAGAGACTGGAAAGATTGAATAGGTGGATATATTTTGCTTGATGGGACACATTTATCCATTCCCCGGAATGGAAATAATATCATAGTCCTAAGAGAAGAAAAAATTTCACCATATATAGAGAGTACTCCTCAACCGAATGTAAATTATCTAGAGGAAGACTTAGGGGTATACTCTATATTTGTTGATGAGGGTGACACAACTTTAGAAATTTTTTATTTAGAAGACGGTATGTGGTACATGCATTTTGATGGCTCATGCTCAAATGAAGGTAACGGAGTTGACATTATATTATACTCGCATGTAGGAAAGATTCACAACTTTTCTTATAGGTTATAGTTTGCTTGCATGAACAATGTCACTGAATTTGAAGCCTTACTGCTAGGCATCGAAAATGCTTATAACCTTGGCTGTGACCACCTTACATCTTTTGGTGATTCTGAACTTGTTGTAAACCTTCTGTGTAAAATCTACTCTCCTAGAAATAAGTTGATGAAACATTATACCCAAGTTGTTTGGGCATTTATCTTAAATCTGCTGTCATTTAACATCACTCATGTTAAGAGGGAAATTAATTCAATGGTTGATAGGTTGGTTGTATTTGTGACATCTCCTACTCGAAAACTTCTAGCTCAAAGTCCTGATTGTACTTTTCAATATTTATATCGTCTTCACATTCTAGATAATGTAGAATCGTGGAAGGTTTTCCCTAATGATGAAGGCATATGTGCTTTCATACAAAATGAACCATTTAATCCTAAGGATATCATATCTATGGAAGAAGAGAAATTTACAAAGGGCTTGAATCCTCTTGAGAGTTCATTTTCATTGAGTGATGTGAGCAACAAAGAAACACATAAGGAAGAGAAGTCGAAAAGGAAGGTGGGTGATACCATTTCCTTGAACCTTGGGACCTGTGAATTTCCAAATATGGTTAAACTAGGTGCCCAGTGTTCTAACAAAGAAAAGGTGAAACTAACATAAATACTAAGTGAATTTCAATATGTTTTTGCACGGTCATATGAGGATATTCATGGTTTTGATCTTGCTCTTATGCACCATACCATTCCTACGAAGGAAGGGATAAAACCAGTTAGGAAAAAACAAAGACTCATTAACCTCGCACTTGAAGCTACTATTCAAAAGGAGTTGTAATTTTTTTTGAAGGATGGAATAATCTTTCCAATTAAGTATTCTGAGTGGGTTTCCAATTTGGTTCCTATTCGGAAAACAACTGGTCAGATCCGATTGTGCGTAGAATTTCACGCATTGAATAGAGCAAGCGTAAAAGACCATTTTCCTCTCCCTAATATGAAAATGATTTTGCAACATGTCGTAGGGTCACAAATGATGTCCTTACTTGATGGTTTCTCTAGTTATAATCAGATTAAAGTAAAAAGGACTGACAAATACAAAACCAATTTTACTACACGCTGGGGCATATTTTCTTATGAACACATGCCTTTTGTCTTGTCCAATGTAGGTGCCACTTTCCAGAAAGCTATGCAAATAGCTTTTGATGATTTGATTAGTAATATTATCCAAGTTTATATTGATGACTTGACTGTTTATTCAAAGAACTGATTAGAGGATTTTGGTCATCTTAGAAAAAATCTCATGCGATGCAAAAAGTTTGACATTTCTTTAAATCCTTGTAAATCTATTTTTTGCGTTACCAAGGTAAAGCTCCTAGGAAATTTCATCTCTGATTCAGGAATAAGCATATATCACAAAATAATTTATGCTATCTTGAACCTTCGTGACCCCACTTCCAAAAAGGAGGTCCAAGCCTTTATGGGCATTATCAACTTTGTTCCTGATTTTGATTTAATGGTCAAACCAATTCATAATCTTCTAAAGAAAGATCACTCATTTTCTTGGACTGAAGACATAGAAAATGATTTTGTAAGGATTAAGAAGGCAACCAGTTTCGTACAGGTTTTGGTGAAACCAGACTTTGAGAAAGATTTTATCATATACACTAATTCCATTGAGGAAGCAGTTTCTGCTATTCTCTTACAATGTGATGACCAGAATAACGAAAAACCTTTAGCTTACATGAGTCAAAGTTTATTAGATGACGAATTCAAGTATTCTTGTATTGAGAAACATGCCTTTTCTTTTGTTAAAGCTGTGGATAAATTTCACCACTTTATGATAGGCAAGCAAACACAGGTAAAAGTCCCTTTGCATGCTCTTAAGTTTTTTCTTTCATAAACTTATCTTTTAGGGAAGCTTGCACATTGTCTTGCCAAAATCCAGGAGCATGATTTAACCATCATGACTTTGAAAACAATTAAGGGATTAGACTTATCCCTTCACTTAGCTCAACATGCTAAAGCAAGTGAAGAAATTGACGATCAAGATAATCCTTTTTCGAAATTGTTTTATATTGAGAGTCAAACTCTTTCTATAGTTGAACATCCCTAGTATAAAAATATGGTGTATTACTTGCAATATAAAAAATTCCCAGATGACTTAGATACTCATCAAAGGAGAAGGCTCCGTCTTGAATCTTCCAGATATATTATTTTAGGAGACTTTTTGTTTAGGAAGTATGATAATGGTATGTTAATTCGATGTGTGAATAATGAGAAAGCACATAAATTGTTACAAGAAACACATGGATCTCCAGATTCTGTTATTCACGTTGGTGGCCACTTTTCTGCTAAAACTGTTGATTTTAAAATCATCAGAAAAGGCTATTATTGGCCTTCAATTTTTCAATATTCTTATAACTTCGTAAGATCTTGTGACAAGTGCCAAAATTTCACTGGGAAAGAATGCATTTATGCTATTCCTTTGCGCTTGTCCTCCCTGATTTTCCTTTTTATAAATGGGGTCTAGATTTTATTGGTCCCATAAATCCTCCATCTTCAACAGGGCATGTTTTTATCTTGACAACCATTGATTATTTCACTAAGTGGACTGAAGTTGTCCCCCTTAGACACTCACATGATGAACATGTAATTTCTTTCTTGGAAACTAATATCTTCTCTAGATTCACCAATCCTTTAGAGATTATTACACACAATGGTCCCGCTTTCATTTTCACTAAATTGACTCAAATTTTAGCTAAATTGGGGGTCAAACATTTCACCTCATCAGCTTATTACCCTCAAGGAAATGGGCAAGATGAGTCCACTAACAAAAATATGGTTAGGATCATGAAGAGGCTCATCGAGTATAAGCCTCGTCAATGGCACACCCTCCTCACTTACCCCCTTTGGGAAGATCACACTACTACCAATGTAAGCATAGGTTGCACTCCCTTTCAACTTGTCTATGGTCAAGAAGCCATTCTTCCTACTGAGCTAGCATTTTCTTCTCTATGATTGATGCTATAGATAGAAGAATTAAATTCTTCCAATGTCCTTCAAAGGATAAATGCACTATTAGCCTTAGAGGAACAAAGAATGTTTTCCTTGGAAAACATAAAGAGAAGACAATAAATCATGAAGACATATTTAAAGAAAAGCACAAAAGCTGTCAAATTTAAAATAAATGAGAAAGTCTTGCTTTAGCACTCATCCCATGCTGACAGAGGAAGACATTTGAAGTTTCAGAAATTATGGCTCGGTCCTTTCAAAATTGCTTTTGTCCTAGGCACAAATTCTTATCTTCTAAAAGACTTGGCAGAGTGATTATTTTCCTATAGTACCAACGGTTCCCACTTAAAACATTATGTGGAACCATCTTGAATTATTAATGCTGCATGGAAGACACTGTTGTATATAATTTTCTATTTCGCTATTTTGGTTTTTCTTTGTTGATTGATTCATTCTCTGTTGTTTCATTTCTGTCTTTTCAATTTCTGTTGTTTTTTTCTTTTTGTTGTTTTTTTTCGTTTATCATAAATAAGTTTTGGATCAATTTTCTCCACAATGATGCCATTCTGTAAGTATTGTTGATCAATAGCAATAAGGTTATAGAACTATCATGAGGTTCTCCTTGTAGACATTGCTGAAATTGATTTATGCTTCCAGTACTGTTGTTAGATAGATGATTTGATTTTCATCCCTACTTTTTGCTATCCTTTTCTTCCCTCTATCCTGAGATTCAAAAGAGCATACCGGAAAATTTCTCCTTAAAACAAGAAACACTTTTACTGTGACTGATTGAATGTTATGCATACGAGACCAAACCCCCTCATACATAACACTTTTCATGAGTTATTCCCAAAGTCTCGGATCATTTTTTCCCTTAAGAAATATTTCCCCCCCTGTTTCATAATCATTCTGGTAAATAATTATTTGATCTATGATTCACTAGTCCGCGAAACCAGAAATTCTGAATTCTTAATCTGTTGGAAACATATTTCCCTGTGGAGTCACCAGTTTGTCGACGCTTAAAAGTGCAATGTTGGGTACCATGCTCGCAAATGATTGCCAAGCTTTATTATTTAATTATATTAATAATATACTAGTGGGTGAGACCCCTTGTTTGACTTACAACACTATGACAGAGAAGCAACACTTATATTTTGTTTGCCTATGTATTGGTTGTAACACAATTTCTATAGCTTATTCACTTCAAATCATGGTTAAAATGCTTATGATAAGAAATTCTAGGCAAGATGGTTAAAATGGGAAATAATGTGGTCTTCATTACCTCTCACAAAATGTGATATGCTGCTTTAATGGGTGAAGGAATAACACTACAATTTGATTTTGATTTTATATGGACTATATTGTATATGGGTGACCACCCTAACTCTTGCTAAAATTGTGGTGTGCATTTTTTTGATGACAATATTAGTTGTATTCCTAGCAAATAGTCATATGTTAAATTGGATGGTGGAAAACGTTGGCACATTTTTTTTTTGAGTGTATGAAAACTATGAGATAGTGGGTTTGTATTGATAAATGGGGATGCTAATGGAATGTGAGGTGTATATTGCACTTGGCTTGTACTAGCCATGAATGAATGCCAAGGGAGAAACAACGTGCAGTAAATGCAAGTCACTCTTACTCACTTCGAGCCCACCACCCTAGTCATTTGCATTGTTCTCTGTTAGTTGTTGCTGCGCCGCCTTGCTCAGTTGCGAAGGAGGTATACACATTGGTCATTTCTCCTTACACAATCTTTTATAGGTATGGGGTTTTTCTTACTTCTCCATCCATGAATTTCGCTCTGCTCTTAAATCAAGTGTTGGCTATTTTTGCTCGTGGTCTACATATTTCTCAAGCTTTCACAATGTTTTCATACTTTGTATTGTTTTTTTGCAAACTTTTGTTTCCTATGGTGGTTGGTTAGAGACTATTAACATTAAAAAAAAAAGGGTGATGGGTGTTTTTGCTGTCTGTAACTTTTCACGATTTTTTCTTAGAAACGGAGTGTTGTTGGGCCTCCTCTGGTTTTTTGTTGGGTTTTCCTCTCTGTTTGAAATTGGGTTCTCCCTGCCTTACCTCTGCGTTTTTGTGAACACTCCTATGTGCCAATATTCCCCTGCTATAACGTTGAATATGTGGCTATTAAGGTGAGGCACCTATGTAATACACCTTCCGTTCTTTTTAATGACTAAAACACTCAGTTTGTTTATCCCACTCTCTTCTACCACTTATTGTCATTGTTATACATTGAACCCTATGCATTGTTGTGAAAATATTTCTTACCCAGAATATTATGGGAGTACTATTCTCGGTCCTTTACTTGGGAACGAGTTTGATTGGTCATTTGCTTGGAAATTATGGAAGAAGTATTGCACCCACTTATTCATTGGAAGTTATAGTCTGTCTTTATGAAGCTTATGATTTCGATAAAAAACATTGCATATCATTGTTTAAAAATAAACTTGCCATGTCTATCGAATTTTCAAACACTTGTGTATAAGATGCCTGATGCTCGAATTCAATAATATGAACCAGAATGAAATGAATGAGGAATTGTGATGAATGATTGGCTTGATTAAATGGTTATTATGAACATATATTTGTTTTTAGGAATTGCACAGGACCTTGTGGGATTTAAGAACTTTGTTGTGGGTTGGTATTATGAGTTGTGACTTTTCTACTCCAAGACTGTTGTGGTATTTCCTGTAGCGATTATGATGCTGCTCGTTTTGATTCTATTAGATAATGGAAGTACTGTTATTATGGTTAAATCAAATTCTGGGCATATCATATTGGTTACTGTGTAATACATTTTCAAAGGCCAGTGAACAATTTTGTTAAAGAAGCATCAACTTTGGGTTATTGTTTGGAAATAGAGTATTGTTTAAACTTTAAAATTTTGAACAAAAGGATATTTTGTTTACAAATTTACATAAGAGATAACATGGTTTGATTTTTCATTTGAAAAATATCTGTATATTTTCCCCACCATTCTATCATTTTTCGCTAATTACACTCCGTTCATGATCCCGATTTCACTTATTCATCCATGTTTTGTGATATTAATTTTAAAAAAGGAGTTTGTGCGGAAACAAATGAAAGTTAATATAGCAAGGGTTGAGGAATGATATTCTTGATATTTTTATATACAAAGTTGATCGTTTTATTATTTTTTGAACAATATTCATATATTGATCCCCTCCATGATACCATTTTTCTCTAATTACACTCCCTCCATATTTCCCATGAACCCTATCATTCCTTGTTCATATGACAATTAATAAATGAGGTGTTATGGATGGATTTGCATGTATCTCGTGTTAATTTTATAGCCAATTTTTGACTCATGTAAGAAGAGTTTCATATATGGTTTATTGAGAGCTTCATTATTGACAAACTATTTCTACAAGATGATCTTTTTCAATAGAGGCAACACTGATAGAAATAACAGAGGCAGGGGAAATTGGAATCAAGGCCATATGAGGCCTAGATTTTCTATCCATTTTGACGTTGACCCGCAAGAATTGAACTAGTTGTTCCAAGATGGGTTATTTAATTGGGTTGGCCATGGGATACTACATCCTCGACTAGAAAGACCCCTTTTCCAACCTTCCCAGAATATTCCCGACATTCCCGTTCCTCTAGATGTGTCTTTGTAGCCCAAATTCCTCGCAAATGATGATTGGAAATAAATTTTCCACCAACCTGTCTCTCACCATCGTGGTTGGACCACTGTGTCATTTCCTTTACCACCGCCAATTAACCCCAATGTTCAAATTGATCCTGTTGTTTCACTAGTACAATCCTCGCACGCCAGCAATAGATTGAAAACCTAGATTACACAACCTGTGCAAGACAAAGGAAAAGGAGTGACCTCCCCCTCTAGTCCCTCCACTGACTCCTCCAAATCTATTTATTCTCTCCTCCACCTCAAGGATGACTTCTCCCATGTGATCAATGAAATACAACCTCAAAGGTCTAACCAACCAAAGGCCACTCAAGAGAAGTCATTTGGGGACAACAATGAGAAGATAAAGTATGCCTCACAAAGCAACAAATATGGGTTCTGAATTTTTTTTATTTTATGATTTTCAGTGATGAGGATAGTGTTTAATGGTTTTCAACATATTTTGGACAACAATCCTTATTTTTGGATATTGTGTGGATAATGTGGAATATATACTCTTTTTTTGGATATGATATAAATTATTGTTGATATTTAAATATCTAGTTTAAAAATCCACGGAAGCTACAAGGGTGTCATATGGTCTAAAAGATTATCTTTTATGCTTTATATTTGATGATTAACAAAGAAGAATTGATAGGAGTCACAAGGGATCCCACCTATTTTAGTTATTATTAATTAAGACCCTTAATTGTATATTATTATTATTTTCTCTTAAACTAATTTTTTTAAGTTAATTTGACTTAACTAACAAAAATTAGTTGAACTACTTCAACTAATTGGAAAAAGAATAAAAGCCCAATTGGATGAAGAGACAAGGGAGAATAGAAGGAGAAAAACAAGACTAAGGTTTGCTCTTTAGTTACATGAGATAGTTTCAATTTTCATTCATTTTTGAGTTTATTCGAAAGCCTAATCCTCTAATTCACAACATGGTCTTATTGTAGACAACAAGGTTCAAGACTGAACCATACTTTTCAGCCGCTTGTTTTAGAGGTGTTGATTCATCCTTGATAGTGTGTTTACTCTTGTCTGTTTATGAGTTAATTTTCATGGTTGATAAAGGATATCTTACAGAGTCAAAATGGCATCAGTTTGTGGAAAACTGATCTCGATTATTAGTTCCAGTTTTACTTTACTTTCAGAGTCTTTTTGAATGGTTCCCATTGGATATCTCTAAATCAGACTTTGGTCCATACCCTCACAAGGGTTTGTAAAGAGAAAAACACTTTTGGTATCTCAGATTGAAATAAAATCAGATTGTTGTTCTGTCTCATATATGTGTTTTCATGACTTGGTTACTTTTTCACTTTGGTCTCCATGCTTAATTTATTGTAAAATCTGTATACATTTCAGTAGCTTTGTATAAATTTTATTTTACATTACAACATATACAAATTATAAAATCAACCTTAATCCTTGTAATTAATACTCATAGATTGAGTGAATGTTTTTGAGACTATGGATCTCGGGTGACATTCCCAACTATCTTGTCCTAGCCAGGCAAGATCTGAAAATAATTGAGTAAGGTGTTCCATACCTTTACTTCAATAATGGCTTGTTCCCCTTCTACCTTTGTTCCTTCTTAAACTTCTTATTATCCTCTCAAGCCTTCTGGAAAGTAGGGTTTCCCCTATGTTGATCATATAAACACTTTTCTCTCCTTATGGTTTTTTCTAGAGTCTTTGGATAATCATATTGGATTTTATCACTGATGAATGATGGAAACCCACTCATGTACCTCTGAATCTTAATTGTCTCATCCTTGATGAAGGAGATATACTTTAACTATTCTAAAAATCTCTTTTCATATTTATCAATAGTCATGTTTCCCAGTTTGAGTTCAAAGAACTCTTTCATAATTTTGTCATAATACCTCTTGGTTAGGTATTACTTCTCAAAATGCCTCTTGAATTCCTTCCAAGTCAGATTTTTCTCTCTGAGGTGCTGCACTTGCACAAGTTGATCCCACCACATGGATGCCTTTCCTTTCAACTGATAGATAGAAATTATTCCTTCTGCATGGGAAGAATAGTTATGCAATTGGAAATACTTCTTCATGCCTAGCAATGACGTCTCTTCATCTTCATCCATCTTGTGCTCTCCATCAAAAGTAGGAGGTTTGATCTTATTCATTTCTCCTTTCAACTCATCCACCCCAGACCTCCTGTGCTTCATGACAGGGGATGGAATTGAGCTACTGTGTGATCTCCTATGCGAATGATTTTGGGAGTGATGATTATGTCTTCTACCACTCCTTGATCTTCCTTTCTTCTCAGGGGTCTCGTGGCTTCCTGATTTCCTGGAGCCTCTCTCTTTATCCAACTTCTTTTCAATTCTATCCAGGATTTTCATTAACTTCATATTGAATTCTTCCTGTTGTTCCTTGGACATCATAAGCCTCTCATTATCAGCCTTGTGGCTCTGGACATATGTCTGCAATTTTCTGATGGTCTCAACCAGATTTATGTCTTCCTCCTTTTCTCCTCCATGTCCATTGAAATTGGTTCCTTCCATACCTAATTGTACATTCAACCCTCTGATTTCATCTTCTTGGTTGTAGACTACCTGTGTATCCTCCATCACTCTACACTCTATGTTGACTCTGATCTGACAATTGTTTATTCTACAAAAATGTGCAGCCAACAAAACTTTGTCAGGTTAATTGTTCTTAATAATTTCATAAAAACATGAACCATTCTGATTCATTCATGTATATCAGATTTCTTTTCTGCTGATTTCCTGAGAAATTGACTATTCAGATCCAATTTATGGGTGAAAAATTATATTCTACTATTTAATATATTTCCAATGGCTATTTCCATGCTCAATTCTGAGTTTTTAGAAGGAAGTTATGGATACTTGAACAATTTTCCTTTTTAGTGATGCAAACATGTACATGGATTCTTCCAACTCAAAGTCGAATTGGATCTTGGATCCGTGATGGATCCCTCCTTCAGGTTTACATGCCTTCCTTAATTCTTTAGGTGTAGGTATTTACAATTAAAAATCCCACGGGCTCTTCCTCTAAGCCCTTTCCTATTCTTAAAACAATTTTTCGGGCACTAGCACCTTTTCTTCGACCCTCTAATTCATGTGACCAAGGGCTATGAACCAACGCTAACCGTTAATTGCTTATCCAAAGCCTTGGAAATTTAGGGCTCCGAAGCTTCATAGGTTTCCCTTTATGCACATCACGAACATCCCATACCGTCGAACTTGTGAAGGACGGTGGATCTATGGTCCACACTCTCTATTCAGATCTACGGTGGATAGGAGCTTTGAGACTCTAGGCTTCGACGGTTTTCAAAGCACTTCACTACCAATATTCTGAAGTGCTAACCCACCAAAGATCCCTTCTCTTTCCTCCACATGTCCTATCCTGATCAACAATCAAGATTAACTCTGGCCCTCCGAGAGCTCTCGACTCATAACAATCTGCAACTCAAATCCTCTGGAGTAGCTCTTCTCCGGACCTTGGGATCTAGTGCCACGCGTCCTTTGTGATCAACGGTCATGATGGACTCTGGCCTTTGGGCCTCTGGAAGTCCTCGACTTCAACTACTTATTCCTTGAATCCTCCGGACCACAGGATCTACTGTTGTGTTCCCCCTCCCAATGAATGGTGAGGATTTACTCTGCTCTTCACAGCTTCGGGCATTTCTCTTTCCTCTCACTTTATTCCTTCTGAAAAATGAAGTGGAAAACCCTTTGTAACAGACCCACTATCATAATTTTAAAAATTTGGGGTTAATCCCCCACAATGGGGAATCTCTAGAAACCCTCATTAGCGAAGTGCCAATTCCTGGTTCAATATCGGGGTTCGGGGTTTCAGAGTTTGTGGTGCCGCAGTGCACACGTACTCGGAAATCCCGATCCTCCAATCCCCGATCTGCTCCTAGCGTATTGGCTTTCCGGGCTAAGTCCTGGTCAATACGACCACAACGTTCACAAGACCACAGTCTTAATTCTTGTCGGGGTTTGGCGCCTTTCCATGTCATGGCGCACAAGTCCCTTGGGCTCTCGGCACGCCTTTACAGTGGCTAGCTCCCTTGGTCATACCATGGTCCGTGTGACCACTTACCATATGACTGTAGCCGTATAACCTTCCATCGGGGTTTCAGCATTGGCGATGACACAAAACACATATACCCGGGACTCGCGATATCCCGATTCCCGATTCTCTCCAGATGCTCGACACGTGTCCCTTGGATCAACGACCTATGATGGTGTTGGAACCTCGCATATCGCGATTTCGTATTGCAAGGGATCATGTCCGTGAAATCCATGATATGCCGAACTCCGACTCTTTGGGATCTCTCGCCACATGTCCCCGCCGATGAATGGTGTTGATCCTGTCGGGAAATCGCGGATTGCGATTTCCTGTTACGAGCATTCCAGGTCCTCGGAAACTCCGATTTTCCGATGCGTCAAACTCCAATAGCGCCTTGATCTCTGACACCTGTCCCTCAGATGGACGGCTCAGATCGTGTCGGTAAATCGCGGATCGCGATTCCGGGGGCGAGAGTTCTATGTATTTGAAATCCCTGAGATGCCGAACTCCGACTCTCTGGGATCCTCTACCACGTGTCCCTACTGTTTGGACGGCTCAGATCTTGTCGGGGTTTTCACTTGGATTTCCCCGAGCACTTGTCCACGGGAATGCCGATTTCCCGATGGTAAATATCCCGATTCCCCCCTCCGGATCTCCTGACACGCGTCACGCATAATGGACGGTCCAGATTCGATCGGGAAATCGCGTATCGCGATTTCATTGTGAAATGGTTCTACAGTCCTAAAATCTCCGATGAGTGAAATCCCGATGCCCCCCAGAACGCCGACACGTGTCCTGTCGAGATCAATGGCTAGGACTCTTCCTCTGCACACTAGAGTTTAGCTCCGGTGCAACTCTTCCCGATCCAACGGTTTACGGGATTTCTACTCCAGATCTAATGGCTCAAATCACT
>JZKD02S1673658.1:377566-389620 GCA_000966675.3 Picea glauca | reverse complement strand
CATCCACCTTCCGGCCTGCAAGGCATTAATTTCAGGGCTAGCGAGCCGCTTTTGGTTCTCCGGGCCAGTGGAGTCCAAATACGGTCTTTTAATTCTTGGTGGAAGTTAACGCCCCCTTTTCAAGGTTCCCTCCACCACCATCGTGGTTCTTTTCCGCACATCCCCTCTCAACAGTTCTGCAATAAATTCAAACTGTCATTTACATTCATTGACCTCTTCCTGCAGGTCCATTTACATCACATATTCATACTTATGAGTTTTTCCATAGTCCTTGGCCAGTTCAATTATATTTACAATCTGGGGGAAATAGGGTGTTACACCCTTGGGGTCCACTTAGTACTGCACACCCAGGTGCTACATGGAGTATTATAAGAAGCAAACACGTGGCCCAATCTGAGGGGTGACACATGTCAAGTTCTAACTGAAAAAATTAGCCTTTCAAAAGCACATAGCACAATGACACATGTCACACATCTTGTTTGTCCACGTCACCCCAGGTGATGTCATCAAGCCACGCCACTTCGATGCTTCATGGCTTCACAATTCTGGGACTTCAGAGGTCTGGAAGTTCTTCAGCAATTTTCTCTCGAATGATGAACTCCTAAACTGCTTAACCTCCTGGGGCCCACGTAGTACAACTGTCACAAATCAAAGTGGTGACACGTGGCCCCATCGTTGAGTGACATGTGTCAGGTCCCAATTGGTACTAAGGGCCTTCCAAAATTACAAAAATGAGTGACACATGGCATACCTAGGTAGGTCCACATTACCCTAGGTGACATCATCATGCCATGTCATATCTGACACTTCGGGACATCGGGGATTTCTTATCATCGACACTTTCTAAAAAAAATTTGAACTACCGAATTGTCGAACTGGTCCACATCACCCCCGATGAAGTCATCATGTCACATCACTTCAACAACCCGAGACTTCGGTGATTCTTCTCATCGACACTTGTTTAAAATTGTTAAACTGTCGAACAAGTCAGTCATCTCTGACGCTTCGAGACTTCAACATTTCGGTAGATCTCTTTTCATCTGCTCACTTACAAAACTATTGAACTGCCAACTGCTGACAACTGCTTCCCGTAGCTTTGAGACTTCGAATATTTCACTGTTGAACACCCCATAACCCCCAAATTGTCGAACTTTGAACATTGCTTAATATGAGGACATGTGTCCCTGGAAAATGGACGGTCTGGATTGGTTCCGGACTTTGGGACTTCGACAATTTTCTCTATTATAGCTTTAAAACAGTCAGAGGGGTGAAGTTCGAAGGAGTTCTATGCTTAACCTCTGTGCACCTTATCCATATCTGACGGTTGTGGGGGATCTGTCTTCTTCTGAACAGATCCAATGAACAAAATTTAATTTTGTGGTCCAATACCACATCTGCCATGGTTGATCAAACCGCTATACCTCATGAGCTTCTGAACACATCCAAGGTGTTCCCCTTCACCTTCTCGACACTTTGTACATCAATTCCTTGTGGAATTTTGACTCCAAATTCCACATTCATGGCCCATATAGGTTCATTGTGGAAACCATGGGCTTTGATACCAATTTGTAACATCCCCCGATTACCCTAGTTGGGGACACACCACTACTTCAAAACCAAACTACTTTGAAAACCAAATTGTAACGTACCCAACCATCTCAGGTTCGGGTATGCTACTAAAAACAAAACTCTCTACTTTGTCCAAAATCTGATAAACAAACACACACAAACACACACACACACACACACATATAATGCAATTTAACAGATATAGACATTCTGTTCATACATAGATTCAAGCGGAAGTGAAAATAAACACATACATGCAATTTTGATAACATTATGACACATGTGCAAGATACACAACATATAATTAACATAGTATTGGTACTTATATTCTTATGAGAATACCACCAACTGCATGCAGACCTTCCACAAACCTCCCAGCCTTAGATCACATTGCTCCAAGCTATCAGCAGTGGGTCACCCCTGAGATGGGACTAAACTCCACCTAGAGTAAAGGAATCCTATGATGGCATGTTCACATGAACAATGCGCTTGTCATTGATGACAAGAACACACAGTAAGGAGAAGCTCGGGAGGATAAGCAACAATGATCGTTGGATCACCCATTCCGAATTCCCTATGGCCATTAGATCAGAGTTTAGATAGGAGGAGCACATAGATGGAGGAAAAATCTCAAGCGTTAGATCTGAGCATGGGGACCGACCATAGTCGGATCTAGGAGAACTTGCACGATATTTAAAGTTCAACATGAAGCAGGCTTACAAAGTCCTAAAAATAGGAGGACCATCCATCATCAGACATGACACGTGGCTACAGTTCAGCATTTCACTATCTGTAAAGTCAAAGGAAGGAAGCTCTTTAACCTTCCAACTTGTGATATGCGAAATCGCGATAAGATCTGGGCCGTCAGATCTGGATTAATTATGAAGGACCAACAACCGTTATATCTGGTGAAGATGCAAGGCGGATAAGACCAGGAGGCATCCAAATCTCCAAAATTGTGAATGAATCCTGACCATCCATCGAGGACATTCGTGGGTCATTGGATCTGGAGGACACATGTCGAAAGATCGTCATTTCTTTGACTGAAAGTCAAAGGAACGAGGTGCTCTATTCTTCCAACTCGTGAAACGCGAAATGGAAAAATGATAGGAGCCATTGGATCGAGGAGAAATCTGGTCCATCGATCCAATAAGGACACGTGGTGAAAGATCATCTCTTCACTGACTTGGAAGTCAAAGGAACAAGGTGTTCTAACCTCTCGAACTTGCGATATGCGAAATCATGAAATAATCTTAGCCGTTGGATCAAGGATGAATTTGGGCTGTCAGATCTAGGAGATAGTTCATGATAGACCATGTCAGAAAGGACAGGTGGCAGTCTACGTCAGCAAGGACACATGGCACAATCACACAAGGACAAGTGTCAAGTTTACTTGGCATTTCAGGCCACTGGAAATCACAATTTTGAGTGACATGTGGTAGCCACTCAACTTATGACATGTCATTGAGTGATGCAATAATGACATCACTCTAAGAGTTTAGTTTTGGGAGTTTTAGCATCAATAATACCCCAAAGTCCCGAAAGCTGAAGTTCCAGGACAGAGGATATTCGTCTGATCACCATGGATTGTGGACCATTGATCTAAAGAGAAAAGTGCTCAAATGATTAGCCAGTGGTCATATCTCGTGGTCACATCATCAAGAGCTGGAGAGCAGAGCTAGAGTTTCCAAGCTCCATTTCAGAGTTTGCAACATGGAGAGTCGAGATGACTCTTCACAGAATCCCCAAAATGTGAAATGAAAAATGTGTTTTTGGACTTGGCCCCTGGTCACCGCCCATGGTTGTGTGAGTGGAAGGAGCTAGCATAGCTAGGCTCCATTTCAAGTACCAAAAGTTGGAGGAGTCAAGGGACTCATAGGAGAATCCCCGAAACCTGAAATTGTGAAATGCAATTTCGAGTTAAGTTATGGTCACCGCTGGTGGTCACATTGGAGGAAGGAGCTAGAGAAGCCAAGCTCCATTTCGGGGTTTGCAATATGAGGAGTCAAGGAGACTCACGGGAGAAAACCTGAAATGTGAAATTGCAAAATGCCTTTTTGAATAGGGTTGTGGTCACAACCATTGGTCACATCATTGAAGGTTTAAGGGAGGAGCTAGCATGCATCTAAGCTCCATTTCGGAGATCGCGAATTAGAGAGTCGAGATGCCTCATCCCTAGATCCCCAAAACACAAGTTGTGAAAGCACCTTATGAATAGGCATTTGGTCACCGCCAGAGGTCACCTGAAAGGAAGGGGCTTAGCCAGAAGAGCTAGCACCCACTGTGAAGTTTTCTTCAGGAAGAGAGAAGGCGCCAAAATGCATGAACATGTGTAGTTTCTCTCAGTAACTGCTAGAATGAAGTGATTGCATCTGCCAGATAATTTGAGGAGTTGTAGGGTGGCTGCCAGAGGAGCCGAAGATCCTTGGTGTAATTGTTAGATACCACTGATGGTTTCTGCAAGAGAATTCAAAGAGTCTTCAGGGTGATCGACAGAGAAGACGAAGAGTCTCATGGCAACTTCCAATGGAGTGTAAACTCATCATAGAGTTGACTGATAGTTGGAAAAGGGTTGAAGACTGTTACAGTCAGTAAAGCCAAAAGATCTCAGGAGAAGGGCCAGTGATGATGAACACAGTGAAGTGTATGAAGTGGGATAGCACATGCATCATGCACAAGGTGCAAAGAGACTATAAAAATGTAGAACATAGAAGAGATTCAAGCTGATTTTTTTTAAGAGTGTGTTATGTAGGTAGAAGAAGGGAGTCTAGAGGATAAACAACGCAGTAGAAGGAAATAACAGATATGCATAACTGATACAGTAAAAGAAGGATGAGATGGACATGCAGAGATATAACAGAAGATAAGAAAGCTCAAGGAGATGCAAGTAGAGAGACACTGATACAAGAGAGCAGAGCAGCATAACAAAACATTGATAAGCCTGGTAAGCCAATGACAACTATTATATCACTGTAATAAATTCACAAAAATCAAAGTTTCATATTTCAGGGTGGTTGGGAGGTGCTAGGGAGGACTGTTGTGTTTTGAGTGTCAAGTGGGTGCTTGAACACAGGGAGTTGTAGCTACCATTTGGTAGCATCCAGAGAAACCAGAGTGGCAGGGTGGTGCTAGGGAGAACATTGGTTCTCTGTTATACAAGTTGGTTCCTGTGTGATTGGAAGTTGGTGCTTCCATCCATTTGGTGCTGGAGCAGTGAGGGAGTTGGTACTTCCTTCTAGTGGGTGCTAGACAAACCAGAGAGTTGGTGCTCTCAGCAAGTAGAAGCTTGCAAAACAGAGGTGGTAGCCTCATTATGAGTTGGTGCTCATAATAATGATAATGTACAGAAAATAATTATCATATAAAGAAGAAGAGGTTTTCACCTTTTATGGGATTCCTCAGGAATATTTGTCTCTGTAATATACATGTGTGTGATTGATGTTGAATACTCTACTGCTTATTTATTGTGATAATCATTGAGAAGTTTTGTAATAAATTTAAAAAATGGATATAATTGTTTAATCACAGTAACAATTGATTCACCCCCCCTCTCAGTTTTCCAACAATTGGTATCAGATCCGACCCTTTTTATCTAAGGGTATATCCTATAGCTTAAACATGTCAAGCCATGAAGGAACTTCAACCAATAAGGCCCCTTTGTTCAATGGAACAGACTCTGCCTTCTGGAAAGTTAGAATGAGAACCTACATAATGGCTTTAGGTGCAGATGTCTAGGATGTGGTAGATACTGGTTATGTAAAGCCATTTGTACTAGCTAATAAGGATGACAAGTTAGAATTCAGCTTCAATGCTAAGGCTATGAATACTATCTTGAGTGGGCTTGTAGAAGAAGAATTTTTAAAAGTTATGCACCTAGAAACTGCCAAAGAAATGTGGGACAAACTCATTAGTAGTTATGAAGGTAATGAGAAGGTAAAGGACGCCAAGCTTCAAACCTACAGAGTACAGTTTGAACAACTGAAGATGAAAGAGTATGAAACTATTGGAAAGTACTTTCTGAGAGTTGAAGAACTAGTAAATGCAATGAAAGCACTTGGTGAAAAAATTGAGGAACCTTCTTTAGTTCAGAAAATTTTGAGATCTCTACTAGATAGGTTCAACCCGAAGGTATCTACTATCGAATAACTTAATGATATAAAATCCTTGGAGTTTGATCAACTTCTAGGAACATTGATTGCATATGAAATGAGAATAGTTAAATATAAACTCACCTCCAGAGAAGCATCATTTAAGGCATACAAGAATGAGGATTTTGAGCCTAATGAAATTGAAGCAAAATTTGTGAGAAGACTAAAGAAGGGATCGGACAAATACAAAGGTAAACTACCTTTCAAATGTTTCAACTGTGGTTAGATAGGTCATTTTGCAAATAAATGTCCTCACAACAGAAAGGATTAGACATATGATGATGAGGAGAAGCACAAACACATAAATTTCTTTAAAGAGAATAATTTTAAGAAGAAAAGTCTTTGTGTAAACAATGATGATGATCCTTCAGATGATGAAGACAATGCCTCCTCTATTGAAGATAAACTAAATGAATTCATACTTATGGCCAAAGATGATTATGATAATAAAAGCACATGAAGTAATGCTAATGAAGAAGTTGTGGTTGACCGGGAAGGAGAATTGATCAGTGCACTAGAAGAGATTGACAGACTCAGAATTAAGATGAGAAAGAAAAAACAATTGTTGATACAGTTCAAGAAAGATAGTAAAGAACCTGACGAAGAATTTTCCCTGCTAAAAGTGGAATTAGAAGAGGAAAATAAAATCCAAGACATTCTGAAACAAAAATTATTAGAAAAGAAGGCAAGATGTGAAGCTTTGGAGGAAGAAGTAGTGAAAACTAAGAAAGAGATGGAGAAGTTTCAAGCCTTGTATCATCAGACTCTGTCAAGTATCAAAGCCTCAGAATAATTGGCCACCATTCTGAATCAGCAAAGAAACCCAAAGCTGAAAACAGGTTTGGGTTATGAAAAGGGATCAAGTAGTGATCAACCAAGCAACAAACATCCCACCAAGTTTGACAAATCTACCATTTATGACAACAAAAAACCTGTAGAAACAAAAGAAGATAATCAACGGCCCTGGAGGAGTAATGAAAGAGGTACCAGAACTGAAACTACAGATCAAAGAAATAATGTACTCTCTGTTCAAAGAAATCACCAGCATGGAAGAAATCAACCTTCTCAAAGAAGATAACCATTTTCCAGGTACCAAGGTTTTTTCTATGGATATTGTTTTTTCTGTTCTAACTTTGGTCACAAAGTTGTAAACTGTTCTTTAAAATTGAGATATGAGCAATCAAGACATTCAAGGTATCGATATCTTCCACAACAAAGAATGAGACAACCAAGTAACAAACCATCACAGACTGCAAATCACTTGATGGATGGGAAAATGACACAGGTTAAGCATAACAATCATTATGATCCCTTATTCAACGAACCAGAATGTTACATCTATCATAATTATGGACATAAAGCTGCTGACTATCGTTTAAAGAACTATGAACCAGATTTGAATCCCTCTGCTAAAAATGTCAAGGGTTGGAAGAAGAAAGAAAGTGACAAGTGTGGATTAGTGTTGTCAGCTCAAATACAAAAGAACCCTTGGTATATAGATAGTGGATGCTTCAAACATATGACGGGAGACAAAAGTAAGTTTCTATCTCTAAGTGAAAGTAAATCAGAAAACGTAACCTTTGGAAGTGATGCTCCAGGTAAAATCAAGGGTAAAGGGATGGTGAGTTTATGTAATGGAAAAGGAAAACCCCAAGATGTTCTTCTTGTATATGGGTTGAAACATAATCTGGTCATTGTAAGTCAAATGTGTGACAAAGGATGTGAAGTGGTGTTCACTTCCAAGGACTGCAAGATAAAGTCTAAAAACTCAGGACAAGTGGTGGCTAAAGGCATAAGGACAGAAAATAATGTATATGTGCTGAAAGAATATAAAGAAGAGTGTCATCTAAGAAAACATGATGAGAGATGGTTATGGAATAGGAGACTTGGACATCTAAAATTTGATCATTTAATCAAGCTCAAAAATCTTGAGGCAGTAAAAGATCTTCCAAGAATATCAAAGCCACAAGATTCCATGTGTAAACCCCGCCAAGTAGGAAATATAACCAGGGCACAGTTTAAATCCAAGAGCTCTACTTCAACAGAGAATCCGCTCCAATTAGTTCATATGGATTTATGTGGACCATCAAGACAAGAAGGCATAGGGAAGGAAAAATACTTCATGCTAATCATTGATGATTACTCCAGACTCACTTGGGTTGTTTTTCTCAAAGAAAAATATGAAGAATTTGAGAAATTTAAAATATTTAAGGATTTAACAAAAAATCAAACAGGGAACAGATTAAAAGTTGTAAGATCAGACAAAGGAGAATTTATGTCAAGTGATTTCAAGGAATTCTGTGATAAACATGGGATCAAGAGAGAATACACTATCCTAGAAACTCCAAAACAAAATGGAGTAGTTGAAAGGAAAAACATAACAGTTCAACAAATGGCCAGGTCAATGATGAATGAGAAGAAAATTGGTCAAACCTACTGGGTAGAAGAAATACACACAACAGTCCATGTTCTTAACAAAGCCCACCTCAAACCACACAGTGACAAAACGCCCTATGAACTGTGGTATGGAAGACCTGCTTCAATAAAACACTTCAAAGTCTTTGGGAGTAAGTGCTACATAAAGAATAATAATGAAAACCTTGGAAAATATGATGGCAGGGTTGATGAAGGCATCTTCTTAGGATATGCTACCAATAGTAAAGAATATAGATGCTTTAATAAAAGATTGTACAAATTAGTTGATTGCATTGATTTAAAGGTTGATGAAGGAGTCCCACTAATAGAGGTGAGCAATGTTGAGTCTGCTTCAGAGGACACAGATAAAGATGAAGATGAACATGTCCAAGAATCAAAAAAAGAAGAATTTGAATCAGATGAAGATACAAATACTCAGACAGATTCAAACCAGCAGACAACATCCAATCGTTCCTCCATAATTACTCAAAAGAATCATCCCACAAGTCAGATAATTGGTGAGACAGAAAAAGGTGTACAAACCAGGAGAAGGATAATCAAAGACACTGATAAGTCACATATAGTGTTCATATCCATGGTGGAACCCAAGAACTTTAATGAATCCAATGAAGACATAAATTGGTTAAAATCAATGAATCAGGAATTGGACCATATTAAAAGGAATGACACTTGGGAACTCATTCCTAGACTAGTAGATAAAAATGTCATAGGCTCCAAATGGATCTTTAAGAATAAGTTGAATGAGTAGGGACAAGTTTTCAGGAACAAAGAAAGGTTGGTCTGTAAAGGCTGTGCTCAAATAGAAAGACTGGATTTTGATGAAACATTTGTGCCCGTAGCAAGATTAGAAGCTATCAGAATATTTCTTGCCTATGCTTGTCATAAAAGGTTTAAAGTATGTCAAATGGATGTCAAGTTAGATTTTCTAAATGGAGATTTAAACGAAGAAGTCTATATGGAACAACCAGAGGGTTTCAAACTGTTTGATAACCCTGATTTTGTATGCAAGTTGAAGAAATATTTATATGGGTTAAAACAAGCCCCTAATGCCTGCTATCACAGACTGGATACGTATATCCAAGTCAAAGGGTTCAAGAGAGGAACAATTGACAACAATCTATATATCAAAACAGAGGGTAATGATTTGCTCATCGTGTTGGTCTATGTAGATGACATCATCTTCGGATGTAATAAGGATTCATTGGTAAAATGGTTTGCTTCTGCCATGGAGTCTGAGTTTGAAATGTCTATGATAGGTGAAATGACATTTTTTCTTGGTCTGCAAATTAATCAGAGGTCTGAAGGAATGTTCATTTCTCAAGAAAAATATCTAAGAGAAATGTTGAAAAGGTTTCAAATGGAAGATTCTAAACCTGTGGGCACACCTATGGTTACTGGATGCAAATTAAGAAAGGATGATGACTCACCTAATGTTGATCAAAGTTCATATAGGTCAATGATAGGCAACCTGCTGTACATCACAACATCTCGCCCATACATAATGCATGTTATTGGAATGGTGGGAAGATATCAGTCTGCACCTAAATAGAGTCATTTGCTAGCTGTCAAAAGGATATTCAGATATTTGAAAGAAACAATGAACTATGGCCTATGGTATCCTAAGAATCAGAATTTTCAATTATTAGTTTACTCAGATGCTGATTGGGCTGACTGCATGGATGAAAGGAAAAACACGAGTGGAGGTGCATTCTTCTTAGGAGATTCTTTAGTAGCATGGTTGAGAAAAAAGCAATGTTCCATTTCTTTATCAATTAGAGAGGAAAAATACATTGTTGTTGCTACTTGTTACACTTAGGTATTATGGATGATACAAACACTTGCAGACTTGGAGGTAAAATATACTACATTGATCCAAATTCATTGTGATAACACAAGTGCCATAAATGTGTCAAAGAATCCTGTATTCCACTCCAAGACCAAGCATATTCCCATAAAATACCATTTTCTGAGTGAGAAGGTCACCAATCAGATTGTTCAGGTTCATTACATTCCAACCACAGAACAAATTGCAAACATCTTTACTAAACCCCTAGACAAGACACCTTTTGAATATCTCCATCAGAAGATGGGTGTCATCCCGTCTCACATCTAAAGAGAATCCATCCTATTAGGGGGAGTTTGTGTTGGTTGAATACCTGATACCTCTAAAATATTATTGCAACAGCTCAGGAGTAGCGTGTTTTTTCTTTGAAATTGATGTCAAAGGGGGAGAAGAATAACATGAATGGATGCTATGGTTGGAGATTGAGGTCTAAGAAAAATAGTGCAGCCTTTCAGGGTTTCCATCAAGGCCAAAGGGGGAGATTGTTGGCATGTTCACAGGAACAATGCGCTTTTCATTAATGGAAAGAACACACAGGAAGGAGAAGCTCGGGAGGAGAAGCAACAATGATCGTTGGATCACCCATTCCAAATTCCCGATGGCTTTCAGATCTGAGTTTAGACAGGAGGAGCGCGCAGATGGAGGATAGATCTCAAGTGTTAGATCTGAGTGCGGGGACCAATCATTGTCATGTCTAGGAGAACCTGCATGATATTTAAAGTTCAACATGAAGTGGACTTACAAAGTCCCAGAAACAACAGGACCGTCCATCATCGGGAAGGACACGTGGCTACAGTTCAACATTTCGCTGATTGGAAAGTCAAAGGAAGGAAGCTCTCTAACCTTCCAACTCGCGATAAGATCTGGGCCGTCAGATCTGGATTAATTACGAAGGACCAGTAGCCATTAGATATAGTGAAACTGCAAGGCGAATAAGACCAGGAGTCATCCAAATCTCCAAAACTGTGAAGGAATCCTAGGCGTCCATCGAGGACAGTCGTGGGTCATTGGATCCGAAGGACACATGTCGAAAGATTGTCATTTCGCTGACTAGAAAGTCAAAGGCACCAGGTGCTCTATTCTTCCAACTTGCGAAATGCGAAATGGCAAAATGATCTGAGCCGTTGGATCGAGGTGAAATCTGGTCCGTTGATCCAAGAAGGACATGTGGCGAAATATCATCTCTTCGCTGACTGGAAAGTCAAAGGAACAAGGTGTTCTAACCTATCGAACTCGCGATATGCAAAATCGAGAAATAATTTTAGCCGTTGGATCAAGGATGAATCTGGGCCGTCAGATCCAGGAGGTAGTTCATGACAAACCACGTCAGAAAGAACAGGTGGTAGTCTATGTCAACAAGGACACGTGGCGCAATCATACAAGGACAAGTGTCAAGTTTACTTGGCATTTTAGGCCACTATAAATCACAATTCTAAGTGACACATGGCAGCCACTCGGCTTATGAAACGTCATTGATTGACGCAATAATGACGCCACTCCAAGAGTTTAGTTTCAGGAGTTTTAGCATCAATACTCTCCCAAAGTCCCAAAAGTTGAAGTTCAGGGATGGAGGATAGTCATTCGATCACCACAGATCATGGACCATTGATCTGAAGAATGAAGTGCTCAAATGACTAGCCAGTGGTCATATCTCATGGTCACATCGTCAAGAGCTGGAGAGAAGAGCTAGAGCTTCCAAGCTCCATTTCATAGTTTGCGACATGGAGAGTTGAGATGACTCTTCACAGAATCCCCAAAACAGGAAATGCAAAATGTGTTTTCGGACTTGGCCCCTGGTCACCGCCCTTGGTTGCGTGAGTGGAAGGAGCTAACATAGCTAGGCTCCATTTTGGGTCCCAAAAGTTGGAGGAGTCAAGGGACTCACAGGAGAATCCACAAAACACAAAATTGTAAAATGCAGTTTCGAGTTAAGCTGTGGTCACCTGATCCAGATTATTTTCGGCACGAAATGAGAGCGGAGATATAATAAAGAAATGCACAGAGATATCACGTATATCCAGTAATATAACAGAAATATATCAGAGATGCAACCATAAA
>JZKD02S1673658.1:365586-377516 GCA_000966675.3 Picea glauca | reverse complement strand
AGTAATACACAATTTCTATTAATGAAAGAAATGTACAGAGACTGTAAAAATACAGAGTGAAAGACTCGCTAGAATGATGGCAGCTTATCTCTGAGAAGAGATGTGACGGCTACTCACATTCGCAAGAAGATCATTACAATGAGGCTCGGAAGGCCTTTTTACAATAGATGGGAATGCCAGAAGTCCTAGACATCCAAAAACCTAACCCTAGGAGATGAAGCGCCAAAAGTCATGTGGGCCTCGTTTGGGTAAGTTAGTACATCAACTTCCTGGGGTCGTAACTTTTGCATACGATCTCCGTTTTAGGTGGGTGATAGCTCGTTGGAAAGGTATCGTCGAGGAGATTCATTTTGGGGGCTCAATATGCCTTCGTCTATCATTGAGAACCTCGATCTCGAAAAACCTTCATTTAGGCCCTCAAAATGGCCCTGGAAGTTAAAACCTGCTAAAAATAGTAAATTGCCAAAATGGCCAGAAAACTATTTTGTGCCATTTGGAAAAGGTGGGTGGCCACCGATATCCACCTGGATCATCACCGCCGGTGGTCATGTTGGAGGAAGGAGCTAGAGAAACCAAGCTCCATTTCGGGGTTCACAATATGAGGAGTCAAGGAGACTCACGGGAGAAAACCAAAAATGCGAAATCGTGAAATGCCTTTTTGAATAGGGCTATGGTCACAACCATTGGTCACATCGTCGAAGTTTTAAGGGAGGAGATAACATGTAGCTAAGCTCCATTTCAGAGATCGCAACTTGGAGAATCGAGATGCCTCATCCCCAGATCCCTGAAATGCAAGTCATGAAAGCACCTTATGAATAGGCGTTTGGTCACATCGAGAGGTCACCTGAAAGGAAGTGGCTTAGCTAGAAGAGATAGCTCCCACTATGAAGTTTTATTCAGGAAGAGAGAAGGCGCAAAAACAAATGAACACACAGAGTTTCTCTCAGTAACTACAAGAATGAAGTGATTGTATCTGCCAGAGAACTTGAGGAGTTGTAGGGTGGCTGCTAGAGGAGCCGAAGAGCCTCGGTGTAACTGTTAGAGACCACTGATGGTTTCTTCCAGAGAATTCAAAGAGTCTTTAGGGTGATCGATAGAGAATATGAAGAGTCTCCAGGCAACTTCCAGTGGAGTGTAAACTCATCATATAGTTGATTGATAGTTGGAAAAGGGTCGAATACTGTTACAGTCAGTAAAGCCAAAAGATCTCAGGAGAAGGGTCAATGATGATGAACACAGTGAAGTGTATGCAGTGGGATAATGCATGCAGCATGCATAAGGTGCAAAGAGAATATAAAAATGTAGAACAAAGAAGAGATTCAAGCTCTGATTTTTTTAAGAGTGTGGTATGCAGGTAGAAGAAGGGAGTCTAGTGGAGAAACAACGTAGTAGAAGAACAAAGATGCATAACTGATACAGTAAAATAAGGTTGAGATGGACATGCAGAGATATAGAAGAAGATAAGAAATCTCAAGGAGATGCAAGAAGAGAGACACTGATACAGGAGAGCAGAGCAACATAGCAGAACATTGATAAGCTTGGTAAGTCAATGACAACTATTGAATCACTGTAATAAATTCATAGAAAACAAAGTTTATATTTCAGGGTGGTTGGGAGGTGCTAGGGAGGACTGTTGTACTCTGAGTGTCAAGTGAGTGCTTGAACACAGGGAGTTGTATCCAGCATCTGGTAGCAGCCAGAGAAACCAGGGTGGCAGGATGGTGCTAGGGAGAACATTGGTTCTCTGTTATACAGGTTGGTGCCTGTGTGACTGGAAGTTGGTGCTTCCATCCAGTTGGTGCTGGAGCAATGAGGGAGTTGGTACTTCCTTCTAGTGGGTGCTAGAGAAACTAGAGAGTTGGTGCTCTCAACAAGTAGCATCTTGCAAAACAGAGGTGGTAGCCTCATTATGATTTGGTGCTCATAAGAATGATAATGTACATAAAATAATTATCATATAAAGAAGAAGATGTTTTCACCCTTTATGGGTTTCCTCAGGAATATCTGTCTCTGTAATATACATGTGTGTGATTGATTTTGAATACTCTACTGCTTATTTATTGTGATCGTCATTGAGAAGTTCTGTAATAAATTTTAAAAATGGATATAATTGTTTAAGCACAGTAACAACTGATTCACCCCCCCTCTTAGTTGTCCAACATCCTAGGCTAGGCTGAGACTACTGAAAAATGCACAATGCAACATGAAGTATTCCCTCCAAGGAGCCTACTTACGCCCACTACCAACAAAATCTCATTCCCCACATGCTCGTCCCACCTCAAGATTATACACCTTCATTGTTTCACAGTCCATTGACTACTCGAATTCCCTTCCAGAGCTTCAACAACAGGCCACATCAAGAATTCTCATAGCTCTGTAGTTGCTGCTGGACTCCCTCTAGGAGAAATCACTTCCCCAATAACCTCTCTCACCTGGAGAGAGTTGCTCACAGGCCTGACAACCTGCTTCTTTAACCCATGGGCCTGACAACCCGCCTCTTCAAACAACAAGCCTGAAAACCTGCTTCTTTTGTCCATCTCTTAAGTCAACTAGGTAACCATAGTAGAAAAATCGGGTAAGGAAAGGGACAACTCAACAAATTACAGAGGTTCACAATGGAAGAGGGTTCAACAAAGGTGAAAATGCCTAATTGTCTGCCTGCTCAGTGCGTGAGTGAATGGGACAAGGGATGACAAGAATGGTCCGAATGGTCATAATGGTGAGATTAGTGAGAGCGAACCCCCCAACGATGGAATTTACCACATAAATCTACATGTGTCCTGGATGACACTTGACTCTCTAGGGGTTCGTTCCCCTCCACTTGGAATTCATTCCTCCCCCCAAAGGAACTTAGGGTAACAAGGTATGTCCAACCTTAGTCTTTTAGGAATATATTATAATATTCCCTTGGGTTAAGCCCTCAATATTAGCCCCTTTTTCCTAGCCTCTCAGCCCCCTTCCCTTTCCCTTTCTAGTGGATCTTAGTCACCCATAACGTTTTCTTCATGGTTGGTCTACACACAACGATGTATTTTTATTAATAATCTGCATAATTACATATACAAAAATAGGCTCATTGGCCTTTGCATCTAGGTTCTCTGGCCTAATAAACACATAAGCCTCCCAACTTATAAATACTTGGCTCACTAGCCTATAAAATTCATTAAACATCATTACAATTCAACAAGGGCTCATCCTTGGGGTATTACAAGAGCCTATAAACTAGGGGGTTGGAGCTTCCTTCTAGTTGGAGCTGGAGAATTCGGGGAGTTGTAACTTCCTTCAGGTTGGAGCCTATAAACAGGGGGTTGGTGCATCCTTCCAATTGATGTTGGAGAAATTTGGAAGTTGGTGCTTCTGGTGAATGTAATCTTCAAGATATATATTAAAAAACGTTCCATGGTTTTCTCCCATTTGGGTTTCCACGTAAAAATTCTTGTGCATTGTATATCTCTGGTTATATGTTTATGATATCTTGAATGCAATCATAAGTGATAAATTGTTGATAAGTTAATATTTACATGTCGTGATTAAAAATGGTAAAACGTGCTAAATCTAGATTCACCCCCCCTCTCAGTATTGATGAATATTCCAATAGGGATGTCCAAAAAAGCATACAAGGAGATGGCCAAAGAAATAAAAATAATAGAATCATGCGAGAAGTTATCTAAAAAAAACATGCATCGAACATATGTAATCATTCATTTATTTTTATGTGTAATCAGAAAATTTAATTATCGCTTGAAATACTAATTTTAATTAATTTACAATCATCCATGGATGTTTTCTACCAAGGGATAATGTATAAAGAAGATTCATTTGAACATTTTATTAACATTGAATTATGAATAAATTGTGGGCATATGTTGTAGTATCAAGAGATAATTGAACAATTTTTAACTAGCTCTGTTGTTTTATTTCTCCTATTTTGTATTTAATGGAACAACAAGAAACCTTTAGTTATTTTTTTTATTTTATCATAGCATAAAAAACTCATGGAAAACAAAGTGTGTAGTGGAGCCACAAAAAATATTTTAAGAGATGGCATGGAAAATGGTTTGAAAATAACGTGTATGGTTTATGAAGCATTCACTGTTGTGGTATGATTTTCATTTTACACAATTACATATATTATACTATAAGTGTATATATATTCATTACACTTCATATCTATGTTTGTAGATTAAAAATGAAGAGGTGAAATGAAATCGAGCTAATAAAAAATACATTGCAAATAACTCAAGTACAAACTTCTTTGCAAGTGATGAAGAAATGAGGGAAGCACATAGTACGAGTAATGACAACAATTCAAGTGATGAATGATGATCAATATAATTGATGTTACAAGTTTTGTATTTTGGAATGTTTGTTTGTAAAAATAAGACATTTTGTTTTTTGTAGGCATACTGTCACAATTGGTTTAACAATGGGTTACTAATAATTGTAACAATTATTTATTGGCATTTTAATAATTGTAAACTTATATATTGTCCCATCTTGTACGATGAAAGGGTTCTTTATTCATATACAATAAAATGGGTTTCTTATTCTATTGTAATCTCCAGTGTTGTAAAATCTTACATTGTCGATTAACTATATGGATGATTTGCATTATTACAATGAACAAAGGTGTAATCCACTAGTATGTTTGTTTAAACAATACAATATAGTAATGCAATGATTGTATCCAAACAAAATAATTAAAATATAAAATTTAATATTATTATAAAAAACAAATTGGATTTTTAATGATTAATTGAAATTTTATAAAAAAACAAGAAATTGCATTTGTATATCCACAATGTGAAAAAATTAATATTGAAATATATTAGTGCATTTATTCACTTGAAATCAATGGTGTGTTTAATACCTATTTATGCACCAATGTATTTAAATGGTTATTATGCACCAATGTGATGTACATGTACAAATGCACCGATGTTTATAATTGTAATAAGATAATATGTGCTCTTATTAAAATAATAGCATCATTGAATGGGGTATCCACTCATTGAACCTATGAAATAGCACGTGCATTCGTGGGATATTAAATAATACCTCTGGTTTCACCAGATATTGATAAATACCTCCCAAAATAATTTTGTTGAAACCCTCTCCCAATACATCTTTCCAAAAATAAAAACCCCCATTTGTACTAGATATCCACTATTTTTACCAGATACCCCTTTTTATACCCCCCAATACCTATAACCCCCCTCCAATGCCTACAATATATTGACTCTATTTTTCACAATTATAAAACCCTCTTTTATGAATGAACATGATAAGATATTAGTCAACAAGATGAAGCCTCCATGCACCATTCTCTTCTACGATACCATTACCATTGTCATTAATATTATCATTGCATCATTCCCTTCCACAATAGCATTACCATTGCCATTAATATTATCATTACTACTACCAAGACTTCACAGTGCATATAGTATGCACTGGTATGTTCAAAATATAGTATGTTAAAACAAAAATATAGTATGCACTGATATGTTCAAAATTGTAATGTTTGACTAAATGTCTCTGTAAAATGCCCTTTTTTTGTAACATTACTTATATACTCCAGTTGTAACAATGGAAATATATGAACTTAATATAGATACATTCTACCTTGTGCAACAATGGAAATATATGAACTTAATATAGATACATTCTACCTTGTGGAAAATTTACAGTAAATCAAATAGTGTAAACTCTATATAATGTCACGATAATTATCAGTGATATCAGAATAACGTACGGAAAAATAATTTAATGAATTATCAATAAGTCCAATAACATCATCACAAAAGTGTATTGAAAATTAATATCACCTAACTACCCAACCACCTACACCTGCGGGGTTAGGACCTTCAAGACACATAATTAACGCTCGTAATCCAAGATTCTTCCAATTGATTTTGACCATTTAAGGTCTTAGGACTCGCAATTGTTCCGAGGACTTGAAGATATATACAACACAAACCAAATCCATTCTAAACATCCTAAATTTTTTTTTAATAACTAGTCGCATCATATCACATACAATTCATCATATCCTACCTACTCGATCAACAAAATTATACTAAGTTTTTGCCAACTTATTTGATGATTTAAGAATGCCTTCAACTATTAACATTTCAATCTCAATAATAATTGTTCAAATTCCACTCTAATTAACAAGATATCACATATTAATCTAAAGTGATGGAATTTCTCAACAAGTCACTATCATAAAAAAAATTACAATTTTTAACTTGTGCAATAATTGTTTCTAGAAATAATGATTTTGTTAACTTATCATAGAGCCAAACAAAATAATACTACTAACTAAGATCCAACAATTATCAAAGTTATATCAATTAATAGTAAAATAAAATTTCTACCATGAATTTTAATCTTTCAATAACCCCCAATAGCCCCAAATTAACATAGATGCATATTAAAATACACTTTCTAATTTATTCAATCAATCACCCATAGGTGCATCTTTGGGGTTATTGCATAGCCCCAAATTAACATAAATGCATATTAAAATGATAACCATTTTTATACCGATTAAAATAAGTTTACTAACTTTATTCCAACCCACATTAAGTACTATAGAGATTCTATTAATGCTCATTATATAATGAAATTAGATCCTTCTTGAAATTATAATGKWWCTTGACATATCTCATTTCTAGAGGTAAGTCTATATAATTATGAAACTAACGAATTTAAATTCCACATTATACTCTATGTAATTGGTAAGTCCATGGTAAGTCCATTTAATCATTAAGGTATAACTCTCCAATATAATCCCATTTAATAATGGGTATTACATGTTAATAAGATCTATATCTAAGGCAATATATGTCTGTATATATATAATTAATATTAATATGATCTAATTTAATATATAATTAATATTAATATTAATAAGATCTAATTTAATTGATATTAATAAGTTTTGAGAATTTCTAGGATATATGCAAATATATTAATAAATTCTCAAGGAAAACATATGTGTAGGATTATATATGTATTCATATTTCGGAAGGATATAGATATAATAGATTATATACTCAAGAAAGTTTAAAACATTCCTATCTAACTTTTAAACAAGTAGGCTATACATTATCTTCACCGTGATTAAATTTCAGCAGGCTAAATCTCACAAGACAATATTACAGTTAACTAAACTACTACTATAATCATTCTGATGTCTGAAACTTGCGGATTTATTTTACCAATCATACGGGAGTATTAACATAACTAACATTGGTTAACCTTGAATGTATTAATTAGTGATTCTATCCTTTTCAATATACATTTAAATGAGGTTTACCATAAATATGGATTATGTTAGGTTGATGGTAAGTAAACAACAAGGCATTAGAACATTTGAACTAATTTCAAATCCAGAGGGGGGTAGGGTATGTATACTTTCATAGACTTTAGCAGTCAAATCATTGTGTGGAGGGGGTCCCTTGTCTCACAAACAAGGGGGTCTTATACACCAATTTGGTGTCTAACTTGGCCACGACCTTAAAAATAGATTATTGTTATTATTATTATATATATTACACAATTGGAATTACATAATGGAAATTACCATCACCAGATAAGTTGATCTTTGAATTACTTGCTTCACCTCTCGAATGTTGTGCAAATGTCGTTGAAACTGCTAATCTTCACCAGACTTGTCAAACTTTTTGATCATTAATGGAAAACTCACCGAATACCTCCCAACCAATGCCAAATGTACTCTTCTTCCCCCCCGAACCACAATGGGGTTATACAAATCCAACCACAAACTCTAGCTATGAAGTGTGCACTCACAAGTGAGAGGATCACACCTCTTAACACACTTCAATGTTCAACTCGTAATAGTAATGCTCAAAGGTCCATATTCATTAAGATGACCATCCAACAATAGGGTAGAATGCCCCCTCTCTCTTTCTCCTCCCTTCATTTTATAGATAAAATATATTTTGACACACAACCCCTCATGCATAATTAGATAAATTAGAAATTAAATTAAGTGTATTATTCACCCAGTCACATGTCAATCTCATACAAGTTTGCACCTAAAATTACCCCTTTTTATTTTTATTTAAAAATCAATTTCCCTCACCCACTTTTGATTCCTCTTCTAGGTGTTCTCTAGATATCCTCCACTAATATTCATGAGATATTTTAGTATCTTAAACTAATTAATGAACTCCTATCAACTCTAGATCTCACCATTTATTTAACTATTTACTCAATGAGTTAGGAGTCTCCCTAATTAATCCCTCAAGTAATTGTTTCTCATGAAATTAATATTTTCTATTTATTTATTCACTTTAATAAATATTATGAACATTTTAGTTTCCTTCAAAGTTTTTTTTTTCTTAGAATCTAATTTCCAATTACCCATGAATTCTTAGAATAATTTAATTGTTCTTGAAACATCTAACCCCTCCCAATAAAGTTGAGTTTCAAAGTTTACTATCATGAACTCTATCCATTTATTTTATTACTTTACCCTTAGGTTAACTTACATGTTTCACCTTATATTTGAAGTTTGATTTGAAACACAGGCTAAGGGTGTCATGAAGACCATGTCTTTCAATATGTAGTGATGTACTCAAAGGGTGTCATGCGTCATTGTTGGCACAAGGGTAGACCCAGGGTTTAGCTCCAAGAGCGCATCAACAAGCCCAGCTACTGGCCCTTTCGGCAGCACCTGTGAAGCAAATGCCGTCTCACCCGAAGCAACTATGAGGGGGTTGCAGGACAGAGATGTCTACAACTAGGGGAATATCAAGTGGTTCTTATTGCAATAACAACATAACATGCATCTATCATAAACTAGCTAGATCATTCCTTCACAGCTATAGATCTGCTCTAACACAACAATGAAAACGATAATACAACAGCAACAGAGATCAAAGCATCAATCACACATCCACAACACAAGGTATATGTGTTTCACCCTTTCTCTAGGGCTACGTCTACAGAACTATGCTTATGATTTATTAAGGAAAGGCATACAGTTCTTATCTGCGCTCTCAACTAGCAGATCTTCTTTCTTCTCTCTCTTTCTATCCTCCTTCCTGCGCACCCAGCTGAAGGAATTGATCTTTGCACACAGCTGAAGATATTACACTACCGGAAGGCTCTCTCTCTCAACACTCCTCTTCCCCAATACGATAATATCTCACCTAATAATAGAGCTAGATCAACAACAATATCATACCAATACTCAATGAACAACCTGACCCAAGTCCTCTTGACCTTTATTTATTCATTACAATACCTCACCGACAACCTTAGGCCGAAACTTAGGTGCCAAAACCCTAAATACAAAAACCTTAGGTGTCTAAAACCCTAGGTCAACTTGACCCTCTTTTTTCGGGCTTCGCCAGCTTGTCTTTCCTTCCTTCTCGCGCGGTGTTCCAAATCATCCAACGATGGCTTTTCCCACTTTCCGAGTCATCCTCGATCCCTTTCCCTTGTTGATCTATCATCCTTGATCTCCTCATCCAATGGCTTGCTTTTCTGCACTTCGCTCCATCTTTTCTGTTCTTTTGCTTGCTTCGACCCAGTGACAGTCATTGTGTCTCCCTCAAAGCTTTCTTTTCCCCTTTTCTTCCTCATTCTTTTCTTCCTTTCATAACCCAGGGCCAACAGGCCCCCAACACTCACCTGTGACTCGTCCCAAGGCACTTGAGATCTGATCCTCTTGTTTTTCTTCGACTTTCAACTGCGTAATGCAACCCTTTCTTTCTTCTTTATGCCTCCTTTCCATCCTTGTGCACACTGTCTTTTTTATGTCTGGTACCCAGTTTCAATTGCACCTGGTACCTGGACCCTTGTTTTCTTGATTCTACTGAGAGCTGCGAGGCAGCTGGTTGTCATAGTACAACTTCAGTCGACTCCCATTCACCAAGCCTTCCTTCCAATCTCCTTTCAATGTCTTCAGCTGCGCAACTCCTCCTTCTATAACATAGGCAATCTCATATGGTCCGAGCCAATGCGTTCTGAACTTCCCAGGGTGTTTGATAAATTTACTATCATATAGCAGGACTAAATCACCTTGCATGAATATCTTCTTCTTGATGTGTCTGTCATGATAGGCCTTTTCTCGTTCCTTCTGAATTTGTTGATGGAAGCATGCAATGAATCTATCTTATTCTAGTTCAACCAACTGTGCTAGCCTCTTATGAATGGTGCCAGTATCATCCATGTTTGTAAATGTAGCAATCCTTAAGATTGGTACCAAGTACTCCATTGGGACAACGACTTCAAGACCATAAACCAACTTGAAAGGAGTCTGCGTTGTTAATTTCTTGCAAGTGTTTCTATAATCCTAGAGTACTGGTGGTACTCTTAAATCCCAGTCGTCCCTGTTCACACTACAAATCTTTGTCAATGTTGTCTCCAAGATCTTGTTGAATGCTTCAATTGTTTCGTTTGCTTATGGATGATAAGGTGTTCTCTTCTGATGGTGGACTGCAAATTCTTCAGTCAGGGCTTCCATTGTCTTATTGATGAAGTGTGTACCTTGATCACTCATAAGGACCTTAGGGCATCCAAACCTGGTTATTATGTCATCAAATATAAAACATGCATCTGTAGCTACGCTACAATCCTTGACTGCTCTTGCTTCGGCCCATCTAGTCAGGTATTCTATCGCAGTGATAATATACCTTGCTCCTGTGCGCTTTCCTGGTGGGTTTATAGGTCCCACAAAGTCAATGGCCCATTTTTCAAATGCTTGTAGGGTCATCTGCGGTACTAATGGAATCTCATCTCTTCAGGATGGTTTTCCAACTCACTGGCATACATCGCATGCTTTGGTATATTCTTTAGCATCTCTGTGTAACGTAGGCCACCAAAGGCCAGCTCACAGAACCTTCTTCGCAGTTTCTTTTCCTGCATAATGCCCTCCTGCAATGCCTTCATGAGCTTCTTCGAGGATCATAAGGCATTCTGCCTCCATCACACATATTCTTAGGATCTCGTCAGGTCCCATTTTATATAGCTGACCAACTATCAGTGAAAAATCTACAACGTGCACCACTAGTTGTTTCTTCTGTGGAATTGTGTATTTGGCTGGAGCTATTCCTCTTGACAGGAACTGGACTATTTCTGCAAAGTGGTCATCGATCTTTCTAATGGAGAGCAACTATGCATCTGGTAGTGTGTCCTCCAGACTGGTAGGTTCTTCGCCATGCTCTAACCTCAACAGGTGGTCTGGGCCCTTATTCATTCTTCCTGGATTAACTATGATCTCAAAATTATATTCTTGAAACAGGAGAAGCCATCTGCATATTCTTCCCCCCAACACTGGCTTGTTGACTAGGTATTTCAGCGAGGAGTGATCAATAAACATTTTAAAGTGTCCTCCCAACAAGTAGTGGCATAATTTATGTAATGCATACACCATGGCTAGTCCCTCTCTCTTTGTAGTAGTGTAATTCATTTCAGCTATGGAGAGATTTTTGTTGGCAAATGCTAATGGATGATCAATGTACCCTTCTCCAGGTTGTGCCAGTACTGCTCCTAATGCAATAGAAGATGCATCAACATGTACATGAAATTCCTTGCTCCAATTGGGAAAGACTAGAATAGGCACAGTGACCATCTTTTGTTTCAGTGTGTTGAAGCTTTGCTGGAATTCATCTATCCAACCAAACTAATAGTCTTTCTTTAATAACCTCTCCATTGGTGCAGTAATCTGAGCATATCCTTTGATAAATTTCCTGTAATAGCCAGTATGTCCTAGCGCAGTGTGTAGTTGTTTAACTGATGTAGGTGGTGGTAAATCAACTATAATTGCAATTTTGGATAGTGTTAAGCCCTAATATTGGCTCATTACCCCTTAATTGGGGCATATTAGATTAGTAATGCTATTTTATTTATGTCGGATTTAGGCCATTAGTTGTAATTTAGATTAGTAATGT
>JZKD02S1673658.1:308524-350716 GCA_000966675.3 Picea glauca | reverse complement strand
TGAGGGTTTCCGGTAAAGATCTCTGTGTATTCTGTGTATGAGCCATTGATTAATTTCTGTATTGCTTAAGAATATATATGCATTGCTTTACTTCGCAGGTTTAAAACTTACATTCTCCACTATAGAAACCTTCTTCTTCGTAGTTTTTCTTAAAAAAATTCTCAAGGTGAGCTCCTCATAATACTTTCCCACTACGCGTATGCCCTGCTTCTGTGTTGCTGTTGTTGTCCGAGATCTTGAACATTATCCTTTTAAGGTCCGATCAATCTACTGTATCTTCAAGATGTGGTTTTCATGCAAGAGCATATTGATTCTTAGGTTCAAGAAGTGCACAAATTTTCCTCTGGGTCCCTTGAAAAAGTATCTCTCGGCTTGACTATACGATTATGTTCTGTCAACAACAAACTCAGTTATATACCCTCCGATGGTACTATCAAACCAGTGATCTATTGCTCTGGATACAATGTTTTCAACTCTCTTGACCTTCTGGATCAATGCTGGTGTCCAAACCACATGGGGTCTAGATATGATTTCAAACCGTGTGTTAGCTAACCTAGCCAACCACTCATGTAACTCTTGATGGATTCCTCCAAAGAAGATCTCGTGAATGTTGATGAAGATGTATCTTTGTAGCCAATCTTCAGTGCTTATTTTAGGGTTCTTGTTCTGGGATTGAGCAAAGTCCTTATCTTGATACTCTATCCACTTCTGAATATCTATCTTCGATGGGAACCACCTTGACATTCCCTTAAAAAGATTGATGTCTTGGCAACAGAACCATTTGTTGGCACAAGGGCAGACCCAGGGTTCAGCTCTAAGAGCGTACCAACAAGCCCTAGCTACTGGCCCTTTCGACAGCACCTGCAAAGCAAATGCAGTCTCACCCAAAGCAACTATGATGGGGTTGCAGGACATAGATGTCTACAACCAAAGGAATATCACATGGTTCTTATTGCAACAACAACATAACATGCATCTATCATAAAATAGCTAGATCCTTCCTTCAAAGATATAGATATGTTCTAACACAACAATGCAAACAATAATACAACAACAATAAATATCAAAGCATCAATCACACATCCACAACACAAGGTATACGTGGTTCACCCTTTCTCTAGGGCTACGTCCACAAAATTGTGCTTATGATTTATTAAGGAAAGGCATACAGTTCTTGTCTGCGCTCTCAACTAGCAAATCTTATGTCTTCTCTCTCTTTCTATCCTCCTTCTTGCGCACCCAGCTACATGACTTGATCTTCACACACAACTGAAGATCTTACACTACCATAAGGCTCTCTCTCTCAACACTCCTCTCCCCCAATACGCTAATCTCTCACCCAATAATAGAGCTAGATCAACAACAATGTCATACCAATACTCAATGACCAACCTGACCCAAGTCCTCTTGACCTTTATTTATTCATTACAATACCTCACCGACAGCCTTAAGCCGAAACCTAGGTGCCAAAACCCTAAATACAAAAACCCTAGGTGTATAAAACCCTAGGTCAACTTGACCCTCTTTTTTCGGGCTTTGCCAGCCTGTCTTTCCTTCCTTCTTGTGCAGTGTTTCAAAGCATCCAACGATGGTTTTTCCCATTTTCCGAGTCATCCTCGATCCCTCTCCCTTACTGATCTATCATCCTCGATCTCCTCATCCAATGGCTTTCTTTTCCGCACTTCGCTCCATCTTTTCTGTTCTTTTGCTCGCTTCAACCCAGTGACAGTCACGGTGTCTCCCACAAAGCTCTCATTTTTTCTTTTCTTCCTTGTTCTTCGCTTCCTTTCATAACCCAGGGCCAACAATCATGCCCTTCAAGTGCTTTGAACTTAAGCATTGGGAATATATCACAACTGACAGAGATGTTATTACTCTTGTAGTTGCCCTGATCACGAGATTATTGGATGCTGAGGAATAAGGCCTCTGGATTATTGTGCACCCCTCGGTATACCTTGTGAGTGACTGAGACTCGGTCTACCCTCATGGAATCATGCAACCCTCTGATCAAGAGTGTCCCTCACTCTTCAATTATGACCATGATGGGAGTACTAGTGAGTGGAATTGGGGGCATTGTTCCACCCCTCCCTTTTATGTTGGTCTGGTTATGTATAGCCCCACTACTCCTTTTGTGAGTTGGATCGAAAAGCATGATCCTTGTGCCTGGATCCACTAAACAAGTTTTTATCAATAATTTCCATAATCAATTTAAATCATTTATTCATAATTTCATCAAAAAATTTACTCACTAACTCATTCAGGAGTCCCAGGGTCTTGTTGTCGATACCTGCATCAACTAGTCATTGAGCCTCTTGTACACTCAATAAATCATTAGTAATATCTATACAAAATCATGATCATCCATAAATTTTATTCTACAAGATATAATGCATAATTAATCAATTTCACAGTTTGATATTGTAAGCAATTCATAATAAGTCTAGCATTCATCAAAGCATTAATTAACTAGGTCATTTGCCAACAAACACTCTCAAAGAATAAATCTGTTGTTTAAAAATAGTCAGGTGAAACGAGGCATTACAAAAATATATAATAAGAATCGATTCTTCAAAAATATATAATATGCATTGGTATATATGAAATAGGGGTGTGTCGAGGTGCCTTACTATTTGAAACCCATTGAAAACAACAACAATAATAAATAAATAAAAAGACTACTTATGTGTAAATGCTACAATACATTAATACAATTATTGTATCCAAATGCGCTAATTAAAATATAAAATTCAATATGATTATATAAAACATTTGATTTTCTTATGATTAATTGAAATTTTATAAAAAAACAAGAAGTTGCATTTACATACCTGCAACGTGAAAAAATTATGTACTAAAACATATCAATGCATTATTTTCATTTGAATTCAATGGTGTGTTTAATACATATTTATGACGGTGCATTTAAATGGTTGTTACACACCGGTGTGTTATACATGTACAAATGCACTAGTGCTTATAGTTGTAATAAGAGCACCGATGCTCTTAGCTAAAATAATAGAATAACTCCCTTCTATGATATTGTTACCATTGTCATTATTGTTATCATTACCACTACCAAGACTTCACAGTGCATAAGGAAATGTATGCATCGGTGCTTGATTATATATAATATGCATCGGTGCTTGATTATATATAATATGCATCGGTGCTCGATTATATATAATATGCATCGATGCTTGATTATATAATATGCATCGATACTAAAAAAATTATGGTATGCACCAATGCATTCAAAATATATAATAATAATTTATGCTTTAAAAGTATATAATACCCATTGGTGTGTATTAAATAGGGGCACATGAATGGTGCTTTAATATTTTAAGTGCGTTGAAGTCAAAAAAAAAAAAAAACCAACTTTGCTGACACCTTTAGCAGCCTAAAAGTTTTAGTTATAGTGAACATCCACTAAAACCTATATTTTTAATATATAAATCTTTCTTGATAACATATTTCAATCTTGTAACACTAAAAATCTCTACTAAAACCTCCACTAAGTGGTGTTTTCCTTGTATTGTGTATTTAGTGGCTTTAAATATTTCCATTTTTTGACATATTTTGGGATTTTCAAGAGACAAAAATATTTTATGAGAACCCTCTTATATAATCCAGTTCTTAACTCTTATCCCCACAACACTTTATTCATACCACAATTATTAGGTGAACTTGTCCTCCCATTTCATGAAGACAATTTGAGTTGAAGTTGTGAACTAGGTGTACAATCCATGAGGGTTAAATGCCTTGGTTTAACATGATTCCTTTGGGGTTCCTTGTTGCACTAGTTCAAATCCCAATATAAAGTGATATTATCTCTATATAATTGAGTGACACTCTATTTTTTTTGTCGCTTTCAAGCTCAATATTAAAACATTACAACATTTAAGTGAACTAGATACCATTTTTCTAAGAATGGTTAGATGTGTGAATGAGTTAAATATTCATTATGTCATTTTTGGGTTGATGGTAATTCATTGTGATGGAATTCTTCAAACAAACTTGTGTTTCATTATAACTTTGTTTATGGTATCTAAGTAACGACAAAATGCCTTAGTAGTTTTGATACTCTTTCCTTTTAGTCGTGGTTGGTGCTCATAGGGATTTTTTCTTGCCATCTTCATGCATTCCTCAACTATGGAAGTTTGGGATAAATCACTTATATATGACCATCAGATTGTTTTACCTTCCCCCATATGTTGATAAACCTCAAAATATAATTATTTGTTTGACATGAAGTTTCATTCTAACTATAATAGCAACTTATTATCCTACATGATGCATTAGTGTTACTTCTCCCATCATAAAATTATATTGTTTTACCTTTACTACACACCTTTTACATTATGCAGGGCTAGTTTAAGCTATTATTTTTATAGACATCAATGATAATCAATAATTAACATGATGAACTAAAGATACCTCTAAATATCATTTAACAAATTTTAGTTAATTACTAATACAATCGAAATAATACTATGGAATAAGAGAGATTTGAACCTAAGACTATATTATTATTGGAGTTTATTATCAATACCAATTAGATTCAACTCTATATCCTTAAATATTACCCATATCATTTAGAATTCAACTCTAGACTTAAGTTGCGAATTCTGAAGTCAATTCAATCCATAAGAGGGTCTTTGAAGCTTAGTTGATCCCTTTCATAACACAATTAATAGTATGAACCCCTCCACTGCATCATCTAGTCCTCACCAACAACTTCTAAATAGTCAATTCAATCCATAAGACGGACTTTGAATCTTAGTAGATCCCTTTCATAACAAAAATTGAATAGTACAAAACTCCTCCATTGCATCATCTAGTTCTCATAAAAAACCTTTGGATACTCAAGTCTAAATGTTTCATTACTCGAATGAGATTTAATAACACGCATTTCATACCATAACTTATCATATTGTTAAAAAGTCTTATTGGATTCATGTGCACCAATTCTTACATACTAGTCTTGGAATTGTACATGTTTATTGTGCCTTATTTTTTTATTCAAATCATATGCTAAACATATTTGACACCTAATCCAATGCATCTCACTTCCCGGGATATAATTAATAGATCTCGGAGGGATATTCATAATTCTATCCAAAGTAAGAAATCATTATACAATTTGTGATAATTATATCATAATCATATACGAAATTCAAGCACGAAAAATGAACGCAACCTCCCTTCAATGGATGGTCGCTTCCACCAGGACCTTCACTAACCTCGGCCCGAAGAGCTTATATGCTCCTCCAACTCCCTCGGGAGTTCCTTACCCACAGACTTCTCGGCGATCTCCCTTTCGCCAGTAGGGAAATCGGGTTTCGCGGACTCGCGAATCTTGTAAGCACCTCCCGTGAAAATGAGACTTCAACTCCCGATCCCCGATGTCAACGGTCAGCGCTTTGGTCCGTCGGGGATTTCCCTATCGGGGAATCGCACATGAAGGGTCATTAGTCACTCACCTTTCAAAACCCCGAATGCCGATGCGCGATTCCACGTGTTGTCCACCACTCCGTCTCCGTGGGACCCGTCGCAACTCGGGACTTCGCTATTCCTCCGTGCTTCCTTCGACTTCGAAAACGCCGAAGTGTCGAGTCCCGACTTCTCAGGATCTCGTGCCACCTGTCCCTCTGATGATCGATGGCTCCGATTAAATTGGGAAATCGCAACTCGCGATTTCGACGTGCATGCAACTCTTGCACTCGCCACCCCGATATGCCGATATGCGATGGCAAACGGGTTCTCTCGTGCACTTGCGAGTTAACCTCCCCGCAACTCCTCCGAAATCTGACAGTCTGCAGGTTTTCGAGAATCGGCTCAACAACTTCAAGTCGTCGATTCTCTTCCTTTTGAAAATTTCCCCGCTTTACCACCTTTGCACTGTATGAACTTCACTGAAGTCTGTTCCATCCATGAAGCAAAAGTGTTATCTCTCTTGAGCTTTTGTAACTCTGACTCCTTCAGAGATCTTTTCGAGCACGCTCCTCGCACTCGACCTTCAACAGCTCTCAGCCGTGTTGAATTATTCCAGGTTCGGTGCGTTCACAATCACAGCAAACCCCGGCCTTTCTTTTCTCAGGCTTGCTACTGAGATTTCAATCCGACCTGCACTTCACCTGCACGGCTCGAATAACACAAATCAACTCTGAGTTGAACGAGAATGAGAGTTTAACTGTAGAGCCTCCTCGACGCACTCTATGCGGAGGATTTCAACTGCACTCTATGCAAGAATCTCCTGGCTCAAACAGAGAAACAATGGAAACTCATTTCTTCATTCTCTCAGGTTTCGAACCTGATATGCAATCACATAAACAACATATAGAAGATAAGCATAAAGAGAAGCAAGTATGCAACAACACAACATTAACAACACACACAATTCAAAGACAGCCATGGAATTGAATCAAAATCTCTTTTCTATTAATTCAATCTGTACATGGGCGTTCTTCTCAAGTTCTCTGCCTGCTCCTCTCTTCTGAATGCAAGAATGATCCAGAATAATCCATACAATGAAAAAGGAGGGTGCCTATATTCGTTTTCCCTCCTGGAAAATGAAACTGTCTAATCTACAACTAACCCTATCTACCAACATTAAAACTATTTAATGTCTTCTTATCTACATTACATTACAAGTGCACTTCATATGAATGCGTTCATTCAAACGACGGCGCAACAATCTTCATCGTGATTAAAAAATGTATGCGCTGGTGTTGTCCAGCTATTCTTCTCTTTCCTCCACGCTGGCTCGCGTGATGACGTCGTAGATGCTCCTGCATCATACTCCTCGGCTCAAAAGATTTCATGGGCTCCTGTCCATGAGCTCCTGCACAGTCTGCCCATGTTTTTGTATCATTGTCTCTGTTTCCCAGCTGGCATCCTTCACTGGGTGATTTTTCCATTTCACCAGGTATTCAAAATATTGCTTCCTCCTGGTCTTTCTGCCTGTTCTTTTATCCAGTATGCACTCCATCTCAGGATTATGTGCAACTGGTAATTGTTTCTGCCACTGGACCACTAGTTCCTCAGTTCCAGTGTCTGCTGTATCAGTCCTGTATGGGTATAAGTCTGAAATATTGAAAATCGGAGATATCCCGATGCCCTCTGGCAACTCAAGCTCATATGAATTCTCCCCAAACTTCTTCAGGACTCTGCAAGGTCCGATTTTCTTCATCTTGAGCTTGTTATACATCCCCCTTGGGAACCTTTCCTTCCTCAGGTGCACTAGAACCATGTCTCCAACTTCAAACTGAAGTTGTCTTTTTCTTTGATCGGCTCTGTGCTTATACTCTTGGTTGGACTTCTGTAGCCGCTGCTTCACCTCTGCGTGAAGTTCCTGCATCGCCTTAGCGAATTCCTCAGCTCTCGCGCTGCTCGTTTCAGCCTGTTCCGACTCCCTGAGCTCAGATACTCCTCTCGGCTGTGTCCCATACAAAATTTGAAATGGGCTCTTACCTGTACTTCGATTCACCGAATCGTTGTACGCAAATTCTGCCTGCGGTAGACTCTGATCCCAACTGGTGTGATGCTCTGTCACCAGACTTCGCAACAGATCTCCTAAACTTCTGTTGACCACTTCTGTCTACCCATCTATCTACGGATGATATGCTGAGTTGAACGCCAAGTCAGTCCCCAGCTTCTTCCATAGCGTCCTCCAAAAATGACCTATGAACTTTGTATCTTGATCCGAGACTATGCTCCTCGGCAATCCATGCAATCGCACGATCTCTTTAAAAAACAAGTTTGCGATGTGTGTCGCATCGCTGGTCTTGTGACACGGGATGAAATGTGCCATTTTCGAGAACCTGTCCACCACCACAAAGATGGAATCAACGCCTCGCTGCGTCCTCGGTAAACCCAAAACAAAATCCATACTGATGGCCTCCCATGGCCTTTCGGGTATAGGCAACGGCTGATAGAACCCCGTGTTCTGTCTTCGGCCCTTCGTGTGTTGACAAATCCGGCACCTGTCAACAAACTGCTTTACATCTGCATGCATGCCCGACCAATAATACGATTCTCTTAGCTTGGCAAATGTCTTGTCATGCCCGAAATGACCTGCTAAGCCCCCGCTGTGCTTTTCCTTCACCAAATTCTCTCTCATAGAGCAATTCCTAATGCACAGTTGATTGCCTTTGAACAACAACCCATCCTGGATTAGATACTCCAGCCACGGGATCCTATCTCTGAGCATCGGATTCTCGACTGCTTCATAAGCTTCCCCGAAGTCTGCATCACCTACATACATATCTTTCAAGTTCTCAAAACCCAGCGTTTTGATCCTGAACTCCTTCAGCATTAGAAATTTCCTGCTCAAGGCGTCGGCCACCTTGTTCGCAGCTCTCGAAATGTGCTTTATGACAAAGGTGAAATTTTGCATGTATTCCACCCATTTCGCATGCTTCTGATTCAGCTTCTCCTGCTGACTCACAAACTGCAATGCGTGATTGTCGCTGTACAACACGAATTATTTGGGTATCAGGTAATGTCTCCACTTTTTCAATGCCTGTATGATGGCATAGAATTCCTTATCATATGTGGAGTACTTCAACTTCGCATCATCCAGCTTTTCGCTGTAATATGCTACAGGTCTGCCATCCTGACTCAAGACCCCTCCAACAGCATACCCACTAGCGTCACACTTCACCTGGAAGGTCTTCTGAAATTATGGCAGCACCAGAATTGGCTGCTCTGTGATCTTGCGCTTCAATAGATTGAAGCTCCTCTCATCCTCTGCTGTCCAATGGAAAACCTTGTGCCGCTTCTTGACCGTGTCCATCATTGCTACACTAATTCCGTTGAAATTTCGAATGAATTTCCTGTAGAAGCTTGCCAATCCATGGAAGCTCCTTACCTCAAAAACATTCCTCGGTGATGGCTAATTCCTGATCACTTCAACCTTCTCAGGATCCATTTTCAATTCATTCGCCGAAATCACAAAACCCAAATAAATGAGTTTTGTCTGCATGAAGGAACACTTCTTCAAATTGATCAGAAGATTCTCCTGCTGTAGCCTTCTCATCACAATGGCTAAATGTCTCAAGTGTTCAGCCTTCATCTTGCTGAAAATTAAAATATCATCCAGGTATACCACCACAAATTTGCCAATGAACTCCCGCAGGACTTCATTCATCAGCCTCATAAATGTGCTTGGCGCGTTTGTCAACCCAAACGGCATGACCAGCCATTCGTACAAACCCTCGTTTGTCTTGAATGCTGTTTTCCATTCATCTCCCTCTCTCATCCGGATCTGGTGATATCCGCTCTTGAGATCTATCTTCGAAAAATAATTTGCCCCGCTCAGGCAATCCATCAAGTCGTCCATTCTCGGCAGTGGAAACCTGTACCTGATGGTGATCTTATTTATCGCCCTGGAGTCTGTACACATCCTCCAGCCTCCATCCTTCTTCGGACTTAGTACTGTCGGAACAACACATGGACTAAGACTCTCCCTCACCAGTCCTTTGTCCAGCAAGTCTTGCACCTGCCTCTTGACCTCCTTGTTCTCCTGAGGTGTCAACCTATATGCTTCCTTGTTTGGCAGACTTGCTCCTGGTATGAGGTCAATATGGTGACTCACACTCCTCATCGGTGGTAGTGAACACGGCAGTTCATCCACGATGATATCAGCGAACTCTCCCAGTAGTTGTTGAATCTCTTCTGGCAAGTCATCCACTCTCGTGCTTGTCAGGACAATTCTCGGCTTCCTGACAACAAAGAATTGTGGATCTTCATCCTTCTCTATCTCCGTGAGAAGTTCCTTTCCACTCATGAGAAGTATTGTGCTGCTAACTTCCGGCTCCACCTTCTTATCTTTTATCGACAGCAATGTGTGTGACTTCCCATCCTTCTCCAAGGTATAGGTGTTCATCCTCCCATCATGAACAACATGTCTATCATACTGCCATGGTCTCCCCAATAACACATGACAGACATCCATGGGAATGACATCACATAGAATTTTATCTTTATAATCACCCATTTTAAATTCAACCAAGCATTGTCTCGTAACACATACCTGGTGTCCTTTTTGCAGCCATGACACTTTATATGGGCTTGGGTGTCTGTGTGTCTCCAACTTCAGCTTTTCCACCATCTCCGTTGAAACGAGATTGTCAGTGCTCCCACTGTCAACGATGACCTTTCATTTCCAGCCCTTGGTCTTGCAAGTCGTCCTGAACAGTCTGCATCTCTGAGCGGTGTCCTCTTCCTCTTTCTCAGGCTTCAAGAGAACTTTGTGCACTGTCAGTGACTTCCCGCTTCCAGTGTCCTCATCCTCCACGTCACGCCTCTGCGCCTCAACAACGTGAGCATTTCCTCTGTTGATCTTCCTCTCTGGACAGTCAACGGCTTTATGGTCGTCCTTGCCACACGTGAAACATGTGATAATTCCCCCTCGTCCTCTTCCTCGACCTCGGGTACGAGGGAACGTGTCGGCGTCAGCATATCCTCCTTACTGATCATCTTGCTGTCTCCTCGGCTCAGAAATTTGTCACCTCTGCTGTGAGGTGCCACCTCTTTCAGCCTTCCCCTTAGGCCTCTTCCAATCCTCCTTGGGATTTTGTGCTCGTTCTTGGGAAACCGCCTTGCCTCTGGGCTGACTTCTGCCTCACCCTCGCTGTCCTTGCTTGCGGCTCAGCTTCTCTTCGGCCTTCAGAGCCATCTGGTACACATCCTCAACTGTGTGGATGGTTACCATGCTCAGTTCATCCTGAATATCATACCTGAGACCATTCAGGTACCTTGCCACCTTTTCGTCATCACTCTCCCAATGACCAGCTCGAATGTTGAGCCTGTAGAACTCCTCGGTGTACTCTTTCACCGTCATCAACTTCTGTCTCAGGTTCTGCATGCGCCTGAACAGAGTGATCTGGTAGTCCCTCGGAATGAACTTCGCCTTCATCTTGGTGATCATCCGATCCCAGCTCTTGATCTTTTGTTTGCCTTTGCAACGTCTGTCCACCTGCAGCTCGTCCCACCATAAGGGTGCATGTCCCTTCATCTTTTTGACTGCATGCCTCACCTTTTTTTCCTCTTCGATATCCTCATAATCGAAGTAGGTGTTGAGTGCTCAGATCCAATCCAGAAACTCTTCTGCGTTTAGACTCCCCTCATAGACGGGAATGTCCATCTTCGTTTTTGAGCTCATCCTGGAGATGGCTCTCATTAACCTCTCTGTCGAGGCATCCTCAGTTGAGACCTCTTCTTCGGCATGTCCAGATTCCTCTTCAACTTCCGAATCGCTGAACTCTACTGCACCAGCTCCCCGCCTCTGGGTGGTCTCCATCTCCTCAAGCCTAGATCGGAGATCTCGCATCTGCCGTTCCATTTCAGCATTGCCTGCTGGCCTACCCCTTCTTCGGGTGTCCCTGTCTTCACGATCAAGTGACTGTCTCTCTCGCCTTGGCGACATAATGTCTCTGCTTCTCTCTGCTACCCGAACAAAGAGAAATCCAAACCCTGCTCTGATACCACTTGAACGCAACCTCCCTTCAATGGATGGTCGCTTCCACCAGGACCTTCACTAACCTCGGCCCGAAGAGCTTATATGCTCCTCCAACTCCCTCAGGAGTTCCTTACCCACAGACTTCTCGGCGATCTCCCTTTCGCCAGTCGGGAAATCGGGTTTCGTGGACTCACGAATCTTGTGCGCACCTCCCGTGAAAATGAGACTTCGACTCCCAATCCCCGATGTCAACAATCAACGCTTTGGTCCGTCGGGGATTTCCCTATCGGGGAATCACACATGAAGGGTCATTAGTCACTCACCTTTCAAAACCTCGAATGTCGATGCGCGATGCCACGTGTTGTCCACCACTCCATCTCCGTGGGACCCGTCGCAACTCGGGACTTCGCTATTCCTCCGTGCTTCCTTCGACTTCGAAAACGCCGAAGTGCCGAGTCCCGACTTCTCGGGATCTCGTGCCACCTGTCCCTCCAATGATCGATGGCTCCGATTAAATCGGGAAATCGCAACTCGTGATTTCGACGTGCATGCAACTCTTGCACTCGCCACCCCGATATGCCGATATGCGATGGAAAATGGGTTCTCTCGTGCACTTGCGAGTTAAACTCCCCGCAAATCCTCCGAAATATGACGGTCTGTAGGTTTTCGAGAATCGGCTCAACAACTTCAAGTCGTCGATTCTCTTCCTTTTGAAAAGTTCCCCGCTTTACCACCTTTGCACTGTATGAACTTCACTGAAGTCTGTTCCCTCCATGAAGCAAAAGTGTTATCTCTCTTGAGCTTCTGTAACTCTGACTCCTTCAGAGATCTTTTCGAGCACGCTCCTCGCACTCGACCTTCAACAACTCTCAGCCATGTTGAAGTCTTCCAGGTTCGGTGCGTTCACAGTCACAACAAACCTCGGCCTTTCTTTTCTCAGGCTTACTACTGAGATTTCACTCCGACCTGCACTTCACCTGCACGGCTCGAATAACACAAATCAACTCCGAGTTGAACGAGAATGAGAGTTTAACTGTAGAGCCTCCTCGACGCACTCTATGCAGAGGATTTCAACTGCACTCTATGCAGGAATCTGCTGGCTCAAACAGAGAAACAATGGAAACTCATTTCTTCATTCTCTTAGGTTTCGAACCTAATATGCAATCACATAAGAAGAATATAGAATATAAGCATAAAGAGAAGCAAGTATGCAACAACACAACATTAACAACACACACAATTCAAACACAGCCATGGAATTGAATCAAAATCTCTTTTCTATTAATTCAATCTGTACATGGGCGTTCTTCTCAAGTTCTCTGCCTGCTCCTCTCTTCTGAATGCAAGAATGATCCAAAATAATCCATACAATGTACAAGGAGGGTGCCTGTATTTGTTTTCCCTCCTGGAAAATGAAACTGTCTAATCTAAAACTAACCCTATCTACCAACATTAAAACTATTTAATGTCTTCTTATCTACATTACATTACAAGTGCGCTTCATATGAATACGTTCATTCAAACGACGGTGCAACAATCTTCATCGTGATTAAAAAATGTATGCGCTGGTGTTGTCCAGCTATTCTTCTCTTTCCTCCACGCTGGCTCGCGTGATGACGTCGTAGATGCTCCTGCATCAAAAAATACAAATTTAAATCGTAAAATTATAAATGATTAATTCATTTTACAAACTTACCATAAGCAATGGAAACAACATTATCTTTTTTAATCTAGTGTAAAAGTTCTTTAAGTGATTTCACTATCTAATGGTGAGAAAACACATGTTAAAAGGGATATGGAATATTAGTTAATACATGCATCTCTAAGATTCCTTTTGGCTAGTGGGGAGGGCATAAATGGTGTCTGGAAACCCTTGATTAAGGGATAAACTCAATAGAGGTTATAAACCATCGATTGAGGGATAACCTCAATAGAGGTTATAAACCCTCAATTGAGGGATAAACTCAATAGAGGTTTTAAACCCTTGATTGAGGATTCAAGATCTTGATTGAGAACCTAAAATATCAAGGGGACTTAAGTCAACCTAGGAGATCAATAAAACATCTCTAAAACATGTTCTTAAACCCTCAGTTGAGCTAATTTAAACCTTATATATAGGCCCTTAAAAGTTGATAATCCTTTCCCATTTTTGCAGGTTTTCATAGCATTGCAAATTCCAAGGGGTGAAATATGTTCATCTCTTCCAGGGAAGGTGAAGGACTTGATGTTAGTATATTCATCATTAAATCCTATATTGTAGTTCCCTCCTAGAAACTAAGACAACCAAGCAAATATTTTTTTTTCCTCTGAAAAATTCATAATTTCATTATATTATAACAAAATTACATACACATATATATACAAGCTATTAGAAACAACATTGTACATATTATCCAAAAAATTGCAGATCTAAACTAATGATGCAAACCAGACATCATTACTTCTAGTATCTTGAACGATTGTCCCAAATTCAATCCCAAAATACAAGTAAATCCATCGACATATAGACCTCAAAATAGTGGGTGTTTCCCACCAACCAACAATACTATACCATAAATACATTACATACAACCCAAGAATTTCAGATATAGTTATCCTTCACAAAAAAAATAGATGCCAAGATGATCAAATATCTTTAATATCATGAAAATGTCTACGATAGAATCCACAAATTCTGGTTGATGAATGTTCTTCAATATACCATTGAACATATGATAGCTGTGAGGCTTCTTTGGAAAGCCTGCCTACCAATTGGTTTTGCTCCCTGTAAATATGTGAAAAATAAATGGAGTCAAATAAACCATTTAAATGAAGTACATCCTCTAACATTTGAAATAGCCGAGAAACATGGCAACCGTGACACCATTTTCCTAATTGATAATTATTAAAGAATTACCAAATACTTGAAATGACCGACAACCCTGCTCCACTGCAAATAATAATAATAGTTTTAAGGCCATTAATTATGAGTAGTTGTTTGTGCTTGCCCCCAAGCCAACTTTGAAAGTGAAGTAATGTGTATTTTTGATGTATATGCAACCACCCCTGCCACACATGAGTTTATATGTTGACGAACCACCATCGAAATAACCCCACAATTGGTTATTGTCAAATTTCTCCTCCCTGATAATATGCGATTGTGCTAAATCTCCACCACACGGGTTGTGTAAGGAAACCAAGATCCCAATACAATTGAACGCAACTCTCTCAGCCGATATGTATTCATCATGGAATATAAACCCATTTTGAGGAATCCAAATCCCCCAAGCCAATATTATAGGGAAAGCCCTGATCTCACCGTTGCCCCCCTCACAAAGCCACAACTGCAAATCCGATTCAAAAGTGTTCCCCTGCCAACACCTGAGAGTGGGAATAAAATTCTTGGCAAATTCCCAAACATCCATAACATAGGAACAATGTAAAAAAAGATGCTCCATTGTTTCTAAGTGTTTTTTGCAAAGAGCGCATCGTCCTGAACCAAAGAAAAGTCGTTTTTGTAAATTATCCCAAGTAGGTAATTTATTGCCAAAATCGCCCAGACCAAAAGCTTCCCTTTCGCCGGAAAATGTTTTTTCCAGATCTTCTTCCACCACCAAAGAGTTTCTCTCTTATGTAAATCCACACTTAATTTAATGTATCCCGCACGAGGGGTATATTCGTCATCCCCAATGCCATCCCAAAGTAATCCATCATCTCTATCAACCAGCCAGATAGAGGCATCCCTGAGAGCCTGTAAATATCTTCCCCAATGAATGAGGTCCTCCTCAGGGAGACCTAGCCTATGTCCCGACAACCAACCTTGATGCCAAAAATTAGTTTGTATGGGGTCCCCAACCTGTACAAGATTGTAGTAACTGCCCTGAGCCAATCTATTCTGAGTCCCTACATGTAATAAATTCCCCAACTTGCAACTAGGCCATGGATCCATACCAAGATGAATCGACCGACCAAAACCAACCCTCCAAACCAGGCTATTCCCAATTAGATCAAAATAATTAATCATATATTTCCAGATAATAGAAATACCTGGCGAAGTTTTGTTTGTATTTTGAATCCAGTCTAGAGTAGTGAGAGGAGCAATGTATTTTTGATATACTACTCTAGTCCAGAGGCTGGTAGTTTTTATCAAAATCCAATAGCACTTTTCTGCAATATATTTTGAAAATAAAAAAATATTCTTCAAACCCCAGTCCCCCAAATCTTTTGAAACAACAATCCGCTCCCATATAACCTAAGGAAGTACCTTTTTATCCTTATTCCCTTGCCATAGATAACAAAAACACAACCTCTTGACCTTTTCCAAAATACCTTTTGGAATCCAAGATAAAGACATCCAGTATACCGAGATAGCCTCCAACACCGCCTTCACTAGAACTAATAGGCCAACTTGGGACAGCCAACGGTGTCTCCACACCTTTAATCTTTTTCTAGTTTTGCAATGAGCCACAACCAATCTGACTTCCTATAGTCATTTGGTTTTAACTGAAACACAAGATATTTCAATCCCTCATCCAAATCAAAAACCTGAAAGGGGATCCTAGAAGTGATGAATAAAGACTCCCCTCCATCCAAAGATGCAAGGGTAATACTAGAATTCTACACATTGATTAACATACCCGTTGCCTATTTAAAAAGAGTTAAGCCATCACAAAGATTTTCAGTGTCCCTTCTAGAGCCATCACAAAAAATTAATATATCATCAACAAAGAGTAAATGAGAGATATGTAAACCCAAAGAGATATTTATGCCTCTAAACTTTCCTGTAGTCTTTGCCTCGTTCAAGAAATGACTAAGAAATTTATCTACCAAAAGAAAAAGGAGCAGAGACAAGGGGAATCCATGTATAACATCTCTATCCACTTTGAAGAATGAGGATGCAAAACCATTAATCAAAATGGAGAAAGAAACAATTGTAAGGCAGCCCATAACCCAATTTGTGAAGGCCACCCCAAAGCCAAGGTGTATCAACATCATCTGAATATAAATCCAGTTTAATCTATCATAGGACTTCGATAGATCAATTTTTACAACCACCACTTTAAGTTTTCTACTTTTCATGTTGTGTAAGCCTTCCTGTGAAACCCCAATAGCCTCATGAATCCATCTTCCCGCCAGGAAGCCAAACTGTTCACTTGAAATATTCCTAGAAAGAATGTATTTTAGTCTCTTGTTGATAACTTTAGAGATGATCTTGTAAAGATAGTTGCACAAAGAAATAGGTCGAAAGTCATCAAAAGAGGAGGGGTTATTGGTCTTGGGGATTGATGATATAAAAGTGGAATTTAGTGGTTCGTGAATATTGTAGATTTTAACCTTGTAGAATATCTACTGCAAACAATTTTCAACAAAAGAACATAAAATATACAATGGAAAATACAAACATTACACAAAGACTTTTCCCCCAGAAACCCAAACCGGGAAAACCAACATATTCTATATTCATTCATAGTGATACATTGTTTACAATACAATATACATATAGGATCCAACGAGATCCAAAAACCTAACCCAATGAACTGGATTAGTCCACAACCCTAATTCCTTAACCAGAAATAGAAAAACATCGGCAAAAAACCATGTGCCGAAAAACCACCTAATATGTGACACGTTTCTCGAGGCATTTTTTTTTTTACAATACAATATACATATAGGATCCAACGACATCCAAAACCCTAACCCAATGACCTGGATTAGTCCACAACCCTAATTCCTTAACCGAAAATAAAAAAACATCAGCAAAAAACCATGTGTTGAAAAACCACTTAAATATGTGACATGTTTCCCGAGGCAGGTGACATGTTTCCCAAGGCATAATTTTTTTTTCAGGGGCGTTTCCCCCGAACCGTTGCGCGCCACCCAAACATTCTCCCAATTGTTGTTTTCTTTGCATACAAGGGGTTACAGGGTTATATAGTCAACAATTCCCATGGATCCTCTACACCAAGAGAATTTCTTAGTGCTCACAAATTTTGTTAATGAGTCTGCAACATTCTTCAAAGTGTCCAAATTCATCAACGATACTTAATTTTCTTCAATCATGTCTCTAACAAAGTGATATTGAATATCAATATGCTTTGTCTTTGAATGATAAGCCAGGTTCTTCACTAGAAAAATTGGACTCTGACTGTCACACTCTATCCTTACAACTTGTTGTACCAGCCCAATACTTGAACACAATCTTTGTAACCATACTGCTTCCTTACTTGCATGAGTGGTTGTCATGTATTCAAATTTTGTAGTTGAAAGTGCCACTACAACCTGTCTTTTTCTCATCCAACTTATAGCTCCTCCAAACAGGTTAAACACATACCCGCTTGTAGATCTCCTACGATCTAGATCTCCATCCCAGTCTACATCCACAAAGCTATGTATATCCACCACTCTGTGAAATCTTGGTCCTCCTTCGTAGCACAATCCATAGCTAGCAGTGCCACACAAATACCTAAAAACCCTTTTTACTATTGTCCAATGTTCCTTCCCTGGTTTTGACATATACCTGCTCAAAACTCCCACTGCATGTGCAATGTCCGGTTTAGTACAGACCATTGCATACATCAAACTACCAATTGCACTTGCATATGGAACATGAGACATGTCCTCCTCCTCTTCATGTGTCTTGGGGCACTGATCTGCATATAACTTTACACCAACAGGAATAGGAACCTTGACTGGTTTACATACCTTCATATTAAACCTCTGCAATATTGTCTCGACATATTTTCTTTGATTTAACTAGAGTTTCCTCATTTTCCGATTTCTTTTAATTTCCATGCCAAAAATTAAATTTGAAGCACCGATATCCTTCATGTCAAATTTAGAGGACAACTGAGTTTTCACACCTTGGATAATCTCCTTGTTGTTTCCTATCAACAACATGTCATCCACATACAAGACCAAATAAATCAAATGATCACCAATTAATTTAAAATACACACAGTGATCCTCTTTGCTTCTTGTGAAGTCAACTACCAACATATAAGTAACAAAATTTTGATAATACATCCTTGGTGATTGTTTTAAACCATACAGGGACTTTTTCAGCTTGCATACCAGCTCCTTCTTTCGCTTCATAGCATAACCTTCTGGTTTATTCATATAGATTTCTTCTTCCAGATCCCCATGTAGGAAAGTTGTCTTCACATCCATCTGTTCTACTTCAAAATCAAATGCAACAACAATGAATAACAAAAATATTATAGAGGTTAACTTGGAAACAAGAAAACAAATCTCACCAAAATCAATTCCCTCACCCTGGGAATAACCCTTTGCTACTAACCAAGCTTTGTATTTATCCACTTTTCCTTCTGCATTCAACTTCTTTTTAAATACCCATTTGCTACCAATGGGCTTTGTTCCAGCTGGCAACTCCACTAGATCCCAAGCCTCATTATTATCCAAATATGTCATTTCTTCGTCCATGGCCCTTTTTCAGAGATTTCCATCCTCTGAATCCACTGCCTCCTTGACAGTTCTAGGATTATCATCATTAATAGACAAAGAAAAATTTGAATGCAAATCAGATGGAGTATACCTTTTTGGAAGCCTTCTTTCTCAAACTGATCTCCTCAATACTGGAGTATGAGGGATCTTCTTCTTCTGATTCCCGTTCTTCTGTAGAGTCTAACTCATCATCTTTTAAATCAAACTCTATTTTATCTGGTTCTTCCTTACTTGGTAGGAATTCATGTTTAACAACATCCTTCCTTTCTCTAAATACCACATCTCGGCTATACACTACCTTCTTAGTTTCTGGGTTCCAAAGCTTATAACCTTTGAGACTATCATTGTATCCAATAAAGATACACTTTATGGCCTTCTTATCTAGCTTACTCCTATTTTCCTTTGGAACATGAACATATGCATCACAACCAAATACCTTGAGATGTGTGAGAGAAGGTTCCTTACTAGTCCATACCTATTGTGGAGTCTTTTCATCCAACGCTGATGAGGGTGATCTATTGACCAGGTAACATGCAGTACCCACTGCCTTTGCCCAAAATTATTTCCCTAACCCGCCACCACTCAGCATGCACCTTGATTTTTCCATCAACATCCTGTTCATTATTTTTGCAACTCCATTCTGTTGAGGTGTATATGGAGAAATATTATGCCTTTCTATACCACACTTCTTACAAAATTCTTCAAATTCATTCCCGCAGAACTCTCCGCCATTATCTGTCCTCCACACCTTAATTCTTTTCTCTGTTTGATTCTCAACAAGAGCCTTAAACTCTTTAAACCTGTCAAAGACTTCATATTTCTTTTTGAGGATATATATCCAAGTATTCCTCAAGAAGTCATCTATAAATGAGACATAGTACACAGATTTTCCCAATGATGTGACCGACACAGATCCAAAAACATCACTATGAACTAGTTGTAAGATTCCTTCTGCCCTCTTTGCACTAGAGGGGAATCTTACCTGATTTTGCTTCCCATATAGACAATGTTCACATAAATAAAAATCCATAGAGAAGTTAGACATAACTTCAACCATACCTTTACCATGTAGTAGTTGAAGACCCTTCTCTCCAATATGCCCCAGTATTTGATGCCACAACATAACCTTTTCTCCAAAGACTATAGGATTTCTTTTTTCTTCAACTAAAATATCAAGAACAATGGAACCATTACACCCATCACTAATAGTGATCCCTTCCATCTTATACAGAGTTCCAAACCAAACTCTTTTCAACAACACCATTTCTCCTCGAACCATCCTGCAGGTTTCCTTTTCAAATATTGTTTTTACCCCTACATCGTCCATTTTGCTTACAAAAATCAAATTTATGGCCAAACCTGGGATGTGCAAAACATCGGGTAGTGTTCTAATCCTTCCATATATGAGCCTCAACTTGAATTTTCCTCATCCTATGATTTTGGTTGTCGAATCATCACCTAAGAAAACATTACCTCCATCATACCTTTCATATTTGCAGAACCACTCCATGTGGGGAGTCATATGAAAGGATGCCCTAGAGTCAACCAACCATGCCTCATGATCTGCATGTGTGCTTGAAGAAGCCAAGTAAACATCCCCTCCTTCTTCCTCAGATGTCTTTTCTTTTGTAGATTGAGATTCTTCAGATCCCTTCTTTTTCTCAACCTTGTATCTACATTGCTTCTTATAGTGCCCTTCTTTTCCACATCTCCAACATACCCTTACAAACTTTCCGGGAGATTTAGATCTACCCTTGGAATTATATCTCCCACTTGAGAAATTAGATCTATTCCTTTCCTGGGAACGTCCTCTTGCAAATAATGCGTCTGTGCTTTGTCCTTCCATATTCTTCCATCTCATCTCCTCTATCGACAAGGATGAGACCACTTCATCAAAATTCAAGGCATTTGTATTGCTACCTATGGCCACAACCATACTATCTCGCGAGTTTGGTAAAGAACACAATAAACTAATACATTTATCTTCATCTGAAATTTTAATCTCAACAAATACTAACTGACTTACCACGGTATTGAAGGCGTTCAAATGCTCTACCACCGAGTCTCCATCTCTCATCCTTAGGTTATACAACTTCTTTCTTAGGAATAGTTTATTTACCAGGGGCTTAGACTGATACAACTTCCCCAAATTTTCCCATAAATCCTTGGTTGTAGCTTCCTCTGACACATTCAGTAATATTGAATCATAGAGACACAGTCGGATTGTTCTCTTTGCCTTCCGATCCAACTTTTTCCAGTCATATTTTGAAGTTACTGTAGGTGCAGTGCATGTATATACCACAATCCATTGATCTATGTCCACCAATAGATCTTCCATATTGATCTTCCACAACTAAATTTTTTTCCCATTAAACTTCTCGATCTCCATCTTCGAATTTCTTGTCATTTCTTTTAACCTAAAAAATCAATACCACAGATCTCCCACTCTAACAAGGATTATCACAGTCCTGAGCCAAACCCTTGACCACAAAAGCATTCCCCTGAAGCCAATAAATCTCTGATACCAAATGTAGATTTTAACCTTGTACAATATCTACTGCAAACAGATTTTCAGTAAAAGAACAGAAAATATATAATGGCAAATATAAACATTACACAGATATTTTTCCCCTGGAAACCCAAACTGGGAAAAAAATCATATTCTATATTCATTCATAGTGATAAATTGTTTACAATACAATATACATATAGGATCCAACGACATCCAAAACCCTAACCCAATGACATGGATTAGTCCACAACCCTAATTCCTTAACCGGAAATAGAAAACCATCGGCAAAAAACCATGTGCCAAAAAACCACCTAAATATGTGACATGTTTCTCGAGGCATTTTTTTGGGGGGGGCGCTGCCCCCGAACCACCACATGGGGGGCTTCACCCCCCTACATCCCACAAGGGGGGCCTAGTGCCCCCCCCCTCTAACCCCCCTGCAACACTACTACTCGTGCAAAGGATATAACACATACCCAACAAATATGACCATTTTCCCTTGATTCTTCCACCACTTTTAAAATATCACTGCCCAACAAGTCATAAAAACCCATATAAAATTCAATCGACCAACCATCAGGACCTGTACTTTTACCTTTTTGAAAATAATGCAAGACTTCCAATAATTCCTTTTCTGAGACCTCCTCCATCAAGGACACACACTCTTCCTCCTCAACAAAATGAGGGAATAACATGGCAACTTTAACAATTTCAGTAATGGAGGTTCTCGCCTGTGCCTTGAAAAGATATTTAAAATGTGAAATGCCCAGTGCAGATAGGACTTCAAAGGAATTGGAAGTTTGACCATCATCCTGATTTATTCCCCATATAATGTTTTTCATTTTCCTACCTTTGGCATAAGAGTGAAAGAGTTTTGTATTCTCATCCCCAAAAGTAAGCCAAATAACACAACTTTTAAGTCTCCACGAGGCTTCTTTATCTGTCAGAAGTGCCCTTTTCCTATGTTCTAATCTAACCAGATCTTCTTTGTCCACCCTGGAAAAAAAACCCATACCATTTCCATCCTGCCAATCCAGCAGACTCTGTTCAATGAGTTTTAACTCCTGCTCCTCTTTTAATTTTTTCTCATGTGCCAAGGTGATGGTTTCATGTTTGATTCTTTTAAAAATTTCCAAAAAACGTACAACAACATGAGTATCTAGATATTGCCCGATGGGAATCCACAACTTACGTACCAAGGCTTGGTATTCAAGATCCTGCAACCATCCCTCAAAAACTTTAAAAGGACTGGGAGTACGATGGACCCTACCACGTAAATCCAAGACAATCAAATCGTGGTACGATTCACCACTATAGGAAACTCATTGACAGATAAGTGCCATGGATTCAACAAGCTCCTCTGCCAGAAGGAAACAATCTAATTGTTTGGAAACACGATCATCACTAGTCCGCCTATTCCTCCAAGTCGACTGTAATTTTATAGGCTTAATATCCAGCAACCATGTTGATTCAGGAAGTGTATAAAGTAATTGGACAAGGGATCCAGGTTTGTTCTAGGACTCCATACCTCCGCTGCACCCAAGGAGAAGTTAAAATCACCACCCAAAAAAACCTCCTCAGCAACAAACTAAGAAAATTTAGCTAGGGATTCCCAATAATGTTTCCTATCAGAATAAGGACCATAAATGTTTACCAGAGTCAAAGAATGACCCAACTCAGCAGAGAAAACATTGATACTGATCCCCGAATCAAATCCCCAAACCCATTCACAGTTGAATTTCTTAAGAGACCATCCTGTGGCCAAACCTCCAGAGTGACCCTTTGCATCCATCATCACAAAGGACCAACCTGACAACAAAGATTCTAACAACACAACCACCAATTCACTAATCCCCAAAGTTTCTTGAAGAAAAATAACATCTGGAGAGACAACATCAACTAACCTTTTTAATGACGATTTATTAGTAGGGTTCACCAACCCCCGACAATTAAAGGATAGGATTTTCATAGGGAAACCACTTCATGGGATTTCTTTTCTTTGAGTTCCCATTCAATGGAAGATTGTCTACATGAGGCCAAGTCAATTATGGCCCGGTATTGTGCCAAGAGTAAGTGTGACTTCTTTCCCCGACCTCGAGTCGATAATGGAGCCCGTGGTAAATATCCCAAACCACGCCGCACAATCTCCTCAACACCAGTCACACAATAGTCCTCAGTTAGAATGACCCTATTACGAAGAGAATAATGAACCCTATTCCCATCAGATGACGAGTTACTAGAGGTTGACTTGGAGCAAAGGTGGGGAAAGGTCCCAGACAAGTCCAAAGGGGAGGTAGAAAGGGAAGGAGTGGGCTTTGTATCAGTGGCATGACCATCATAATAAATAACCAATTTACCCACAGCCTCATCGAAATTCATAGAGGAAGAAACTCCAAAATCATATTTTAACCTCGGTTCCATGTTACCCTCAGGAGTGACAATCGGGGTGCTAATTGCAGGAGGGTAGAAATCACCAACAATAGGAACATTACAAATAACCGCCATAGAGCACGATAGAGGGAGACCAATAGAGAAGTCTAAAGATGAAATAGAAACATCTCCCAAACTGCCCAATGGAAAAAAAAAATTAGAATTTAAAGAAGAGACAGTTGAAGTATTGGTAGTCGGTAACTTACCCGACAATAATAGGGACCTTGGACAACCCTTTTTTTATTGACTTATGTACTTGAGATAGGTTTGTTCCCTTTCCAAGTGGGCCAATACAAGTAGAATAATAGGGGTGTCGCCCCCTAACCAATCCTGAATCAAGATCCTTTGATGCCGCCATAGGGATATCCCCTGAAGCCCCAGACGCCAAGTCCGAATGCCTTGGTGCAATAAGTATATCTACACCCGTTGAGCCCCACAACTTCCCCTTGAAAGACAATTTACACTCTGCAGCACCTTTGTTGGCCCTTGTCCAAGTTTTGTGAGATTCTTGGTCATGTTGACCCATTTTGGGACTTCGACAGCTTGTCGAAGGAGGAGCACAAGATGAAGCGGAGATCAAGGGATCTTGGCACCTTTTTGGGTTTTTGGGAATATGTAATGGGAATGGGATGTCAGCCCATGGTTTTACCCATGCTTAGGCCTATTTTGTAAAGTATAAATAGATGTCTAGGCAATGTAAGAAAAGGCATATATGTGATGTAAGGATGATAAGCTAAGTGCTAAGTGAAAGTATGTTTTATAGAAGCTCAGTGCAGGTTGTGAGATACTTTTAGAGCTAAGTGCTAGTGATTGTAGAAATACTATGGAGATCTTGGTGCTATAATGCAAGGAAGAAGGATCTAGCGAGTTGCGCAGATCTTCTGTCCTATGTGGAGTAAGGTTTTGATGGCTTTGTGCTTGTAACCGATTGACTGAGAACAATAAAGAAGAAGAGTTGGTGGACATATCCCCAGGGTGGGGGTGAACCACGTAAACACTATGTTGTCTTTCTTTGTGCTTGTCTTGATGTATTTATGTCTTCTTTTGCTAAGTGCTTTGAGATGATTAGATAGACCTGCTTATGCTTAGTGCTAATGATGTGCAAGAATGTTAGATCTGACCTATATGAATATGCTTAGTGCTAATGATGTGCAAGAATGTTAGATCTGACCTATATGAATATGCTTAGTGCTTGATATACTAGATCTTATCTATTTACCTATGCTAAGTTCTTAAATAATTTAGATCGGTGTGAATGTTGCGAAGCTCTACTTTATCAACGAAGTGGGTATTGATTTCATATTGAGGAACTGACAATGCTAAGTGCTTAAATACTTTAGATCAGTGTGTGTGAATGTTGTGAAGCTCTACTTTATCAACGAAGTGGGTATTGATTGCATATTGAGGAACTGACAATGCTAAGTGCTCTATTAAGTATTATAATCACATATTTGTGTCCCAACTAAGGTTGCAGACACCTGAGTCTTGCAACCACCCCTACATCTACCTCAGGTGAGACTTCATCTGCTTCAAAGGTGTTGCTGAAAGGGACAACAATTAAGGTTTTGTTGGTGTGCTGTTGTAGCATTGAACCCTGGGTCTTCCCCTGTGCCAAAAAATGGTTTTGTTGTCGGGACCTGAAACTGTGATTGCTGGGAACTGAGAAAGAACAAGCTTTGTGCAAAGATTCAACCTAAAACTATGTTGGGAACTGAGAAAGAATAAGATTTGTGCAAAGATTTGACCTGAAACTATGATTGTTGAGAGCTGAGAAAGAAGAATCTTTGTGCAAAGATTCGTCCCAAATTTGTGAAAGATCCGTGCGTAGATATGTTGCATTAGTGCACAACATTTTACTTGACTTGTGAAGCTTTGTACCAAGAAAAGAGGTCAAATATGAAGAAAAGAGGTAAGGTATGCAAGCTCCGTTCTCTGATAAAGGTAAGAATAGTGAAAAGTTTTAGATTTGAAAGCTTTGTGCTCTGTAGAAGTAAGATAAGTGGATTTTTTTTTTTTTATTTGTTTCTAAAGTATGGATCTAGGTATGTTTGATAGATTATTTCCTAGCTTAAAAACTAGGACACTAATAGATGAAAGAAGGCTTGATATGAGTAGATCTGATAAGAAAAGTAAAAGATATGTTATACCTATGCATAGAAAGAATGTTTGGACTAACAAATGGATGCAGGATCCTGGAAAGAATTTGTTGCAGGTTAGCTCCTATGATCCTAGCGCACAGTACAAGAGAAGTTGGGGATCATTTAAAATAAAGAGAGGGTTAACCCTCTTCTACAATTGCAGTAGATTGGGACATTTTTCTAAGGAATGACTTGGAAGAAGACCTAGTTGTCTTTGTTGCAAAGCTATGGACCATGAAGTGTTGGATTGCCCTAGAATGATTGCTAAGCTTGAAAAAATGAACCTGAATCAAGAAAACCCTAAGGAAGATATAGAGACTATGGCCGAACCCCAGAAAGAATCAGAGAAATTATTGCTAGAGATGAAAGAAATCCTAAATAACCATCGACATGTCAGATTATCGGAGATCTTTAAAGAAAAAGAATGCATTGAAGCAAGAGTAGGAGACTTAAACATTGATTGTGTTCTAGATGAGGAAACATAGGTGAATATCATGACATAGAGAACTTGGGAAGCTATAGGGAGGCCTACTATGATTCCTTCATTAGGAGGAATAATATTATTCAGAGGAAAAATGGTAAATCTATTTGGAAAGCTCACTCAGATATCTATGAATGCCAAGGGAACTTCGAGAGAAGAAGATTTTGAGATTATCAAATTTATTGAGGACAACACCCCATTTATCATGTTACTAGGAAAACCTTGGATTGATAGAGATCAAGCCAGACAAAAGGCAAAAGAAGAAGTCTTGGAGCAGAAGAAAAAAAAGGTTAAAAGATTTCATGACTAAAAGGATTGCACACTTGATTGAAGAATAGGAGAACAAATCAAATCTATTTAACACTAGAGACCCAGATATTGAAGCTGCAAGAACATTAAAGACTGAAGTACCTATCTCAGATAAAGAAGAGGTATTACACCTGAATCCTAGAAACGAATCTCAACATCGCGCAATGACTATGTCAAAAGAATATAAGAATTAGAATGGAAAAAGGAATACCAGGATGAAGCCCACTGGAAAGAAGGCTAGAAAACTAAGTAAGAAGAATGATAAGATTGAAAAGTTACAGAAAGTTCCAGAGGGAACTTTGCAGGAGGAAAATATGCAAAATTGGAGCTTCGTCGGGATATCAAAATAGTGACACCTGGCACTTCGCCGTGGCGAAGAAATATAGCCGTTGGGGAGATTATAATCATTCGACCGACGCTCTGAATGGGTAGGAAGACATTTATGATGAGACATCTCGACACTAGAACCGGGAGATAAAACAACTCAACTCCACTGAATAACTGATACATTCGAAGCTTGCCTTCTATGAACACAAAAGGAAACCTCCAAGCCACCCAGGCTTTGGCTCAAGTATAGGGAGTACTTGTAGAACATTGTCGAGCTACAGAACAAAAAAAGAGTGCTCTCCAAGTGAAGTTCGATGAGGAAAAAGAAAAGCTGCAACAAGGAAAGGAACAGTTGCTAGTAGAGAAACTTGAAGTGAAGGAAGAAGTCAAAAAAGCACTTCGCTCTGTGACAGTTCTAGAAATCAAGGCAGAAGACCAAGTTATATAGTAGGTCGACTAGCTCATAGAAGCTATCTAGAAGCTACAACAATGCATAGCCGACTTAGAGCTTTGCGCAATGCCCGAGACTCCACAAGATGTAAGGGAACAAAGAGAAGCAACTGCTCGTAGCGCAGTTGACAGACTAAAATCTCTTTCCAGGGAATGCAAGAAGCTGAGCAACCACAACGCTCAAACATATGAGAACCTCACCGAGAATCTAGGGTTGCAGGCATTGGAGTCATAGCTCCAGGAAGCAAATCAGCACGCAGACATGCTACAGGCGCAGCTGAAATCCTTGTCAGCCTTAGAAAGAATGAAGTGGTCTCAAGAGAAATTCACCGCCCAACAATATATCCATACAATTCAAAGCAAAGTTATGGAAGTAACTCAACGGCTCCAACCAGTACAAGATAAGGCATGCCAACTGTTCACAGAGGTTGAAAGTTGAGGAGAAGAGATAGAATAGGTTGTCATCGCAGCAGAACAATGCCTAGAAGGGCCTGTGAATGATGTAATGATCCAAGAGTTCACCGATCAAGAGGCCATCGCAAAGCAGCAAGTAGAAGTAGCTCGAGGCATTTGAAGAAGAACTAGTCAGACCAAATAGACTTGGGACGAGTCACAGGTGAGTGTTGGGGGCTTGTTGGCCCTTGACCAAGTTTTGGGAGATTCTTGGTCATGTTGACCCATTTTGGGACTTTGACAGCCTGTCGAAGGAGGAGTGCAAGACGAAGTGAAGATCATGAGATCTTGGCCCCTTTTTGGGTTTTTGGGAATATGTAACGGGAATGGGATGTCGACCCATGAGTTTACCCATGCTTAGGCCTATTTTGTAAATTATAAATAGATGTCTGGGAAATGTAAGAAAAAGCATCTATGTGGTGTAAGGATAATAAGCTAAGTGCTAAGTGCAAGTATGTTTTGTAGAAGCTCAGTGCAAGCTGTGAGAGAGTTTCAGAGCTAAGTGCTAGTGATTGTAGCAAGACTGTGGAGAGATTGGTGCTATAATGCAAGGAAGAAGGATCTAGCAATCTACGTAGATATTCTATCCTATGCGGAGTAGGGTTTTGATGGCTCTGTGCTTGTAACTGATTGACTGAGGATAATAAAGAAGAAGAGTTGGTGGACGTAGCCCTAGGGTGGGGGTGAACCACATAAACATTGTGTTGTCTTGCTTTGTGCTTGTCTTGATGTATTTATGTCTTCTTTTGCTAAGTGATTTGAGATGATTAGATAGATCTGCTTATGCTTAGTGATAATGATGTGAAATAATGTTATATATGACCTATATGAATATTCTTAGTGCTTGATCTACAAGATCTAATATATTTACCTATGCTAAGTGCTTAAATACTTTAGATCGGTGTGAATGCTGCAAAGCTCTGCTTTATCAGCGAAGTGGGTATTGATTGCATATTGAGGAACTGATGGTGCTAATTGATCTATTAAGTAATATAATCACATATCTATGTCCCAGCTAAGGTTGCAGACACTTGAGTCTTGCAACCACCCCTGCCTCTACCTCGGGTGAGACTTCATCTGCTTCACAGGTTTTGTCGAAAGGGTCGGTAGCTAGGGTTTTGTTGGTGTGTTGTTGTAGCATTGAACCCTGGGTCTTCCCCTGTGCCAACAATCGTGTCCATAGATATGGAATCTATTACACCTAAAGGGAATGTAATTCCTTCATAGTCCAAAGTTCAGAGAAAGGATCCAGACACCATCTCAATAGTCAAATATTTAAGTAACCCCGGATGAAGATGCAACCTCACCAAGATCCTGTCCATAGACTTCAAACTAGTCTCCTTAAGAGACATATCCATATGAATATAATCTCCCAGTTTGTTCCCAATGGCCGCAAAATGCACAGAGTTCCAATATTGCATAGGGAGTCCCAACAAGCGAACCCAAATGGGTACCACATCCACTCGCTCCCACTTAGCATCAAAATTTGTAGTCCATATTTTAAGGACAATTGGCGTCCCATCCATACTCCAAATTTTTGACATAACCCAAGATACATCAGTCATGGTAGAGAAAAAGGAAATCAAACCATCCCTTAGCTAGAATCCTAATACTTGGAGGTTGCATGATATTTCCTCCCCATGTATTTTCCACCCAAAACCTTAGGAAAATAAATCCCAATCGCTTCCCGCACGTTCTATTTACCACTGCCATCTCATAAAAATCCACCACACGGTCCATGTCAATGTCCTTACCAAAAACCATACTTTCTGAAACAACCCTATCTTGAGCACACTGAGTACCTCTATGCATTGTATTCCGCCCCCCCCCCCGCTCGACAAACTTCTGACCCACCGTATCCCCTTCCCTAGAAAAATCTTGAGATCTGGTATTATTTAGAGGTGATTCAGGAACCACTTTATCTTTTTCTGACACCCCAAACCCCTGAAAAAACTCTCCATTGTCACCGCAACCTCCAGAAAAGTGCCCACATCGTTGAGAACCTCCGACAAAGAGAAAGCGACATTTTAGACCGACTCCAGAAATCCCTTCTGTTGTGTACCCTAACTGTCCCCATGGAAGAGAGCCCCAGGCTCAGGACCAATGCACCCTAAACCACCCCCAGTCAGAGCCGGATAAATTTCCAACCCATGTCCCAAACTAGTCAAAGAATCCACTGGAAACCCACTAACCATCTCTGAGGAAAAAACCAAACCTTCAGAAGAAGACAAATCGATCTTTTTCATAATATCCGAGCTTGGGGATGTTGACAACACAGACACTAAACCCACTGAGCCCACTGCCCAAACCCCCTCCTAAACGCTGAAAAATAGCTTTGGATCCCCTGCCAAGAGATTCCCCCACTACCCACCTGGATCCGACAAAATATTCGAGTCCCTTGACGCCTGCATTCATGCAGAGTGAATGAGTGGAAATGTGTAAGAAAATGAGATAGGAGAGAAGCCCCAATAACCCATTTCTCCAATCACACTCCATGTCGAACCAATTTTAACCGATCCCCAATCGTGGCCCCTCTAGAAAACCTGCAGGCTACCACCATGACATTGCAGAGCAAAACCCTAGCCTCCATTGCCATCGCTTCTCCTTGTATAGACAACCAAGCAAATCTATTCTACATAATCATGCCTTTTTTTAATACAATAAATGATTGTGTGTGAGTGTATGATCACATGATATGAATAATCTTAATAAATGTTATTTAATTGTTCCAATGGAGTGATATAGAACATGATTTAATCCCTATTTTCATATAACCATATTTTCAATCATAAATGTTTTCAATGTTTATCATATCCACTCCATAATAAATTTACATACATACTAGTTATATATTGTCATAACATACAACTAATTTATTTCAATCCTTAAACTCAATAATCACTAAGAGCTTGCATGCATGCATAATACGTACATTCAGTGTCTTTGTAATGCCCTATATTTAATAAAAAATATTAAATACTAGAGGAAGGAAATCATAAATAACTTTAAAACAATAATAGGTGATAATAATTTAAGAAAATAATAAAATAACCAATAAATAATAAAAGCATGATAATAATAACTAGCACTCAACTAACCCTCGAATGGGGTGCCATTTGGAAACCATGCGAATTGGGAAGTTAATACCCCCATCTTTCACCCTCCCCCTCAGTCCCTTCCACATGAGTAATAATCTAGGAGGATATCGGTGGCCACCCACCTATTCCAGCTGGCTCAAAACAATTTTTTGGCAATTTATTATTTTTAGTAGTTTTTCGGGTCCTAAACTTATGGGGCCATTTTGAGGGCCTAAATGACGTTTTTTCACGATCGAGAGCTGCAATGATAATTAAATGCATGATTTATCATATTAAATGAATCTCCTCGTAAATACCTTTCCAACGAGCTATTGTGCACCCCAAACGAAGATCGCATGCCAAAGTTATGCCCCCGGGAAGTTGATACACTAAACTACCCAAAACAGGGTCCACAAACCTGTTGGATTTTCATCTTCTGGGGTTCAGGTTTTGGATTTTATTTATGTTAAAAAGGCCTCTAGAGCCTCATTGTAAACATCACCATATTCTTGCAAATGAGTGTAGCTGTCACATCTCTTCTCAGAGATAAGCTTCCACCATTCTAGCGAGTCTTTCACTCTGTATTTCTACAATTTTGTACATTTCACTCATTAATAGAAATTATGTATTAATGTATCTCTATGTTTATGGTTATATATCTTATACATTTGTGTTATTTTATTGGATATATGATATATCTCTTTACATTTCTTTATTATATCTCTGCTCTCATTTTTTGTGGAAAATAATCTGGATCAGTGGTATCAGAGCAGGCTGCTCTTGATTGTTTTTCAGTGCATGTCCCCAACGAGGTATGAGTATAGCAAGTTGGGTCTTGATATTGTCTCTCTTGAGGAAAATCTCTCTCATACATCCATGAAACCCTCCATGGTATAAGAAAATAAATACGACATAGCAGAAGATTCTATTAATTTTTTGCTTGAGCAAGCTCTCATGCGACAGAGGGACGAAATGATGGAGAATTTTGCCCACATCCTTCAACATCTGTCGATAATAGTAGATGCGTCTTCATCGAGCGACCAATTTAGAGGCACCTCTCCTTTTAAGGTACAAGTTAATTTTGATATTCCCTTATTTTAAGGTCAGATAGATGCAGTTGCCCTAGAAAAATGGTTAAATCTGCTAGAAGGTTATTTCTATGTTCACAATTTTTCCAACAGGAAAAATATCACCTTAGCGCTCCTTAAGGCTCTCCCCCATGTCAAACATTGGTGGGAAAATTACCGGGAGAAAATCAAGGAAGTGACCTTGGTTTTGTGTGTGCATCCTCAAATAAGGAAAACCCTTAATATTCAGGTAATTGACATGCCAGTGAGTAATTACTCGATCATCTTAGGAAGAGATTGGCAAGCCTTGACAGGTGGATACCTCTCACTCGAAGGAACACACTTATCCATTCCTTGTATTGGTAAAAACATTATAGTCCTGAGGGAGGGAAGAATATCACCTTATATAGAAAGCATCCCACAACCTAATGTAAATTATATTAAGGAGGACCTAGGAGTGTATTCCATCTTTGCAGATGAGGAAAACACTACCTTGGAACAAATCGACATAGAGGATGGGATGTGGCATATGCAATTTGATGGTTCATGCTCCAATGAAGGAAACATAGATGGTATTATCTTGTACTCTCATGTGGGTAAAATTCACAACTTTTCCTATAGGTTAGATTTTTCCTTCACGAACAACGTCACCGAATTTGAATCTTTACTGCTAGGCATTGAAAATGCCTATAATTTAGGTTGTGGTCACCTTATAATTTTTGGGGATTCCGAACTTGTTGTAAACCTTGTACGTAATATATATTCTCCTAGCAACAAGTTAATGAAACGTTATATTGATGTGGATTATTTTCGTCACGAAATGAGAGCAGAGATGTAATAAATAAATGTACAAAGATATCTCAGATATAAAATATTATAACATAAATGTATCATAGATGCAACCATAAACAAAGATATACAGTAATACACAATTTTCTATTAATGAGAGAAAATGTACAAAGACTGTAAAATACAGAGTGAAAGACTCACTAGAATGGTGACAACTTATCTCTGAGAAAATATGTGATGTCTACTCACATCCGTGAGAAGATGATTTTACAATGAGGCTCCAAAGGAATTTTTATCATAAATAAAATCCAAAACCCTAACCCCAGAAGATGAAAAGCCAACAGTTTTGTGGACCTTGTTTTGTGTAGTTTGGTGTATCAACTTCCCATGGGTGTAACTTTGGCATGCGATCCTTGTTTGGGGCGCATGATAGCTCATTGGAAAGGTATCGTCAAGGAGATTCATTTTAGGGGTTTAATAAGAGCCTTTATCGGTGTTGTGCTAGAGGATTTTGTGTAAATCGCACCATTTTTTGGTGTCCTTCTATATCTTCCCGTGACCCTTCTTTTCCTATGGCTTGGACTAGTTTTCTAGAGACTGTTTGTTAGGTACATCTTTATCATACTTTGTTTGTTGCAGATTTGAAGGCTTGAACTCCCATTTGTTCTGGTGCTTAATTTTCTTCTCAATTTTAAAAACATATAGATAAGCAACATCGAGTGATGAGATATCCAGAAAATCCATTTAAGTTTGGATGTATCTGTGTAGAGCCCCACGGTATTTCAGAACCAAATGTTGTTCAGATTCTTTGATACCCATCTTGGTGCGTGAGGTATGGAAGGTATTGGTGAACTCCAGAATAACTTGGACCCTCTATTTCCGTAGTGTGGTCCATCTCATATACTAGTCCTCATGCTTTCCAATAGGGTAATATTGTTCCTTTACCGTGTCCACAAAAATATCCCATGTGGGATTGGCCCCATATATTCTAGAATCTTTATTGGAACTTTGCTCCCAATACGTTTCCCACCAATGTTTGACATGGGGGAGAGATTTAAGGAGTGTGAAGGTGATATTTTCCCTGTCGGAAAAATGGTGAATAGATAAATAACCTTCTAGCATATTTAACCATTTGTCTAGGGCATCCACATCCATCTAAACTTCAAATATGAGAATATCGAAATTAAATTGGAACTTGAAAGGAGAGGTTCTTCCAACGTGGTTGTTTGATGAAGATGCCCATGTTTCTATTGGCAGGCGTTGAAGGATGTGGCAAAAATTCTCCATCATTTCGTCCCTTTGTCATGTGAGAGCTTGCTTAAGCAACATATTGATATAATCGTCTTCTTAGTCATTTTTCTTTTCTTCTGCCGTGGAGGGTTTCTTGGGTGTGCGAGAGAAATTGTATTCAAGAGAGACAAGCTCAAGACCCAACTTTCTATACTCGGACCTCGTCAGGGACATGCACTAAAAAAAAAATGATCAAGAGCAACTTGCTCTGATACCATTGATCCAGATTATTTTCGTCATGAAATGAGAGCGGAGATATAATAAAGAAATGTAAAGAGATATCTCGGATATCCAATATTATAATATAAATGTATCAGATATGCAACCATAAACACAGATATACAGTAATACACAATTTTCTATTAATTATCGAAAATGTACAAAGACTGTAAAATACAGAGTGAAAGACTCGCTAGAATGGTGGCAAATTATCTCTGAGAAGAGATGGGACGGTTAATCACATTTGTGAGAAGATGATTTTACAATGAGGATCCAAATGAATTTTTATCATAAATAAAATCCAACACCCTAATCCCGAAAGATGAAAAGCCAACAGTTTTGTGGACCTTGTTTTGTGTAGTTTGGTGTATCAACTTCCCAGGGGCGTAACTTTGGCATACAATCTCCATTTGGGGTGCACGATAGCTCAATGGAAAGGTATCGTCGAGGAGATTAATTTTGGGGGATAAATAAGAGCCTTAGGATATCATTGAGAATCTTGATCCTAAAAAACCTTCATTTAGGCCCTCAAAATGGCCCCATAAGTTAAAAACTGCTAAAAATAGTAAATTGACAAAATTGCCAAAAAACTGTTTTGAGCAAGTTGGAAAAGGTGGGTGGCCACCGATATCTACCTATATCATATAACCAAACCATTTGGGCACTTATCTAGAACATTATATCTTTCAACATCACTCATGTTAAAAGGGAATTGAACTAAATGGATGATAGGTTAGCTGTTTTTGCAGCCTCTCCTACTTGACAACTTCTGCCACAAAAACATGATTTCACCTTTCAATATTTGTACTATACTCATATCCCTAACAATGTAGAGTCATGATAGGTCTTCCCTAGTGATGAGAGCATCTATGCTTTCATACAAAATGAACCCTATAAGCCTAAGGAAATTATATCCATGGAAGATAACAAAATTCTGAAGGGCTTGATTCCTATAGAAAGTTCATTTTCATCGAGTGATGTAGGAAAAAAAAAAAAAAACATAAACTAGAGGAGTCGAAAAGGAAAGTGGGTGAAACCATTTCCTTGAACATTGGGACACCTGACTTTCCAAAGAACGTTAAGATAGGTGCCCAATGTTCTAATGAATAAAAATTGAAGTTCACTGAGTTGCTTAGTGAATTTCAAGATGTTTTTTCTTGGTCTTATGAGGATATTCGTGGTTTTGATCCTTCTCTTATACAACATGCCATTCCTATCAAGGAGGGAATAAAACCAGTTAGGCAAAAAAAAGACCCATTAACCCTGCACTAGAAGCAACTATTCGAAAGGAGTTGGAAAAAATCTTGAAGGCTGGGATAATTTTCGCTATTAAGTATTCTGAGTGGGTTTCTAATTTGGTTCCCGTTTGGAAAGTGACTTGTCAGATTAGATTATTTGTTGATTTTTGTGCATTGAATAGGGCTAGTATAAAAGACCATTTTCCTCTCCCAAATATGGAAATGATTTTGCAGCAATTTGTAGGGTCACAGATAATGTCCTTACTTGAAGGTTTTTCTAGTTACTTGAACATATGCCTTTCGACTTATCTAATGCAGGTGTCACTTTCCAAAGAGATATACAAATAAATTTTGATGATTTCATTAGAAAAATTATTTAGATTTATCTTGATGACTTATCTGTGTATTCTAAAAACTAATCAAATAATTTCGTTCATCTTAGAAAGATTCTCATGCGATGCAGGAAATTAGACATTTCTTTAAATCCTCTAAGTCTATCTTCGATGTTACCAAGGGAAAGATCCTTGGGCACATTCTCTCTAATTTAGGAATAAGCATAGATTCTGAAAGGATTGCTGATATCATAAATATTCCTGCTCCTACTTCCAAAAAGGAGGTTCAAGCCTTTATGGGTATTATCAACTTTGTGTGTAGGTTTGTTCCTGATTTTGTTGTAATGGTCAAACCAATTCACAATCTTCTTAAGAAAGATCGCTCCTTTTCTTGGATGGATGACATCGAAAATTATTTTGTAGGGATCAATAAGGCAAACATTTTTTCATCGGTTTTGGCAAAGCTGGATTTTGAGAAATAATTTATGATATATACTAATTCCACAGAGGAAGCAGTTTCTACTATCCTCATGCAATATGATGACCAAGTTAATGAAAAACCAGTGGCTTACATGAGTCAAATCTTGTCAGATGATGAGTTTAAATATTCATATATTGAAAAACATGTTTTCGCTCTTGTTAAAGCTGTTGAAAAATTTTGCCACTTCATTTTAGGTAAGCACACGCCGGTAAAAGTCCCTTTACATGTTGTCAAATTTTTACTCTCATAGACTTATATTTCAAGGAATATTGCACATTGTCTTGCTAAAATCCAGGAGCATAATCTAAGCATCATGACTTCTAAAACTATCAAGGGACATGACTTAGCCCTTCACTTAGCTCAGCGTGCTGAAGAAAGTGAAGAAATTGATGAACAAGATAACTCTCTATCAACATTGTTTTACATTGACAATCAAATCCTTCCTGTAGTTGGACATCATTGGTATAAATATCTGGTGTATTAATTGCAAAATCAAAGATGTCCAGATAACTTAGATACCCATCAAAGAAGAAGGCTTTGTCTCAAATAGTCTAGATACCTCATTATAGGAGAATTCATGTTTAGGAGATCTACAGATGGTATTTTACTTCGTTGTGTGAACAATGAGGAAGAACATAAATTGTTACAAGAGACTCATGGATCTTCAAATTCTATTATTCATGTAGGAGGTCACTTTTATGCTAAAGCAACTGCTTCTAAAATTATCAAAAAAGGGTACTATTGGCCTTCAATCTTTCATGATTCTTATAATTTTTCAAGAGCTTGTGACAAGTGCTAGAAGCTTGTTGGGAAACAAATTCTTTCTACTATGCCTTTACAACCTGTCCTCCCTGACTTTCCTTTTTCAAAATGGGGTCTGGAATTTATTGGTCCTATTAATCCTCCATCTTCAATAGGGAAAGTTTTTATCTTGACAACCATAGACTATTTTACGAAATGGACTAAAGTTATCCCACTTAGGCATTCACAGGATGAGCATGTGATTTCTTTCCTTGAGACTATATTTTTTCCATATTTGGTCTTCCTTTGTAAATTATTATAGGCAATGGTCCTGCTTTTATTTCTGCTAAGCTGACCCAATTTCTAGCTAAATTGGGGGTTAAACATTTTACCTCATCAGCTTATTATCCCCAATGAAATGGAAAAGTAGAGTCTACTAACAAGAATTTGATCATAATTATCAAGAGGCTCATTGAAGATAAGCATCATCAATGGTACACTCTCCTTACTTATGCCCTTTGGGAAGATTATACTACCACCAAGGTGAGAAATGGTTTCACTCCTTTCCATCTTTGTTATGTTCAAGAAGCCATTTTGCCTACCGATTTGGAACTTTCTTCTCTAAGGCCAATGCTACAGGTTGAAGAATTAAATTCCTCCAATATCTCTCAAATAATGAATGCACTTTTGTCTTTAGAGGAGCAAAGAGTGTTTTCCTTGGATAACATAAAGAGAAGACAAAAAACTATTAAAATATATTTCAATAAAAATGCCAAAGATGTCAAATCTAAGGTTAATGAGAAGGTATTATTGTGGGATTCAGATCATGCCGATAGAGGAAGGCATTCAAAGTTCCAAAACTTATGGTTGGGTCCTTTTAAGATCGTTTTTTTCCTAGGCACAAATCCATGTATCCTAAAGGACTTGCAAGAACGATTGTTTTCTTATAGCACCAACGGTTCCCACTTAAAGCACTATGTGGAACCAAATTGAAAGTTTAAAAGTTGTATGGAATGTTTTATGTATTATAGTTTGTTTTATTTGCTTTGATTTTACATTTCTGTTATTTCATTTTTGTTATTTCATTTCTGCTATTTCATTTCTAATATTTTATTTCTTTCTATTATGTTTCTTTTATTGACTTCCTTTCTTGTCAAAATAAAATGTTGGATCAATTTTTCCACAACGACACTATTCTGCGAGTATTGTTAATCAATAAAAATCAGGTTAAACAACTTTCATGATGTTCCCCCTTGAAGACATCATTGAAATTGTTATCTGCTTCAACTGTTGTTATATAAGATAGTTGGTTTTATTCCCTACTTCTTCTTTCCTTTTCTTCCATCCGCTCCAAGATTCAAAAGAGCATACCAGAAAATTCCCCCCTTGAAGTTAGGAATTATTTCACGTGATTAATCAAATTATTATGCATACAAGGATAAACCCCCTCATACTTAACACTTTCCATGAGTTATTCCCAAAATCCCAATCATTTTTCCCTTAAACCATTCACTTCCCCCTATTTCATAATTATTCCGATGTCTATTTTCTTGATATAATGTTTACATGGTATGCAAAACCAAACAATCTGAGTTGTTAATCTGTTGGAAATATATTTCCCTGTGGAGTCTCCAGTTTCTTGATGATTAAAATCACAACGATAAATACTACCCGCAAATGATTACTAAGCTTTATTATTTATTTATGATAATAATAATTAACTAGTAGGTGAGATCCCCTTGTAGACTAGAGGCACTATGATGGATGTGTTACACTTATATGTTTGATGTTGCTATGATAATGTCTACATAGTCTTCTATAATTGATGATGCAAGTCTTGGTTTCATCAATTATAACAACATGGTTGGTTGATGTATTATGGCTAAATGTTGTTGATGGTTACTCACAATACAGGGCAGTGCTATGGATGAAATTATGTTGTTTTACAGGTGCTATGTTATGCATTAACATCAATTAATTTTTTTATATATGTATTATGATAAAGGATGATATGGGAGCTCAAAACAAAAAGAGGAAGAAAATATGGATAAGTCCTAAGGCAATGGAAAAAGGATTATATATATAAACCTTGAAGTATATATAATAGTGACAAATGGGAAGTGATGGACCTAGCTATTATACTATGCATTTTTGGTTAAAGAATTATATGGGAAGCACATATGGTAATGTTAACATATGGTTATTATTCAAGTTGTGATATGTTTCGGGTGGCACACTATACAAAGGATATGGCATTGAATTTATGCAATGGATATGTGTTTGAATTTAATGGTTGATGTTATGGTAATGGGATGGCTAGTGCGTTGAATTGAATAGGGCTAGGTGAGGAAGTGATGTGCATTTATTGCATGTCACTCCAAACTACCCTCTAGCCCATCACCCTAGCCATAGTTGCATTTGGCTCTGTTGGTTGTGGAAGCTCTGCGATTTCAGGTTTTGAAGGGGAAAACACAGGCCATCTCTTCCTTGAAGCGATTTTTACAGGTATGGCTCCTTTTCTTTCCATCCATGATGGTCCCTATGTATTATGAATCAATTTGTTGGCTCAAGATTGCATGAGTTTTGCATTTTTCTTGAGTTTTTTGACTGGGTGTCAATGTTGTGTTTATGGTGTTCTCTATGATTACTGTGGAATGTTGGCGTTTTAAAAGAAAGGATTGGGTGTTATGGATTTTTATTCACTGTCACTATCACTAAAAGCATTTCACATTCCAATCTTTGTTTTGCCCAGAATATTAAATGGAAGCATGTATATGTATCGAGTGGCCACAGGTTGTGCTCTACCATTCTTTCCACAAGTTTTTTAAGTGTTCATTCCTTTCATCTCTGTTGTAGTGGTTGATTGATATGCTGGTAAGCCTCATTGTCAAATTTGTTTCAAAGGTTATAGACCTCTTTGGTGTTTGGAAGAGGCACGGTCTCTCTGTGTCTTCGAGGATTCTTCCTTGTTTAAACCAAACATCGTTTCCTCTCTACAATAAAGTTTTAAAAGACTTATGTGTGTGCCTCATTTGTTGAGTTCGATTTTTGTTTTGTTTATACTCATGCACTTTTTAGCTCTGTCAACATTTTGGGGTTATAAGTTAAAAGATTGTGGTGATTTCAAAAGAGCACGACTCTATGTTCTTCCATGAATATACTTGATTACCTGTGGTTTCTTCTCGGTGGTAACTTATTTTAGGAAGTAAAAGGATTATGAGCTCTATGTGTTTTCAAAGATTAAGCAAACTCTCAAGAACCCGACTTGGTTCTATTGATCCCGACTTGTTTCTATTTCCCCTCGTGCACCTTTTGGTTCTGTTAAGATTTTGGTTTACCAGTTAAATGACAGTGGTAATCTTAAAAAAAGAGAGCACATGCTCTTTGACTTCAAATACCATCTCTTGATCGAGCCTCTGTATTTCCTCTCTGTGATAAATTTGTTTTGAAAAGGAAAAGGGTATGGGTTACCTACAACCCAAGAACTTTCCACTTGGTCGATTTATGGTTTTTCCACTCATTGTTATGTTAAATAATAGCATGTTCATGATTCCATTTAAGTTTCAAAGGCACCTGTGTGTGTGATTGGTTTATCAAACATGATCTTGGTCTTTTCAAGATTAAAGAAGACACCTTGGTGTATGATTTGATTATGTTCTCCTCGCAGATTATATGGCTCTATATTTTATTGAGCATTTATTTTAAAGGGAAGTTTGTACATGTTAATGCATGCGAATCTCAAGCTCAGAGCTAAATGTTTTTGGTTAAATACTAGTGTCAAAGGATTGGTGTTGATTATATTGTTGAAGACCCGTGTGTGATTAAATCAGGCCTGATTATTGTTTGGATGATAGTGGATTATGTCAATCAGTATTGGAAGTCGACTATTGGTGGTTAGTATTGGGTCTATTATTATTTGATTTCAAGAATTGAACATTGGATATGGATAATTTGAATCACTGTGCATATTATGTTTGTTTTAAAAAGGAAAAGGTCAACATTAGAACATACAGGACTATGGATCTAATGGTTATGATGTTACTATGGAATTGGAAATGATATTTGCATAGTTAATGTATAACATGCACAAATTGATATATTTGAAGAATTCAAGGAAATTAAATTGCTTTTTTCTAAGACAACAAGCATTTTGTCTGCAATTAAGGGACAATTAAATGGTTTTGGTATTAAAAGTGGATGCTTCTTGGATTGTTATTGGAACATATTTATGGTTGTTGTTTGATTTAATTTATTTTTATGAACAATATCTATATTATTCCCTCTCATATTCTCACTTTTTCACTTATTATAACCCCCTCACGATCCCAAATTCATTTTTACACACCCTGTTCAATAAAATAAAATTAAAACTTTGTATGATAGTGGTAAGAGATGACACAGAAATAGGAGGCAACTGATATATTTTAGTATTGATTGTACAATCAATTATTTAATGAATTGTTGAGCAGTACTCGTGTTCTTCTTTTTTTTGTAAGTGAGTGTAAGAAGTTGTATTACTGCAAAATAGATTATGATACAAAAAAGGGGGGCCTCCTGGCCTGCCTAGTAGGAAACAAGACTAGGGGTTCCTGATTTATGCTTACTGATATATACGAGGGGTGGGAATGGTCTGCCACCAGGGGAAACCAGGCCAATCCCACCATAACCAGTTTGAAAAGGAAAAGAAACATAGACATAAAAGACACACACAGAGACAACGCACTGGGCCTGAGAGGCTAGTGGATGAGCTAACCATTCGACTAACCATTCACTCATCTAGGACAATGATGTGTTTCTTCCTGCCATCCGCTTGACTCTTGTTACCCATCTCCTGGGAGATCGTGTGTTAAGGTCCTAACCCGCACATAGGTAGATCAATGTATTCGGATGTAATAAAGGTCAATATTAATAAGGCCTTTCAATAAAATAGAATAAGGCGGATGTAAGAAGACCT
>JZKD02S1673658.1:282544-292839 GCA_000966675.3 Picea glauca | reverse complement strand
GACTGTAAAAATACAGAGTGAAAGACTCGCTAGAATGGTGGCAGCTTATCTCTGAGAAGAGATGTGACAGCTACTCGCATTCGCAAGAAGATGATTACAATGAGGCTCTGAAGGCTATTTTACAATAAACAGGAATGCCAAAATTCCTAAACATCCAAAAACCTAACCCTAGGAGATGAAGCGCCAAAAGTCATGTGGGCCACGTTTGGGTAAGTGAGTACATCAACTTCTCGGGGTCGTAACTTTTGCATACGATCTTCGTTTTAGGCGTGTGATAGCTCGTTGGAAAGGTATCGTCGAGGAGATTCATTTTGAGGGCTCAATCATGCCTTCAACTATCATTGAGAACCTTGATCTTGAAAATTCTTCATTTGGACCCTCAAAATGGCCCCGGAAGTTAAAACCTGCTAAAAATAGTAAATTGCCAAAATGGCCAGAAAACTGTTTTGAGCCATTTGGAAATGGTGGGTGGCCACCAATATCCACCTGGGTCAGGTTTTCATCAGGGATATCTAAGTTTGACCTTGTTCCATGCCCTCACAGGGATTTTTATAAAGATAAAGATACTTTTGATTTCTTGGAATGAAATAAAGCGATTTCTATTCTGTCTCATTTATGTTAATCTGTGACTTGGTTACTTTTGCTTTTGATCTCGACCTTTACTTTCTGCAATATGTACATGTTCATAAAATTATATAAAAATTGCATATTTTGCAACAATATTATTATTTAAAAAATCAGTATAATACCTTGTAATTAATGCTTGTGGATTAGGAAATACATTTTGAGGTTATAAAACACAAGGTAATATTCTCGACTATTTTTCCTTAGCCAAGCAAGATTCGAAAATGCTTGAGTAAGATAAATTCATATCGTTTCCTAAACACCCCTCTCCCCCAAGAACTCAACGCAATGGGGTATATTTCTTCCTAAGAAGGGAGGATTGATATAGGTGGATATCGATGGCCACCCACCCATTCCAACTGGCTCAAAACAATGTTTTGGCAATTTACTATTTTTAGCAGTTTTTTGGGTCCTAAACTTCTGAGGCCATTTTGAGGGCCTAAATGACACTTATTCATGATCAATCACCTCAATGATAATAGAAGGCATGATTGAGACTTTGAAATGAATCTCATCCTTAATACCTTTCCAACGAGCTATCTTGCACCCTAAAAGGAGATCACATGCCAAAGTTACGTCCCTGTTAGGTTATGCAAAAGGTATAAATTTCTTCCTTTTTCCCACATTTCATGATATCATCTTGTTTAACTTTTCGGTTATTTAGGAGAAAATAGAATAGAAAATGAATAATATACTCTTTAGCATTATTGTTTATGTTAGATTACATAGATCCTAAAATATGATTGGAATTGTCTGGTTTTATTACAGGATTGGTTAACTATTGTCAAACCCAAGATAGCAAAGGAAATCTTGAAGATGCGCAAGCTATTGGAGGTTGAAGACTTTATGGCGCAAAGAAGTTTTGAAGATGATCAAGTTTCTTATATTGTAACTTTATAATAGTAAAGAAATCCCGAGGATCTCTCGATCCTCGGGATAGCTTAATTTACCCATATTATTGTAATATATAAGGGGTAAATAGATCCTGAAAAGAGACAGAAGAATTACACCCAAGAACTCAGAACTTAGAATTGCTCTGCATTAGCAGTTTTCATAAAATTTTGTACCGGCTATGAAATCAATAAAATCTTTGAGCGGTTTTACCATTTCTATATACTAAATTTCAAATAGCAGTGCCTCTAAGGACCAAGGGCCCAGTCTAAAGGAGCTATTGTTCAACCTGTAATTGTATCAATTCAATTTATGTTTTGTTATTCGATTCTCTTTTACAATAGTTAAATGAATGCATAAGTGTGTTGATGATTTTATGTCATTTGCAAGAGATAGATATTTCTTTAAGCATTAGATGATTGATGTTCCAATTCCTATTACTAAGATTTGATACGTGATAGTTCCTCATAAGTTCACACTTGTTGTTCCTTTTATTTAGTTTACATTTGATGTTCCTTTTACTTAGTTTACATTTGTTGTTCCTTTCATTTAGTTTACATTTGTTGTTCCTTTCTGTTAAACTATAGTTGTTGTTTCTTTCAATAGAAGTACGATTGTTGTCTCTTTTCGATTAGATTACAGTCTTTGTTTCTTTCCATAGATAGAGTAATTCACCTTTTTCCTTTCTAGTAATTTGATTCATAACAATAGTCAATTATGTAAGTCTTTATTTAGATTCAATTATTGCTCTTAAAATGAATTCAATAGATTAATTAGTTCATTTTCATTGCACAACTTTAGATTTCAATTCCTAGAATCTTTAATGAATGTTTGAGGAACTTGATTGTTGATACACTCGGATTTGCTTTAACTACACGATTTTATCCTCTACAAGATATCTGCATAGACTTTGCCAATATTCTTGAGATAAAAGACGAATCCTCGGGCTGATAAATTAATGTTAAACTAAGGTTTTTTTTAGACATCTTTAGACCCCAACATTTTGGCGTCGTTGTCAGGGAAGAATGTCAAAGGTAGCATAGATTGTGCCTCTGGAGGATAAGGTATTGAAGACGGAAGGTAAGAACCTACGCAGGCAATAAGTAAGATGCTTATGCCAATGCCTACCTCCATCTTACGCATTAAGAGGTTTCATAGGTGTTTTTCTTTCTTGATTTTCTTTTTTGTGTGTGTGAAGTGTGTATGAATAAGAAGAAAGATCTTGAAAAAAAAAAACCCCCACCAAAAATTACCAAATCCCAGGGCTCGGTGCTCCTTGGAAGAAGCACTTTCATAGACAACATCATCAGAAAAGCAGAATCTCAAGCTTCGGTTGGACCTAGAAAAGGATCTACCCGAATCCCTTAGGTGGCAGTTTCACCAACTGCAACCCACGTTGAGATTCATAGCAAAACTGAAGGGACTAAGCAAAGATTTTAGAGAACAGATATTCCACCCCTCAACCCTTTAGAAGAGGGAAACTCTTGTAATCTGGAGGAAGGAGAAGGAGAAACCAGTGGGATAGCTAATATAGACCCACCACCCGATCCTCAATCTCATGTGAAAGAAGAAGACATACCCGAAATCCTAGATAGAGGGAGTGCAATCAAATCCCCTAGAGGATCAAATAACCAACCAATTCAAATAAAAAATATGGATCAATAAATCCATGAATATTTCTGGCATATTTTCGATCAAATGGCACAACCAAATCCACAATGTCCCCAGACTTCCACTTTGGAATATCTGATAGTTGATCCAATCGTCAATGCCCCCATGAAGGAAATTCCCTTACAAAACCTGCCAACCTTTCATGGATTAATCTCAGAATACCCAGATGCATTATTATTTGAATTTGATGTCCTATGTAGAGGGTATGATTACACCTATGAACCCAAAAAATTAAAATTGTTCCCCTCCACTTTGAATTAGGGGGAGGAACTATAAACTCATGGGATGAGATGAAACAGGCCTTCTTGACAAAATATCAGGATTATTATAGAACCAGAGACTTAAAAGATGAAATCTTTCAAATGAATGCAAAAGAAAATGAATCATTAAAAGAATATGTCGAGAGATTTCAATATAATTTACAAAGATTACCCTATGGCACGTTACCAGGTGAAGTACTTAAGGAAATTTTGATTAAGGGTATGAAATATGAATGGGTAGAAACATTGAATTTGATGGGGAAGGATCAAGAAACTTATGATGACATCGTCTTATTGTGCATCAGGTGCTCAAGAGGAAGTTCATGGACCAGATTAGGGATGCATACCCCTCTCACCAGAAATAACAATACTACTAGCAGGGGTGTTACACGAGTTGAAGTTGGTAATCTCTTAGAAAAATTTAAAACAAATATCCTGAGCACTCTGACTACACAATTGGATGTATTGCAGGCCAAACAGAAAAAAATAGAAGTAGAACAAACGTTGGCCATATTTTTCCATAGATGTAGAAGAAAACATAGTCCAAGGGATTGCCCTTTGGATGTGGTTCGGGTTTTCACTATCTGCGCCAAAGATCATGACACGGAACAATGCCCATCACTTCCTATACTGAAAGTTGTCTTTAGAGAAGTAGAATAAGAAACAAAGTCGTTATACCTGATGGCTCAACATTTTTAATGGCATAATCGACCTCTAAATACACTACAGGATCCTTCCTCTTTCTTCTCTAGATAGTGTAATCACTAGCAAGCTCTTGGTATCACATGGCAGGGTCAGCTATTTACTAATCAAAACTGCCAGCCCCAACAATACCCACTTGCAAATCCCACTTGGAAAAACCAACCCGCTGCAAATCCTGCCTGAAAGAATCAACCAACTGCAATTTCCACTTGGCCTAACTCACAATATCCCACCTTGTCCTAGAAAAAATCAAATAACAACATCTACCCTTCACATTGTCCCAACATGACTACCCAAAACTGGAATCATAATTGGTAGCGCCCCATGGGGATAAAAAACCAACCCATGGGGATGGCCCCTCAAACTCAGCCTACGTTACAATCACCACTCCAATTGCCCCAAAATCCGCAATCCCAATTGCACCCTCAACGACCAGCCCAGCCTCACCCAAATTCAAATAATAGACCTGCTCAGCTCATCCAGATTATGGATAATGGGGAAGGAGAGACCATCTCGGTAGGGTGCAATGAACTACGGTTGAGATCGGGGCGAATAATCTCTCCTGAAGAAAATAACGTCTTTCAAGAGTAGGAGAATGAAAAAAACCCAACAATAACACCTTCGACTGTGGTAATAACAGAAGAAATTAAGCAGGAGGGAAACACATTAGAATTAAAAGATCATGATAAGGATGCAACACCCTCCCCTCTATTCCCCAAAAGATTGATGATAACAAAACCGACCGTATATCCCAACTTCGACATTGTAGGGGAACTCAAGAATTTATATATCAATATTCCACTCCTGCAAGCTCTGCAGGACATCCCAATCTATGCAAAAATGATCAAGGAGATATGTGGGAGAAATCCCGTTAGAAAAATTAAAGATCCAACATCAACAATCTGCATGGTAGGAGCCTTGTCTGATCTAATTTTAGGTAGAAAAGAATCGGTCAAATATGTAGATCCAGGGAATCCCATAGTGACAGTTCAGATCTAGGGCTGTTCTTTTCCAAATACACTAGTTTATTTGGGAGAAGCCATCAACATCCTGACTATGGAAACTTGCAATACCCTAGGTTTTGACTCCTTTGAACCCACTACAATAATGTTGTAGTTGGCAGATCGATCGATAGTTCGACCAATTGGAACATTACATGATATATCCATCTTTGTCGATTCTTGGGAATATCCGGCGGACTTCCTCATCATCAACCCAAGAAGTGGACTTGAAGGGAATCCATTGATACTAGGCAGGCCATGGCTTGCAACAACAGATGCATACATAGGATGTCGAACATGTAATATGACAATCGCTAGAGGGGGTATCACAAAGAATCTCATTTTATATCCTTCTGTGAAGCCAAGCCCAACTTTCATATATCCACAATTGCCACCACTGTGATACCCATAGAGGGATTTACGAGCCCCTCTTACACAGGAAGAAGCCCTCAAACTTAAAAACTAGCTAGAGGATGATGTAATCAGTGGGTTTATCAATAGTCCAACCACCATGAGCAACCCGACCTGCCAGATGCTCCAAGCTATTCTGGACTGTGAAGAATAGGGAGACCTACTAGAAGATTTAATGGAACAACAAATTCCAACTACAGTCATTCATAACAACAAACCCGTCAAGATTGCACCAAGGAGGTCTCTGAACATCAATGTCAATTTAGATGAATAACAACAACAAAATATGATTCAAGTTCTCTCCAAATACCAGCAATCTTTTGCATGGGAATATTCTGATATGAAAGGTATTGATCTGCAACTCTGCACACACCACATTTATGTTGAAAAAGATTCCTAGCCTATCTGACAACCACATAGAAGATTGAATCCTCACCTCAGGGATATCGTTAAAGAAGAATTACAAAAGTTGTTGTACATAGATTTTATATATCCCATCTCAGATAGTCGGTGGGTTTCCCCATTAGTGATTGTCCCAAAGAAAAATGGTAAATGGAGAATCAGTGTTGACTACAGGGAACTTAACAAAGCCACTCAAAAATACCACTTCCCTTTGCCTTTCATTGATCAGGTCCTGGATACTTTGGTAGGAAAGAAATTATTTTCTTTCCTAGACAGTTTTAATGGGTACAATCAGATTCAGATTGCCCCAGAAGATCAAGATAAAACTACATTCACATGCCCCTGGGGCACTTTTGCATACAAAGTATTACCCTTTGGACTTTGTAACACTCCAACCACTTTTCAAAGGGCCATTCTGAGCATATTCAACGATCTGATCAGCGAAGGACTTGTAGTCTATATGGATGATGTCACTCCTTATGGTGATGACTTTGATTAAGCACTGAATAATCTAGAGAAAGTACTTGAACTGTGCATTGCAACCAAGTTATGTTTAAGCCACGAAAAATGTCACATGATGATGACATAAGGTGTGGTACTAGGGAATTATATCTTTGTGTATGGAATTAGAGAAGATCCAACAAAAATAGAGGTAATATTTAATCTACCTACACCACACACAAACTGAGGTACGTAGTTTCCTTGGCGCTTCAAGATACTATCGTAGATTTATGGAAAATTTTGCAAGAACCGTTGCACCTTTACATGATTTGACTGGTAATGTAGAGTTTCAGTGGTCTGACAAGTGTGATGTGGCATTTGCAGTACTCAAGAAGTTGATCTCGACAACAATGGTGTTGAGGGGGACAAATTGGAAAATACCATTTCACATCTCCACCGATGCATCAAATATTGCCATAGGCATTGTCCTCGGACAGAAAGAGGACAAGAAACCCTATGCCATTTATTTTATTAGCAAGAATCTTACTCCAATTGAACTTAATTATATAGTAACAGAGAAGGATTTTTTAGTTGTTATACATGCCATCAATAAATTTCTTCATTATATAACAGGATATCTGGTTATTCTGTATATTGATCATTTTACTATTAGATATCTAGATAATAAACCGATTACTAATGGACAGGTCACTCGATGGTTGTTACTATTGCAGGAATTTGATATCACCATCAAAGATCGACCTGGGAGAGAAAATATTGTTGCAGACTTCCTATCCCACATACCCAAAACAGACAACTCCTTAACAGTCGAAGATCAATTCCCAGACGAGCATCTATTTTCCATTACTACAAAGCCACCTTGGTATGCTAATGTGACAAATTACTTGGCAGCGGGAAGATTACCGACACATCTTTCATCAAGGGAAAGAAAATTGATCGTCCAACGTAGCACATGATTTTCCTGGATCATCGGATATCTTTTCCATACAGGAGATGGTCTCTAGATCCGCAGATGCGTACGAGATGATGAAATCTATGACATACTAAAGGCTAGACATGATGAGCCCCGTGGTGGGAATTTTGCAGATCGCAGGACTGGAAACAAAATTTTGCAGATGGGCTATTATTGGCCCTCAATATTCAGAGACACGAAGAAATATGTCCAGACCTACGATAGTTGTCAATGGATGGGAAAACCAGGTCAGGATGATGAAATGCCTTTGAAAGCAAAAATAGTTGCAGAACCATTTGAGAGATGGGCACTAGACTTCGTTGTCCCTTTTAATCCAAAGTCAAATCAGAAGGCCTATAGTCTAGTCACAATGGACTACATGACTAAATGGGTAGAGGCAAAAGCCTTACCAAATGCAACAGAAGAAGTAGTCATCAAATTTCTTTTCAAATTATTTGTACGCTATGGACTACCAAGAGAGGTAATTACCGATGGGGGGTCACAATTTACAGCTCATAGAATCAGCGCCACCCTAGATAATTATCATATTAAACACATAATTACTTCTTTGTACCATCCACAAGCAAATGGGCAAGTGGAAAGCACCAATAAAGTCCTGGAGGTAATCCTGACAAAGACTGTCTCAAAAAATAGACAGAATTGGGCTTCTAAGCTCCCAAATGCCTTATGGGATTATCGCACAACATGGCGTAATACCACTGGCTACTCTCCTTATCATTTAGTATATGGAAAAGAACCCATATTCCCAATTGAGTTTGAAATCAAGACTCTAAGGATGGCCTAGGAAATTAGACCAGATCTTACAAAAGCACATAAACAATGCCTTCAACAACTCAACAAATTGGATGAAGCACGCATGCATGTTGTAGAGTGCACAACCATTATTTAGAAACAGAGAATGAATTGGCACGACAAGCATATCAAGAAAAAATAATTTAAAAAAGGTGATTGGGCGCTCCTCTATGATTCCAGATTTCAAGATTTTCTGGGAAAATTACAGACATGGTGGCTAGGACCATACAAAATCAATGAAGTCCATGATAATGGCATAGTCACATTAAGCACCATCGATGGGTTTGGATCTCCATTTCGGGTCAATGGACACTGACTACGTCTCTATCATCAGCCGCCCTCAAAAGAATCTTTCAACCAAGAGGTAAGTAAGGACCCTACCATTCAAATTTTGGTTGGCTGGGAAGGTAATCCAGCTACCCCAACTCCATAAATGTTAAATTCTATTGACACTGTACATAATGTATATAATTTTGTTTTCTGTAGATTTTATTTAGTTTTTATTTTATTTTTGAGAGTCATTCGATAAAATAAAAACTAGGGAGGATAACTGTAATGAACTCAATTAGCACTCTTTTATGTTCTGAACTCCTGCTTCATCTCATCACCCAAACCCTGTCTTTCGCAGAGAAATGAATGTGCCATGATTCAACAACAACAATTAGGCAACTATAATGAAATTCATAACATTAATAAACCATCCACTACTTAATTTTGAAACAAACCAACTCATAAATGAATTTAGTTGATGACTAATCAACCTTGGATTAAAGCAAAACACATTTTCAGGTTTCTAAAAATTACCTATTCAGATGGTTAAAAACTAACAATTGTTGTTCCTTTGAATGGAACAATTCTTGTTCCTTTTGTGCGCCTATTATTCCTTTGAATGGAACAATTGTTGTTCCTTTTGCACGCATGTTGTTCCTTTGAATGAAAAAATTGTTGTTCCTTTTGCGCGCCTGCTATTCCTTTGAATGGAACAATTTTTGTTCCTTTTTCATGCCTGCTATTCCTTTGAATGGAACAATTGTTGTTCCTTTCATGCGCTTGTTGTTCCTTTGAACAAAACAATTGTTGTTCCTTTTGCACATTCACTGTTCCTTTGAACGAAACAATTGTCGTTCCTTTTTCGTGCCCACTGTTCCTTTTGCACATCTGTTGTTCATTTTTCCGTTCCTTCCCTACATTAATGATAAAATGCTAAACCATTCCTTTGTGGTACAACTTTCACCAAATAATTTTTACCGACATTATTTCTAACGATCTATCATTATTTTTTGGACTATCTCCCATACCTTATCAAATTGTTTTTTTGGATCACTTTCTTCGAAATATCTTAAACCTTGTTCATAACCTGTAACCACCATAATTAGTTTATTTTCCCTTATACATACAAATACACTTAAATGATATCTCACCTTTATAATTAATAAGGAGTCTGCGACACACTTTTACTTGGCATCCTTACACTTCTTTACGTCATCCCTTACTCTTAAGGAGTAGATGAGACTCCCTTCATACACTTAAAAAAAAAAAAAAATCAATAAAATTTCTTTCTTTTCCTACAAAGAATAGGGGTCTCATCATGAGCCAACCATAGATGATTTTAGGGGCTAAATTTCAGTCATGGGCTAATTTTCCATGGTTTTTCCAAAAAAGAGATTCATTATTTTAAAAATGATTTGCCCAAATTCTATAGGATAAAATTATTTTACCTTAAAAATCGTCATAATTTTATAAAACCTATATAAAATACTTGGAAATTTGAATATTTTTACAAAAATATCGCTAAACATTTATATTGACATATGAAGGATTAGTAAGATTCACCAAGGTTTCTACATTTAAAAATAAATCTCCATCCTTAAAATCATCTATGGAGCCAACCTACCATGATCATTGGATACTAACCTAAGTGACATTCCCACTATGGATACCACACCAGGGCAATGGCCTTTGGCATTTTCTTTTGTCAAAGGACAAGAGGTCTCATCACTAGTTGACTTGTTCACTTAAGTTACACTCTAGTGAGTGGCATTATCATCATCTGGATACCAAACCAGGATAATGGTCTTTTCTCATGAAAAACTTAAATAAATATAT
>JZKD02S1673658.1:265892-282502 GCA_000966675.3 Picea glauca | reverse complement strand
AAGAATAGGGGGTCTCATCACGAGCCAAGCTACCATGATCATAGGATAATAACATAAGTGACATTCTCATTATGGCTACCACACTAAGGCAATGGCCTTTGACATTCTCTCATCAAAGGACAAGGGGTCTCATCACGAGCCGGCTTGTTCACCTAAGTTACAATCTAGTGAGTGGCATTATCACCATCTGGCTACCAAACCAGGATAATGGTATTTTTGGAAGAGATGATTCAAATAATTATCAAGGATACAGGCTCATATAAGGGTTAAAAGGCAACCCTGTTGAGGCTATGGATGCCTACTGGAAACAGTGGATCTACCTATGGTATGGAAGTTTACCTTAAATGCCTAGTTTCTGTGCGTCTCTAGATTTCCTTCACTCAATCATGAGGCTATCATTTCGGTTGTATTCAATAAAATGGGAAAGTAACAACATTATGATATGTGGGATATTATTTCAATCAACATATTTAATTTATTCGGCGTATGTATCCTTAAATCATTCTTTTGAGTATAGGTATATTTCAATTCCACGAAAGAGGACTAATGTTTAATGATTACCGTTAAAATATGTTGTTTGAAAATTAATCATTGATCCCCATTGGTGGCAGTAGTACAATTATTACCCCTCTCCATCAATACCTTCACTCATTACTTTCCCCTATGCTGACAGTTGAGGTCAACCTTTATATTAATGAGGGGAGTGGACATTCGGCATGCTTCTCGACAAAGATAGTAATGATTGTAATAAATACCCACATTTGTAAATGCTTGATGTCTCTGATATTTTCTATTTTTGGTAATTTTTCCTCCGAGCTGGTCTAACCAAGTCTGCTACTAGGAACGATAGTCATCCACATTTTCTCACAAAATGGGTGGTAGAGGTGTGCGCAGGGAGCCAACTTTATTATAGGTTACAGAGCAAGCAAGAGACATCCTGCACCGGCTGGGGTGGACTGAGTACATCAATCATCTGCAAGGATATGACATGAATGTCACACTTGAATTATTTCAGATCTGTAGGGAGAAATATCTATGGTGTGAGGCATACAAATCCCAGTCACCTCGAAAATCTTAGTAGAGGTAAGAGGCCTCTGTAACAAGGGCATTCAGTGGACAGGAATATACACAACACTGAAGGAAGTTGTGGAAACTTTCATAGACCCTGGGGAAGAATTGGATAAGAAGGGAAAGGGACTTAATTCCAGTACCCTTAGAGAACCATGGAAGGAACCGACAGGGATAATTCAGCGGTACATCACCTGTGATGGACGATACGATGTAATTCAACCTTGCCACCTCAAATTGTTGGCAGCCTTAAAACAATGGTTAGTACTTAATCTACCTTTCTTTCTGAATGCCATATTACATGAGGTTGCCTTAAGAACACAAAAGTCCCAGGATCCTGTTACTGTTATCATTCACCACAGATTAGTTAAACTAGTAACAAATAAAGCATTGAGTCAAACTCAATTGACCTGGGATAACCTGATTGAGGCCAATAGACCTCCACAATTGGAGCAGCCTGAATTATGACATGAAGACCCACCACGGGAAATTGAAGATAGACAGGCTGAGGCAGACCCTGCCCAAATCACAGAGGCATAGAACTCACAAACACAATCATTAACGAAAAAGAGGAAGAGAGCAACAACTGCCCCTAAAACCATCATTCAGACAAGGAGAAGAAGCAAACGAATTTAGGAAACAACTGAAGCAATTCAGGGTACAACAAAACAGCCTGAAGAACTTCAGAATTCTACAGAATAGTCTCCATGGGAGAATGTTCAAGAAATTGGGCAAGCAGAACAAACCTCACAAAGGAATGATCAGGAAGACACCCAACCAGCATTAGAGCATCTTACAAAACAATTTTTGAAGAGCTATGAGGTAGAAATACCCCAGGTTTTGGGAAGCCTGGGAACCTCAATTGACAGAGGCACAAATAATCCAAAAAAATGCATAGAACAAGTCTCCTCTACAAAACCAGCTGAAGATTTTCCTGATATTGAAATGTATTTTCTAGAGGACACAACACAGGAAGAACCTCATTTTGAAATAAGAAGCCCTCTTGGACAGACAAAACATTTTGAAGGAATAGAGGATCAACCATCTGTTGGCCAGAATGAAGAATACCTTGAGACCTCTCATAAATAGAAATTAGCCAAGAACCATAAGAAAATTAGAAAGTTAAAAAAAGAAAACAAAATGTTGAAGAAAAAGGCTAAGAAGGCTGAAGTATTAAAGCAGAAGGTGGGTAAACTCAGGGAAACTATTAAGGAATTGAGGAAATAATTAGAATAAGAAGATAAGGCCCACAGAAGAAAGAAAAACAAAAGGGCTAGAGTGCAAGGAAGAAACCCTCTTCCTAAAGAAGAAGTCAGTACAAATTTTGTAGGGGTACAGATAGACCCTGAAGAAATAGTAGCTCAGAATGAGGAAGTAATTCCTTTGGAAACATAAGAAAATATGATAGCTACATAAACAATTGATGTTGAGGTGCAGACAAACACCCCAGTATTAGAGGAAATAGCTCAAATCCTTGAGAAGAATGCTACCATAAGGATATTGGAGGAAGAATTGATGCAGTCTCAACAAACCCTTGTTCAAAACAGAAATGAATTACTAACTATGGCAGAGCATCGGGAACTCCAGTCCCAGAAGTAGAGTGCTATTATGGATACACTGGAAGCAGTGCTTACATAGGCCCAACAAGCATTAAATCAATCTAGGGAGGATATGGGTGCTATGGAAGAATACCAAGCATCCCAATCTCAATCACATGGTGTCACCATTGATAAACTAAAGGCAGAGCTGGGTTAAGCCCAGTGAGCATTGGATCAACACCAAGATGAGATGGTCACTAGGGATGAACATCAAAATATTGTTAAACAACTGAAGGACATGACAAAAAAAAAGAGTGAGACCTATGTTGCGCTCACCAGAGCCCAAGGGAAGGTAAAAAAGGTGCAAACCCAATTGAAAAAAGCTTTGGAGAAAATCAAAGAAATCTGTGATGTCTACTCTGATGCTATTAATTACAGAGCCCCTACCACAAAGTACACTTTATTATTTCTAGAATGATATATGTTATTGAGAATGAAGGCCATCGGAGTAGGTAAACCTATTTCATTTACCACTCTACCTGAGTTTATTTCATGTTTTAGAGAGCAGGATGAAAAAGGTACAATACTTTCTGTGTGAGTTGTACTTTCATAATTTCATTCTGGAAGAAGAAAGGGAAGATAACCTTGGCCCATTCATAGGTGACATACAGTTTCAAGAATTTATTTCATTTACTCAGAACCAAATCAGATGGGGTAAAGCTCATAAAACCTTCCTAAAGAGGGAAACTAGGTTAGATCTATGGGTCAAGGGAGAACCTCCAAAGTCCTTTCCAACCATTATGCGACATAAAACATTTATGAAAAGAGGGGGGGTTGTATAATCCTTAGCCCCAATCCATCTACAGGTTATACGTTCAGGTATCACTCGTTTTAGAGAGCTTAAGGAAGAAGCTCTTGATGCTTCTAAATTGAGATGGGATGCATCCTCCAGTGAAGTAAAGAGTAGGGAACCCTTTGGATACAGGAATTTCTTTGTAGCTACCTTCATAAAAGAAAGATATTCTAGATTTCTCCAAGAGGAAGGACCTGCTTGGATTGGGTGCAAATATAATCCCCCTATCATTTGGTTTCCTCCAGAAAGTTACCAAAAATATTATCAAATTAACAAGAAAAGGGAGGATGTTGCTTTTGGAGAACTCAAAAGAAGTAATGGATTTAGGAGGCCTGGTGAACCAACCTTTCCACATTACATCATTACTGCTTTACATGTAATATCTCAGCTTGCATGAGGAAATGCAAGAAGGTAAGTTGGGGGGTATGTTAGGTTATGAAAAAGGTATAAATATATTCTTTTTTCCCACATTTCATGATATCATCTTGATTGACTTTTCGGTTATTTAGGAGAAAATAGAATAGAAAATGAATAATATACTATTTAGCGTTATTGTTGAAGTTAGATTACATAGATCCTAAAATATGATTGGAATTGTTTGGTTTTATTACAAGTTTTGTTAAATATTGTCAAACCCAAGATAGCAAAGGAAATCTTGAAGATGCACAAGCTATTGGAGGTTTAAGACTTTATGGCGCAAAGCAGTTTTGAAGATGATTGAGTTTCTTATATTGTAACTTTATAATAGTAAAGCAATCCTGAGGATATCTCGATCCTCGGGATAGCTTAATTTACCCATATTATTGTAATATATAAGGGGTAAATAGATCCTGAAAAGAGATAGAAGAATTGCACCCAAGAACTCAGAACTTAGAATTGCTTTGCATTAGCAGTTTTTGTAAAATGTTGTACCAACTATGAAATCAATAAAAGCTTTGAGCGGTTTTACCATTTCTATATACTGAATTTGAAATAGCAGTGCTTCTAAGTGTAAGTTTTAAACCTGTGAAGTAAAGCAATGCATATAGATTCTTAAGCAAGACAAAAATTAATCAATGGCTCATACACAGAGTACACAGAGATTTTATACCGGAAACCCTTAACCGGGAAAACCTTTCTTATATTCATTATATCAAATTTCAACATTCACCATACAATATATACAATGTTTTTAGGTATTCCATAGATACCAAAGCCCTAATCCATTAATCCGGGATTAATTTACAAATTTGCTAAAAATAGCAAAAACTGGCCAAAAAAAAAAATTGGGGCGTTGTCCCGAGCTACCGCTCATTGCCGAACAATGCGCGTAACCAGGGGGGGGCATACTTGCCCCTCCCTGGGACACCCCTAGGAGAGTGTCTGGTGCACACAGTAGAGCTCTAGTGAGAGGGATCGCTAGACGCAGTTGTCATATCTGACGCACCCACACACACACATGCAAAGAATATAACACATACCCAACACTAAGGACCAAGGTCCCAGTCTGAAGGAGCTACTGTTCGACCCATAATTGTATCAGTTAAATTTCTATTTTGTGATTCAATTCTCTTTTACAATAGTTAAATGAATGCATAAGTGTGTTGATGATTTTATTTCATTTGCAAGAGACAGATATTTATTTAAGCATTAGATGATTGTTGTTCCAATTCCTATTACTGAGATTTGATGGGTGATAGTTCCTCATAAGTTCACACTTGTTGTTCCTATTACTTAGTTTACATTTTTTGTTCCTTTTACTTAGTTTACATTTTTTGTTCCTTTCATTTAGTTTACATTTGTTGTTCCTTTATGTTAAACTATAGTTGTTGTTTATTTCAATAGAAGTATGATTGTTGTCTCTTTTCGATTAGATTACAGTCTCTGTTTCTTTTCATAGATAGATTAATTAGCCCTTTTCCTTTCTAGTAATTTGATTCATAACAATAGTCAATTTTGTAAGTCTTTATTTAGATTCAATTATTGCTCTTAAAATGAATTCAATAGATTAATTAGTTCCTTTTCATTGCACAACTTTAGATTTCAATTCCTAGAATCTTTAATGAATGTTTGAGGAACTTGATTGGTGATAAACTCATATTTGATTTAACTACACGATTTTATCCTCTACAAGCTATCTGCATAGACTTTGTCGATATTCTTGAGATAAAAGACGAATCCTCGGGTTGATAAATTAGTGTTAAACTAAGGTTTTTTTTAGACATCTTTAGACCCCAACAGTCCCCAAGAAGTTGATACACCAAACTACCCAAAACGGGGTCCACAAACCTGTTGGCTTTTCATCTTCCAGGGTTATGGTTTTGGATTTTCTTTATGTTAAAAATGCCTCTAGATCCTTATTTTGAACATCACCATCTTATTGCGAATGAGAGTAGTCGACACTTATCTTCTCAGAGATAAGCTGCCACCATTCTAGTAAGTCTTTCACTCCGTATTTCTACAATTTTGTACATTTCGCTCATTAACATAAATTGTGTATTACTGTATCTCTGTGTTTATGGTTATATATTTGATACATATCTTTTATATTATTGGATATCCAATATATATCTATACATTTATTTATTATATCTCCACTCTCATTTTGTGCCGAAAATAATCTGGATCAAGTAGCCTGCACTTGACAAGAATAATGGTGCACCTATGTGGGAAGATAGCATTAATGGTGCACTCAAAGTGCGAGCCATATTATGCCAGGCCTGGTACAAATCATCTACATGATATCAACTCATCCTTAATGGAGCTCCCCTTTATCAAGTTGTTTGCAAATATGAAGGTTAGCATTGGAAATTGTCTCATTATTCTTGTTCTTGTTCAGGTCTAGACTCGAGTTTATCCCTCCCACTCTGGTTTTTCTTCCTCTTGGCATCCTCTCCTCCTCATAATTTCCTTCTCTATCCCATATTTCCTAATTCCTAGAGAAAGGGGGAATACCAAGAGAGGACCAACCTACTACAACTTTTCTTCTCGACATTGTCGCCATGGACCTTTCGTCGAACCAGTTTCCCCCCTCCATTTCTCATGCCCACCCTACTGGCCCTCCCCTGAATATTTTACCTGGTTCTACCCAAAAATGGTTGGATGATGACCAACCCATGTCTTATGTTGAGGAATAGGTCCCTAAGGATCCTCCTCTTGAACCTACAAACTCCTTCATCTTCTCTACCTCTGATATTTTGACTATGCCCCTCACTTTTGGTCATCACTCCCAGGAAGGCGATTTTGCTCCAAAATTGGAAAGTTTCTATGTCAAAGAGGAAATTCTTACCACAGAGAAGGAAGAAGAGGCTCCACTTGTTGGTGATTCTCAACCACTTGTAGCTTCATCCCTAGCATTGCCTAGCACATGGAACTTCTCAAAGGAGAATCTTTAACTAATTTTTGAAATGAGATGGGATGCAACAGAGCAACTTCACCGCCATACTGCCCTCTCTCAATGCCTGGATTTTCTATTCGACGCCCTGTTAAGAGAGCCAACCAATAACATGTGCCCAACATTCTTCCAATCCTATGTGTTTTCTCCATGACCTCCCAATGGTGATGACAATTCGGCTTCGCCCACAATCTAATTTATTTTACTATTATTTTGTTTCTATGTTCAGAATAGCCATCTATGTAGATAGGTTGTTGCGTAGTTTAGAGAGTCCAATTTGTACCAAACTTTAACAAACACTTGACATCATGCCACTTGGTTTTGTTTCCATATGTATAGAAAAATGGGTGGCTAGTTTTGCCAAGAATATTTTTTTGATGATAATATAAGGAAATACAAATTTTTATTTACAAAAAAAAATCTAACAGTCAACTAATATATTAATAAGGAAAGTAATGAAAAGAAAAGAGAAATTACTAAATGTAACTAAGGGAAATTTTAAATGAAGAAATAACAGTGAGATAATATATTAGAAAGGAGTGAAACAGAAAGAGAAATTACTAATTGTAATTTGGGGAAAATCTAAATGAAGAAAAGATTAAAAAACATTATATGATTACAAGTGGAACCCATACATAGTTCCTTTTGGCATGGGTGGATTTTTTTTAGTGAAGGAAGAGAAGGGAATGAGGGAGCATTTTTTGGCTGAGGGAAAATCTTGAGTTGGGGAATTAGAGGTTGGCATAGGAGGTTGATTGAGGGATCGGTGGGCTCTCTATTGTATTGACCGAGGGGTTTGTTGGGAGGAGATTTGTCCCCCACACTTTGTTGCAGTCGTATGGATCAAGGATTGGAGCATGAATGTTCTTCATTCTCCTCATTTTTAGTGATTTGATCTCTATATCATTCAGGTAAAACTCTAACCACTCACTATTTCTAGGTAGATTATGCAATTAGAATTAATCTATCTTTATTTTATCAGTTAAAGTATGAAAATTATTGTGTTTAATTTGCGTATAATTTTATATAAGTTAGATCTAATACTATGAGAATTACACACGGTATCAAAGAAATGGTTCCAACACCAGGGACTTAGGATTCAAAGGAAAATACATGTTATTAATTTTTGCAGTTACTTAGATCAATTCCTTGTGTTAGTTTCTTCGATATTTCCAAGGATTTTTTTTTTACTATTTGAATAGTATTGGTTTTTATTCACAAGAGGTAATCCATTTCAATTACAAGTAATAAATAACCCAAATATAATTAGCAATCGACACTGCATGAAATTAAAGAACAAAAAAAATTAGCCTCTATTATACTCTTAATGACATCAAAAATATGAATTTAATAAAAGGGGTTTAATCCCTCCTTGCAAGAAGTTGTTCAAGATGTGCAACATGCACTTCCCAAAGAAAATAACTTAAGCTGGGAATATTTGATATCTCCTTTTCCCTCTACTCTCTTAGCTCTCCAAATCAAATTTCTTTTTATTATTCCATGATCCATCCTTTTCAAAATCCACACATGGTTTTCTTTATTAATATGCATGTAGCCTTTCAAAGATTGTAATGACAACTCACAATTGCAGATCTGGCTTTCAACTAAGAGACTCAATATTGAACTTTGAATTGGTAACGCTTGCATGCTCATTCAATCCTAACTTCTAAACATAAACTTCTCATGTCTATGGAAGTTCTTTAAAAAGATAAAAAATCAATAGAATTTTGAAGAATCAAACTACTTCAACAAAATAAATTTACAAATAAAGAATAGACCTAAATAATACAAGGATTGATTTGATTCAATTCACCATGGATCTACAAAGCAAATGAGTTCCAAAATGAAACTTTTTTTTTCAAGGAGATATGGACTTTGAATATTTCTCGTGGCCTATTCTTTTTAGTCTTCACATAGGTAGGAAAGGAGGTTTGATCTCGTTTACCTTGAACCAATTGTTTTTTAAACACCAACAAAAGACGTAAAAGCAACATAATATATAGAGGTACATGTAGATTCCTAGCCAAACTATACTTAACATGTGAAGGTTTAATCTCTGAGAAACCAAATGTTAAAAACAAAATTGACCCTTTAAATAACCTAGCATATCTACCACACAAAATGCAAGACCACTACAAGGAGAACACCTTCTAGCAGAGGTTTTTAGTGTTACAAAATTTCGAAAAAATTTCAAAAAAAACTCTGCTAAAACCTCCTCTATTGAGTTCGAAGGTTTTAACAGATGTTCCATATAACAAAAAAAATTGGGTGGGTGAAGGTTGTAGTGGAAGTTTTTTTTTCCGGTGTTTTTATTGTCAAAATGCACTAGTGTGCCCTTACATGAAATTCTTTGATGCATACATAAAACTAAAATGCACTGGAGCACCCTTACATAAAATTCATTGGATCCCCCTCACACAAAATTCTATGGTACATTCATAAAATTAATATACACTTATGTGTCATTACATAAAATGTCTCGTTGCGTACATAAAATTAAAATGCTCCAGTGTATACATAACAAAAATGCACCGGTGCACGCCTACTTAAAATGCCCCGTGGCCATCAAAAAACGAAAAGGAATTGGTGTGTTTATATTTATTATGCCTCAAATTCCATTTTGTTGTATGCAACACTGATTCTCTTATAATTTTTATGCACTACTTTTGCATTGTTTGTGTATGCAACATCGGGGATTTCTAATTTTATAAACTCACCAGTGCATTTTTATTTTATGTTTGTCCTAGTTCTTTTATAATTCATACATATCAGTGCCTATATTACCCTATGCACCAAAATGTATGGAAATTTTGAATATTCGAGGTGATATGTCAGCATCGTTCTTTGTTCCTAAGCACCAATGCTTTTATTATATTTAAAGCACCAGTGCTTTATTATGTTGAAAGCATCAGTGCTTTTATGTTATTTGAAACGTCGGTGCTTTTTTTGTATTTAGAGGACTGATGTGTATTTATCACATGTGCACTGTACAATTCTCTTATGTGTATTTCTCACATGTGTATTTAGAGGATTGATGTATATATATTATCACATGTTATATGCATTGGTGCTTCAATATACTTAATATGCACCAATGTGTATCCAATGGATTACACCTTTGTTATTTGTAACAATTTAAATCATCCACATATTAATTAATCAACAATGCAACATTTTACAACATTTGACAATGCAATAAAATAAGAAAATCATTTTGTTATATATGAATAAGAGACCCATGGTCATACAAAATGAGACAACATAAAGGTCCACAATAATCAAAATGGAACCAATATGTAATTTTTACAGTTATTGGTAACATGTCCTCCTGTAATTGGGACATTATGTCCACTACATTAAGCAAAATCCCATATTTTTACATACAAATATTCCAAAACATACAACTTGGCTCAACATTCGATTACATTTATTGTCATTCATCACTTGAATTGTTGTCATCGCTCAAAAACGTAAGTACTCACAAACTTTGCGATTGACCCTTTTCTTCCTTGTCGTCTTGTCTTATGTGTTGATTGGGTTCCATTTATTTTTCCTTTTTGCAACAAAACAATTGAAAATTAGTATTTCATATGATAATTATGATGTACATAAAAGAATAAATGAATGATCGCATACCTTTGATGCACTTTGTTGTTGGGATGCCTCCTCCTATAATGCAATTATGTTCATTTCTTTTACCATCTCCTTGTGCACTTTTTTGGACATCCTTATCGGCATGTGTTGGTTATCCCTTTGTTTGCCACTTGGAATTTTCATAATCTTCCTGAAAAATGAAAAAAACACAATAATTTTTTCTTTAATTCTACATGAAAGTAAATATAGCAAAAAAAAATAATTTGGTAATTTTTGGAACATACTATAGAAAACATGTTTAATAATAATACATTTTAAATGATTCTTTTTTGTTATTGTAAGTTTTTTCTATGGCAAGTCTCATGGGTCTCATTGACCATGGCTCCAGAAACGCTTCATGTAATTTATGTATAACCTGATTCTTGGAATCATTGGATTAATTTTTGTATTGTGAGTGGAAAGTATATCTACATGTTCTTTCCAATATATCACTCAAAGATCTATAAAGAAAATTTTCCCTCTCATTAACTTCAAGCACCACTCCAGATGAACTAATGACCAAGCCGTCATCATCATTTACATCCTTAAGAATTTTCATCCTTTTAGGATGAGATTCCATTCCCTCACTATCGGTCCTTGCATAACATAAGAAAATATGAAATCAAGTGTTTAAAAATTGTTAGCGATTAATGTTAAGAAATTCATTTTTAGTACAAATTCAAAGAAAAACTTCATGTTGATTACCTTTCAATCCACCTAGTTCCTCTCTTTGCAACATTTCCATAAATCTTTTACCCTCTTTTGCACTTAGATTGCAAACAATCTTATCAAGTTTCTTTAAGTTTTTTCTCTGCATGACACACATTAACCAATGCATATCCTTAATTTAAACTTACAAATACTTCAAATATATTATTTTTTTAATAAAACTTAAAGAAATTGCCTCCCTCTCTTGTTAGGATGAGTTATCATTGTGCTCATTGCAATAAGATGTTTTCTTTGAACTTTTATCGACCATCTTGTATAAAAAAAAATCAGGAATCATCAGATATAGAAATTATGGAATTTCTATACAATGTAATATTTTGGTGTGCATCATTAAACAAAATGCCCTAGGGTGTTAAACATATATATGCATCGATGCATACTATTAAACATTGTGCACCGCTAACCCCCTACTCATATGATATTAAAATCAATAGTAATTATATTTTTGACTAATCAGTTCTTTTGATAGATATATGTGCCTCAATGATTTTTTTTGTACAACGAACACCGATGTGATACTATTATACAGTGCGCCCTAGTGTGATTTTCTTGTACAGTGTGAATCACATACTACAGAAAAGTTTTTTTATATAAAAAAAAATAGCAACAACATGGTTTTGGATCCAATTCAATGAGTGGTACCATTGCAATGGATACCAAACACCCGATATATAACTAAATAAACCCTATAAAAATCTATTGGTTAAAAAAATAAAATCTTCTTAGAAAATATAGAGAGGGGAACCAAAAAAAACAACAAGAAATATAGGGCTTTCAATATCGAAGGTAACTATGAAACACTTTTAGTTTTTTAACATGCATTGAAAATAGTTTGAATCAACTAGGGGAAGATTGAGATGATTAGTAGAACCAAATTACATACCTTAAATTTCTCATGTGCAAATTTGTATGTGTCGTACGGTGATCCCTTCCAAATTTGGATCTTCAAAAAAATATACCCACTCCAAAGTATTTGGTGGTAAAACTCTCATCCACAAATATTCCCTCTAAATTTTTCCAAAAAAATGAAATAATGAATAATGTTTTCATTTATAAACACATACATTTCAAAAAACAAAATTCCTCCTCTTTTTGTTGTTGTTGTGTTTTTTCACTGTATATACCATACTGGTGCGCTATAAAGCACACCGACAAACTTTCTATATAAAAACACTTAGAAAACTATACATTTAAAAAATTAAATTTGTCGTCAAATTGATGCACCACTTAATGTGCATTGATGTGCTATACACGTAAAAACACATTGATACCGATTTTATCGACAAAATAGAAATGTAAACCTTTGTAATTAAAATTTACAGATATTTTACTTTGTGGAAGCCCTAACGAAGGTCACGGTTCGATGCATTTCATAGTGTAGTGCATCGGTGTGTTCTATATATACAAATGCACCATTGAGTAAGAAAATAATTAAAAGCACCGATAAATTTTAATATCAAATTCATGCATGTATTAATGATGGTTTGGAGCGGAGGAAATTGGAGGGGTTTCTCCTAGGCCCCGGAGGGAATAGATTCCTGGAATATTATTGGAATCTGGGAATCGAAAATAATAATAGAGTTGAAACTTAGGCTTTATTTTAAGGAATTTTGTTAGTTAATCAGAAGCAAATAAAGACTTTGAATGGAGTTTGGGACTCCAATTTTTTTGTAAGTCTTATGATCTCAGGCTCCTCACCACCATATCTTGCGTTAAATAAAATTGTGGATCGAATCCGACTTCATTCTAGTGGTATTCTCATGTGATTTTTTCATTTCTTTAGGAATAAAATTTTTGAAGATGATGAACTTGCCAATAGGGAAATTGGCAAATCCCCTGATCTCTTGGGGGGTCAATATTGAAGAGTCTTATGCCCCTTTGTCATGAATAATTTCCCTCTATATTTTCCTTGCTCAATACACCCTTATGTTTGATGCATGGGAGGTGGTGGAGGTTTCGTGGCATGAGTACCAAAATGAGGATGTTGATCAGATGGAGAAAGGGAAGCATGATGGAAACAATCAGCTCTGAGCGTGAGAGACATTACACCTTGTTAATGGGTTTGAGTGGAAAGTACATCAGTGCAGATGAGTTTGAAGCTTGGTGCGGGACAAATATTCTTGAGGAAAGTGGGATGGTACGTCTTTGGCTATGTAAATTGGCTCAAAGATCACCAATCGTCACTAGGTGCTCCTCTGAGGTCATGGAAGGTAGTTGAATATGGTTATTTCAATTTGGTAAGGTACAGGATGAGGTGAGAATTAATTTCACAATGCACATTCATCTAAATCATGCGATTAAGTGGCTTTGAGGCGACAATATGGTTATATTTCAAAAAATAGCAGTCAGAGGGTATGACAGTTGGAATGTTTGTAGGATTGTATCTCTGGTGAGTTTATTGTGGTGGGAAGGGTGGCCATCTACTCGGGGTCCCTCTCTATGCAAGTTGTGGTCAAATTTCCTGGATCATTTGCTCTTTGTTTTGGGGTGGCGTGTAGTCCGAAGTGAATTCTCCTTGAGAGTGTTCTCATAGGGAAGAGAGTCTTGTTGAAAATATGGTGATCCTAGTTGCTTCACCTCAGGCAGAATGAATTCAAAGGTCGGAGGAGGATTGCAAGTCTCCTATGGGTAAATAAAGGAGCATGATGACGATGATCACTAGCGATTGCAGATTAGAGTGGGAGCCTTAAGCTCCACTATCTCCTTTGCTTTGAAAACACTATATCAACATCAAAATATGATAGGCCAGCTACATGATGAAGTGTATGCACTGAGAATACAGAATGAGGAAATGAAATTCAAACTTGATCAATTGGAAGGGAACCAAGAACAATAGTATCCAGCAGGTAGCTCCAGCGAGGGATCAAGGAACGAATCAACAACCTCTGTATGTCCACTTCCAGAAATCAACGAGCCCATGGTAGATGAATGGGAAAAAGAAGGATTTCCAACCATTAAGAAAGAACCTGGTAGTTGATCTAAAATCATAATGTAATATCCATGTTTTATTTTTGTATATGTATCAACAATATTTTCTATTGGTTATACTCTTTACAGAATAATAGTAGGCTAAGTTTTTGGAGAATTAGCAAGGGAAAATACATAGTCAATGTAGAACCAGGTATGAAACAATATATTGGGGAGATACAGGGTATTTTTGAAACTAATTATGCTCTCAATGGTCTTGACCACACCTTTTTAATGATATAAAATTTCCCATTTTTTGTGAAAAAAAATGATGGTTTGGCTTGAATGCAGGGGAGAAAAGGTTATAATATCAAATGGCCCATTCTTCATATTCCATCTCATTCCATATCATTGCAAGTTTGTCAACTTTTCCCCCACCATTTGAAGTAGGTATATATTTTATTTATAATTCATTTATATGATTGAATTTATGTCATTTATGCACGTATATTTGAATAATCGTTCATTGAATTTTGTAGGATCATAATTCAAAATCGAGTTCAGATGCGCAATATATTCCACCAATGAAACATTATTGAAAAATCTTATCAGGAGAATGATATTGTAGGAAAATGTTTGATGAAAATGGATAGTTTCTTTACCCTACCAATTGTAACATGCCATCTTCCAGTAACCTGCAACCTAGGTCAATTGTATTACACTATGAATTGGGTCTCTTTTATGACACACCCATAGTATGTGGTTATTCAAAATGTAAAGGGTTGAATAAGAACCCTTGACATGTCACGTTATCCCATTATATTAATGATCAACTACCCAAAGTTGATATTCTAATACTTCCCACTGCAATCAAGAATCCAATAGGTGATATATAAAAGACATGTAGGAACACATCCATATGCTCCTTTTTTGAAAAGTTGGAAGCCAAATCAAATATGTTTCATCCTAAATTGGTCAACTTGTCTCCTTCCATTGAGTCAACAAAGAGTTATTATAGTCAGCCAAAGTATGATATTAATACTACCCAAAACATCTCTACTAGGAGATCCAAAAAGTTGTGTGAGCTAAGATTAAAAATGTCCAAGTACACACCAAAGTCTGTTCAATTTTTGGAAGGTAGCGATGACTTCTCTCTTCCTATTCATTTTCAAAGTAAATACCAATTTTTTTACAACTGAGCATTGTATGACGCTTGTTCATCTTCCATGCCTATGCCTGATGTTGGAATCAAATTCTCTTTTTGTGGTAATAGTTATACGATTGCCAAGTCTAAAATAGGTGTTACAAATCTTGGTTTGTGTATATTTTCACATGTATATATTCCTCCCAAACAATCAATAGCACTTATGCCATATTTTGGTGATCAGGGGATCAAATTTTGCTCAATTTTCAAAGTGCTCGGAATACAATGAAAACAGTGCCATTGCGTCCGTCTCGTCTTCCTGATTCTGGTGGTGTATTTACTTTCTCAAACGGAGTCCGTATGGAGAAGATATCACGATCTGTTCGCCAAGCCAAACATGCAAAAATTTGATGCTGACTGTACCTGTTCGTACAGTCCGTACGGTCTGACGTGGCAGGACCACACAGGCCGTACGATGATGACATGGCAGTTGTTTATTGGTTGGTTGCTGGTGAATTGGGTGATGACATGTGTCCGATTGGTGGCAAATTATATGAGGACACGTGGCCCAATCCATGGGCGCCACGTGTCCCCCTCATTATTGGTTTATATGTTATATAAAATGTAATGGGAGTCCGCGGGGTTCGACCCCCAGACCTCCCCCCATATGAAAGACTTCACAACTTTCCGCTAACCACTATGCCGACTTGTTCCTTGTTTCATATATCAAACGCACATATATTTAAACTGGCTCATTGTATCAATGGAAAGGGGGGTCGGGTCGGGGCTTAACCCCGACCCGTGGTTTCATTCCACAACATATGACCATTGTATACGCCAAATCGCACACGCATTGTAAACCATATATATATATGTTATATTGTATTAACATATGCGTTGGGGTTTGAAACTATAACCAACGGTTAAACGCGCGGGGATTATAACCCATGGTTTTGTTATGTGACCGGTGGATTAACACGCATGGGAGTTATGTGGTTTGAAATGGGAATAATGACTTAACCACTCGTTTGCCTAGCGCGCGGTCACATGCACCATACGCCCAGGTGCCGAGGCGGTTAGGGGTTGGCGTGCCCTTAACCGTCCTACGGTTTGCACCGTTGGCGCAGTTGCTAACTTTGGAATGGTCCAGACCCAGCAATGTGACAGAGGTAAGAAGTTTTTTGGGAGCCGCCCAATACTGGAGAAAGTTTATTGCTAACTTTTCGTCCATTGCAGCTCCATTACATGCCGTGACAAGTGTCAAGCAAGGTTTCCAATGGGGAGGCAAGCAACAGCAGGCTTTTGATACTTTGAAAGAAAAGATCAGTTCAGCGTCGGTTCTTGCACTTCCAAATTTAAGACAAC
>JZKD02S1673658.1:230735-263878 GCA_000966675.3 Picea glauca | reverse complement strand
TTGTATTAACATATGCGTTGGGGTTTGAAACTATAACCAACGGTTAAACGCGCGGGGGTTATAACCCGTGGTTTTGTTATGTGACCGGTGGATTAACACGCGCGGGAGTTATGCGGTTTGAAACGACATTAATGACTTAACCACTCGTTTTCCTAGCGCGCGGTCACATGCACCATACACCCAGGTGCCGAGGCGGTCAGGGGCTGGCGCACCCTTAACCGTCCTACGGTTTGCACCGTTGGCGCAGTTGCGCCCGGTGCTGGGTTTTTGCGCTTAAAAGAGCGTGTGAGCCAGGTTCATTCAAGGAGGGTGCGAATTTAAGAACCAGAGACAGCAAGCTTGAAGAGGGAGGTTTCCAGGAGGCCTAACTTCTTCATGTTTCGACCGATTGAGGTGTCGAAAGAGCCCAGACAGGGGTTTTGGGACGTTGGGAAGCCATTGGAGCAGACGGTTTGTCAGTTTGAGCATTGTAAGACATGTTTTTGAGCACTTTTTGAGAAATTAATAATAATGATCCATTGGAAGATGGACCAGGAGATGTAGCCCATAAGAGGGGTGAACTCCTTTATCAATTGTTGTGCACATGTGTTTATGTTCAATGTTTATGCTACTATCTATGTGTAATTTACATAAGTAATCCTTAATTTATGTGTTGCAAACTGATCCTGTTGCTTTAAACACATAACATTTTCACTTGCAATAATTTTTCAAGTTTTTCAAGTCTTCTTCATTTTTAGATCATTTGGTCCTTTTTATACTCTGTTTAATTACTTGAATATTGTTAAATAAAAACATAAAATTTCCATGTATATTGTGTGCATGAATGGTTATGCTTCTAGAAAATTTAACAGGAAAAATTTGTTATATATCAACACTCATCCATGAACTCATCATGGGAACACTCAAATGAAAAATAGTTGCAGGTCCTTATTATTTAGTGCAAATTGTTCCTTTGAGGAACACTCCAATGACAAAGAGTTCTTTATGAAAAGGAGGGCATCCATATTTGATGGTGTGCATGCAATATGCAATTTGTCTCCCGATGATGAGTTGTTAATAAATTATAACTTTCGTAGACCACCAATCACTGGTCAAAATATTATTGCATTGGGTCTACCTTTATACATCCGCTTGGGGATTAAAAAAAGATGATTGAGTAATTGTATTTTTGGATGTTCAATGGAACTAATGTAAATGTATTGATTAATTCAACATTTTTTTATAAAGTAGTTGGTTTCATGTTACAATCATTACATCAAATATGGGGACTAAGCCCTATAACATATACACATGGAATTTTGTTTATTTTATTTATTGATTTTTCTTAATATTTTAATATTTTTAAATATTACTATTATTATTAATTTTTTTTATATGTCTGGTGGAATCAGCAACTAGTTGGGCACGTGCTCGTGTTACACGTGGTCGTGTTATCCAACTTCTACCACTATAACTTCCAAGTGTGCCCACAATGCCCCTTACGCGACACACATTGTAAGTCGGGGGAATTGAACTCGAAACCTCATGGAACTTCATTTTCACGGCACTTGCCAATTCAGCTGCCCCCCGGGGGCTTTAACATTTTTAAATATTAATATAAAATTAATTTAATTTAATATTCTTTTAACCTTAACAAATTAATTAATTTCCACCTGGATAGGATGTTAAATTCCTATGCTTGATGAATTGACACCGGTTATTTTGCGCAACCACCTGGTATCACTCACCCTTCCCAAGAACAAAGGCTAAGGTGAGTTTTAAATCCATGGCAGTACGTATTTTACAAGCACGTGATTATGTGATTACGATGAAGGATCGACTCTATGGCTCCATCATGACTCATTCATTCGGGATTGATGTTGCAGTAATATTCGTGGCCAACGCTCCAAACAATGAGATGGTATTCCTATACAAAGTTCAACGAGGGGTTGTTTTATTCATCGCATCCCGAGCTATCAACAAGAAACTGTACTACTTCTCTGTGGAACAGTTGGTGATCTCTTATCACTCCTATTTTATGTCTGTTATTTCTATGTGTTTTCCCTTTCTTTCCACGATGTCGCGCGAAAGATATAGGTCAATCCAAGGTAGTGGATATGTTCACATCCATTACACTAGAATTATCTACCCGTCGCCTTCCTCTGGTAGCTCAAAACCATAGCATCATCCAATGGAGTATCAAGGGGAAGAAGATAATTCTTTTGGTGCTCAACCCAATGAGGAATTGTGGGGTTTTTCAATCATAGAGGAATATCTTCCTCAAACCAATGAAGCGGTTCTCAGGAGACCCCTAGATGAGGAGGAATGAAACATGGATCCTAATTTTGAAGAATGAAGGGGAAATGACAATGATGACATTATGCAACAAAGTGAGCAAACCTCCATGTAGGGAATGGAGGAGTGGCCCACCCTCTCCTCAGAAGATCAATTACAACTTATTTTTTTACCTCCACAGGGATATGGTACAACTTATTTTTTTACCTCCATAGGGATATGGTAGAGCATACACATTGTTAGGAGTAGATGGAACTTCAAATTGGGCATCTCTATGACTAGCTCATTGGTTTCAAATCCTACCAGTTATGTTCCATCTATTTCTTTTTATCTCAATTACTAGTTTTTTTTTTTTATAGTTTGTTATATTTTGATAAATAACACATCATGTATAGACAAGATTTAAGATTGATCCATTTAGGCATAATTTTTTTGATACTTACGATTTATCACTAGAGATGGTTTCCTTTATTGGTAGCTTTGGCAACAAGACAATGAATATGTACTGGCATAATCTCAGTTAATAGAAGGTAACATATTTCTAGCTAAAAAAAAAGATTAATTAATTTCTTCACTAACCAAATCTAATACTTACATTTCCTTATGAGGAGATTCATAAAGTTGGTCATGGAGAAAAAAATCATAAAGTCATTTAAAGAAAATTATGTATACTAAAATTCATTATTATTAATGATTATTAATATATTTTTTATTACTATAATTTTTCTTGGCGGTTGGTCAAATCCATATAATGTATTGGTGTTGTGTATTGCAAGGCACCGAGAAAAATATATAATAATTTACCATAGCAGTTTGTCTTATGGGACACCCCATTGACAATGCGTTATAAGACAAACACACCAGTAAAAAACACACATAAAGATAAAAATGGAGTGTTGGTGCATTAAATTCAATAGAATGCACTCATATTGTTAACATAGTTGCATCAAGACAAATATTTAAAAAATTGTCATAGCGGTGTGTCTTTTAAAACGCACCTGTTACTGGTGCATCATAAAATACAACAAATCGTTAAAAAGAATTTGGTGCTCCAATGAACATAGAGTATCGATGATTTCATATAACAAAATCCATCACTTGGTTTATCAGTTAAAAATTCTAGCAAACTAGTGTGTTCCATAGAGTCAACCGCACTGTGTTACACAATTCATATGTAAAATGGCATCACAATGCGTTTTGTAGGATGACCTCTAACCGATGCTTTATATAACACGACACACCGTTGTAGATATTGGTGCTCTACTAACAATGAATCATCGATGTGTTAGATTTAACACATCATTGTTCGATGCCTTATGTTTGACATGGAGCACTCGTAACGATGTTATTAACTTTCGTAATAACACCGTTTACGTTTTCGCTTTTTTTTGCAAACAGAAATTAATTTCAGTTTTTGATAAATAGAAATTAGTTATATATGTTTGTATTTTATAATTTAAATTTGTTTTATCTATATATATATATGTGTGTGTGTGTGTGTGTGTGTGTGCCTAAAAATAATTTATGTGAATTAGATATGGTGATGACGACGAGCATGGAAGCAAGAAGAAAAGCAATTTAATTCACAAACTACATATGCAAACCTCCACAATTAAATTTTGTGGAGGTTTTTCTTTGCAGAGACAAAAGAAGAGGTCACCCTTTGGTGCCTCTCATAGTTTAGTGCATGGACTCGATCCTCTGCCACTTCCTTAGTGCTTTGTCTCGCATCTCCTCCTCTGCGGGCCCCTCAAATTTCTCTAAGATACCATCCTTGTCATCCATGTAGCCATAATATGAACTAACATCAATTCATTTGTAAATCACATACCTACACCTCCTCTTCTTCACCTCAAGGGGGATTATCGAATAACTCTTTGAAGATGGGGAGAAATTTTGTAGCCCCAAATTATCTATAATCGAGGCCCTTTCTGGTGGCACAAGTCACATCAACTTCGTTCCCTTCCAATTTTGTCATCTTGGACCCTACTTTGGAACAATTAGGACTACCAAGATCTACGATCAGAGCTTCCCAGTGCCCCTTTTCCTTGATCAACAGGAAAGGACTTTGGTGGATTTCCTAATTAAATAACACTGTGCCAACCTCAGGAATGAACTAAGGTCCATATTTTATGTTTAATAGAAATCTAAAAGCACATTTGGAAAAACAATTGATGATTAATAAGCTTTTTCATCATGCATTATCTCTAAATAATAAGCATTTCCTTGGCCTTGTCCTACTCCTCCATGAGATCCTCACTCATGTACTTACTAAGAAGCTCATGTTTCTTCTCCACAACCATGCACTTGATCACTTTCACATATAGAAGGGGCACATGGGGAAAAAACTCCCACTCTCTCTAATGTTGGTTTCCATTGTCTTTATCTCCCATTTCTTCTGCCACATCCTCCTCTTCCTCAAATAGGACTGGATTAATGGAAAATAACTCCCCACTCTTGATCATCAACCTAGCCTCCTTATATATAGAATTGATTTTCTGCCACTCCCTTAGTGCTCCGACCCACATCTCCTACCCCGTGGACTTCTTGACTTTCTCCAAGATACCATTGTCGTCATCCCTATATCCATAATAAATGGCATCAATTCACTTGTAAATCACATACCTATACCTCCTCTTCTTTGCCTCGATAGGCTTATCGAATAACTCTTTGACGTCGAGGAGGAATTTCCTAACCCCACTTGTACAATTGATTGTTGTAAATTCAAATTTTAATCTGATGAAAATTAAAATGTGAAGGTGATAAACAATTTACTTGGGCTCTTATGTCCCGAGGAGGCATGGTTGGACCATTACTCAGAGGAAATGAAAATTCATGGTAATTTCCAAAATTTGGAAATGTGTGGAATCTACCAATGGAGCTATCCAAGTCACCGAAGAGCACCGGAAACATGGCGGCTTTGAAAGGACAGTGAGCATTGATGCTTCTTTGAGAGTTTGGAATCATGGGATGAGGTGTCATAATGAAAATCGGTCTAGTAATTTTTTTATTTACCCTATTGTGATGCATCGAGTGACAGTCATACGTAGAGGGTCGTAATATTCAATGGCATCTGTGCGCTTTGATCGATGTTGTTATTTTTATTATAATGTATGATGGTGCATTTGAACATTTAAGCATCGATGTGTTATAGTTTATCTGTGCAATAATACATTATGGTTTATGTGCAACACAGTGCGTATGTAACTTACAGGTGCACCGATGAAAAAATCCTCTGCAAAAACCTCTGACTGCTCGCCTCCTCTATAAATAGAGGAGGGAAAAAAAATTAGGGAGATTCCTTAAAAACATTCGCTAGAATGTGTTCTCCTTGTAGTGATTTACTGAATGAAATTTGATAGATAAATAGTTTATCTTCTTACTCACTTTAGCAAGTGAAGCACGTGATTTTTGAAAAAGTTGTAAAAAAAAACTTTACTTCCAAGAAATGAAAAGATAATGAGAACTACCAGTTACATAATAATTTACTAAAATTTCACAGAAAATAAAGAAATTAACATCTAAGAAAACAAAAATAAACAAAACCTCCCATCTAAGAGATTTATGAGGTAATAATGGCCCTAATTATATCCAATTGTTTTATTCTTTTTTTTTTTTAAGTGAGATTTTATATTACATTCAAAAGTCTTCAAACATATACAAAACTTTTAGCAAAGTCGGGGCCACCATAAAAAGGAAACCAACCCTGCTCCACAAATTTTCAAAATCTAAATTCGTCATCTCAAATTCAAAAGTTTTCCATCTAAATATTCAAAATCCAATACCAAAATAGAACCCACTAAAACATGATAGCCTGTCATCTAAACTAGCTATACAAAATGAAAAAGAAACCATTGGTCTATATTATATTAACCATGTTCATGACCTGAAGCATCTGAGGTGGTGTTTCTTTGATCCGACAGAAGTAAACAAATGGGAACTTGAAGGAGCGTTGCATCCTGTGCTAGTAGAAATGCCTCCAGCTGATGAGGGACTAGACAAAGATATAAGGCCATGAGCATAGAGATGCGATGGTTGATGAGGTCTATGTGGAAGGTGAGGTCTTCCATTTCTCGACGTATTTCGAACAAAAGTTGTTGCAGAATCACTAGTTCCTACCCATTGGTCGAAGGACCCGAACCCTGACTGTGCTCTGAATCCTCTGAGACAAAATTCAGGGATGAAGTTCCCCTATTTCTTCCCCCATGACCCATTCATATTTCAATTGGTTGATTTTCCCCTGGTGGACTTCCTATTTCTAGTGGGTGAGGTAGAGAAATAGGTAGAGGACCATAGCACAAGGAGAGACATTTATATATGAACCATTCGATGTGGCACACCCATTCCGTGGACATCTCAGGCGGACGATGCACATTGATGGAGCCCGGACTTCCTTCCAACAAGGATTATTTCATTTGTGCACGACGATTATTGCTACCCCTACTAGAACGAGCTCTTTGTCAAACCATGGGGATTTCCTGAACATAATCCATTGCAATACAAATGTGGGAGATATATCTCCGTTTGTGACAACTTCCAAATTTAAACTCATCACCTGGCCAACTTTGATTCTGAATACCATAAATTGTGACTCTAAATTCCCTTACATCCTCTGATTTCACCATAGGAAAATGAGTAATTCTCATGATCGTGTAGTACCTCCACTATTGTCGCCAACATCAGCTCTTCCATAGTCATTTAACCATAAGGACCATGTCGTTAAGTCCATGATTAATAAAAATACATTATGTATGGCATATGAGGGGGGATAACCTGATTTTCAAGGCAGTTGATGACATATGCTGCCAAGCAGGTGATCCTCCAGATCGCATTTTAATGTGCGCCATGTCGTGGATAACATCCCATCTAGGGAATTTTATCCAATTTTTTTCATTCCCTCTCCAGAAGTTAATTTTTTTTTATTATTATCAAAATATTTTGTGGCCATGATTATTTTTAATGGATCAGAACAATTCATTTAAAAATTTCATACACGGATTTTGATCTAGCCTGCAATCATTAATAATTACACTCCTTAATAATATGACAACACATTCTTAATTATAGCAATTACACTCCTTAATTTTGTGACATCACCTCTTTAATTATCGATAGTCAACTATGTGGCATCTCTTACCTCTGACATCAACTACGGGTTTATTTATATTTATATCAATTCATGTTTTGTTGAAACATAAATAGATGTTTTTCCATTCAATACTAAATAGTTTAAGATTTGAAAATATGGGAAAACATGCGATTTTTTATATAAAACAAATATGAGCAAACTATGCAGTGTTGACTTGAATCCAATCATGTTGTGATAATATTAAATTATTCAGAGTTACAATGTAAATCAAGGCACCCTACCAAAAAAACATGTGCCACTACAGTGGTGATTTCCTTGCCGAAAATTTCTTTACATGTTTAATATCTTAGATCTAGATGGTTTGATGTTGACAGTGCCACTACATATCCAAGTTCTTGTACGACTTCTCCACAAAAAGGAAAATATATGATATATTGGGATTGAAAAGGTAAATACTACAAAGGATATGCTAAATTAAGGATGCAAAGTTAAATACTACAATTTTTTAGGTGTATACCAAAAAATCCAAGACATTTCTTGCAAGCATGTTCTTTATAAGCAGACAATTGCGATTATGTTTGTATTGTTGACCATTAGGTCATAATGTGGCCTACATTATGACATTCAACACCCTACTAGAAGCATTGATTCTAAGTAGTTCGACCTCATTACTGGAGAAGGTCGGTTCCTTATTCATTGGGTTAGAACAGAGATAGATATGGCGAAAGAAACACTTAAGTAGAGCAAAGAGAGTATACATAAGAGATTCAAAGTTAGGGAATTTGAGAAAGAGTGAAGAAATGGTCTTATGAACGGGGCATGTTAGGATTTAATATGGAACCCAAATGGGATACAACTAACAACCATAGTTTAATCCATACACGCTTATTACCCAAATACAAATAATTCCTCTAACAATAATATTTTGGAGAGAGATAGGAGATAATTGAGAAGAGTTAGGGTTTCATGATTGCAATTCCCCTTGGATTCTTAAACCCTTGTCCCGACCCTTTCATAACAACAAAAATATCACTTTCGGAGTGGATTATTGATAGCCTTCCCATGGTTGAGGTGGAGGGGGCGAGATACCCCTCATATAGTAATATTGTATCCAACGAACAAAATGGAGTAAGGAGTTCAAGATCAACATTTGAACCTCCATCACATCTGAGAGAACAACTTCTACAGGATGAGAAAAGGACCAAAAAAGAAATGGAAGTGGAAGCGGGTACCTCCCATCCAAAAGTGACTCTAATGTGGGAGCAAGGAAAATGCATCCCACAGTCCAACATGGATCCAAGGTATGTCATCAGCTCTGCTCAAGTAGGGGAAAACACTCAGTTTATGAAGGAACATGCTTTGATCAGGAAATTTCTAGGATTTTAGCCCTCCAAAAGAAATCTAATGAAATGGATCAAAGTATGGTGGAACCCGAAAGGAAACTATGAGATTCAACTAGGCTCAAAAGGTTTCTTCATAATAATATTCTTCAATCTTGATGATAAAGAACAAATATTTGAAAATGGCCCATATTTCTCAATTCAACAATATTATATTTATGATTTTGGACAGATCGCTTTAGCCTTGAAAAGGAGGATTTCTATTTTTTTTCGGTTTGTATACACCTTTATTCCCTCCCACGGGTGTTCTGGTTGGAGGAAATACTCGTTGGCATTGGAAACATTATTGGCCTTTATGTCAAATCTTCATAAACCATGCAATAAATAAGGTATACCTCGTATGCTCGCATATGTGTCTATATGAATATCTCTAAAGCTTTGCCAAGTTCCTTAACTCTAGAATATCAATATCAAGAATGGAGACAAACCATAGATTATGAGCATGTTCCTTTCCACTATAGAAAATGTCATGAATATGGCCATCGCTTTCAATATTTTCGTCTCAATCTTCCCCAGCATCCAACTGAGGAAGAACAAAGAAAGAAAAAATAGGGTTTCACCTAAGTTTAGGGACAAAAGAAACCAAATACTTGAAATCCGGACAAGGAAAAAAATCCTCACCTAACAACTCTTTTGAAATCCCCAGTAAATTATTGGATACCCATGAGGTGGAAAATCTACATCAAAAACCTAACAGAGAAGGCACTAAGGGTAAAGCTAAGAAAACTCAGGAACTGGTCTTGGAACAAATAACTCAAATCATTTCTCTTGCCCAGATGGTTGTGGATTAGTATCCATAGGAAGGGGAGGACCTGGAGATGTTATTGAATAAGAAAGATCTCACTAGCGTTGATCTAGATCTCCTCGAGGATGACTACAATGAGAAAGAGTTGTAACCCCTCCCCCTTGAACATCTCTAAAAAGTACATAAAGTCTATATACAATCCACATTAGGAGCCACATATTTATCTAGAGAAGCTTTGGTGATACATTTGGACCCTAGCACAGAGAATTGGAAAGTTCTCAAATCAGTTAAGTGCAGGGGCCACAAATCCACACAATAACTCATCCGTGAAGTGGGTATTTTTATGATCAACTGAGGCCAAATCCACCAAGAGAATTAGGGAACAAATGAAATACAAACATAGATATAGTGCAAGTGGAAAAAACTATTCCTAACACCTGACTAATTCTTTGTTATTGTGAAACAGTTACAACTTGAGTACTGCCAGCTCATATTACAATAAGGCAGAGTCAAATGACTCACCTCACCTCACCAAGACACTCATACACATATCATCACCAATAATATCCATCGAATCTATCTCTATAGCCACCTACAATGCACCTTAGACATGCCTCCAACCACAGACTTGTTGTCTCTTCATTTTTGTAGATTTTGTCTCTTTGTTTCTGTAGAATTCATAGATTTCGGTTCTATCTCAAACATGCCTCTAACAAACTTGTGTTTCCAAACTTAGCCAAAATCCTCCCAAGAGAATTTCTCCCAACTCTGTCCACTTAATCCACCTGAAGGCAGCACAAGTCCTCCCAAGTGGAGTGACTTGGCTTCTTGAGGGAGCTCACCCTCTTCATTTGCCTCATAATCGAAAATCTCTCTTGCTTTCCTTGTCTTTCAAAACTTGTCTTCCTTGGTTTTGTACCATTGTTCTCTTATAGGCTCTCCAAAGGTCACCATCATGAACCGTCATGTACTTTGTGGGTTTCATTCCCCTTTGCGAATCCAAGTGTCCAAACGAATTTTCATGCCCCTTCATGAACCTGGTCACCCAAAAAAATCATTTTACCCCTTCATGGACTCGGTGGCGCAAATGAACCCATGCACTCATCAATTGTCATGACCCTTGGGACTAACACGCCCAACCTTGGTGCATCCCTCATGTCGACGCACCCCAATATCTTGGTCGCTTCATACTTGGGAAATCCCTTTGGCATGTTCACATGGCCAAGGAGTCCACTTGCCCAACTTAGGTGTCAGAGAAACCCCAAGTTTCATCTCCTTGAGGGCTTGCGTGAAGTTCTATGCACCCATCTAGCCGAAGACCTTACATTTGGTACATTAAATTTAATGGTTTTCTTTATTTATATGAATATTTGAAATTTTATATGTATATAAATTATCTAATATGTTGAAATTGTATATGTATATAAATGATCTAATATGTTGAAATTGATGGTTTTATTTGCTTACATAATACTCTTGGAATTGTCATTATATATTGTGCCTTATTTTTTTATCCAAATCACATATATACTAAACATATTTGACACTTAATTCAATGCATCTCACTTCCCAAGAAATAATCAAGAGGTTGAGAGGGATAATCATAATCATATACAAAGTAAGCAATCATTATCTAATTTGAAATAATTATATCATAATCATATATAAAATTCAAGTATCAAAAATAAGAATTGTAAAATCATAAATAATTAATTAAATTTACAAACTTACTATTAGCAATGGAAACAATTTTATTTTTTTAAATTTAGTTAAAAATTTGTTTAAAATATTTCACTATCTAATTAAATGAGAAAATACATGTTAAGGGGCTATGAATATGGATGAATCCATGAATCTCTATCACACTTTTTGGCAAGTGAGGAGGGAAGAAATGGTCTTCGTAGACCCTTGATCAAGGTTATAAACTATTGATCGAGGTTTTAATAACTTGATTGAGAACCAAAAACCTTGAGAGAACTTAACTCAACCCAAGGCCTCAATTAAGGGTCTCTGGAACACATGCTTAAGCCCTTGCCTAAGGTAATTTAAGCCCTTGATCGAGGATTTAAAAGCAACAAGTCTTCCCCATTTTTGTAGGTTTTCATGGAGTTGCAACTTATAGGGAGTGAAATCCATTCATCTCTTCCACGGAAGGTGGAAAACTTGATACTAGTAGATTCATCATTGAATTCTCTATCCAATGTCATATAATTTTCCCATTTCTAATTCCATACTATATTTTTATTTTATTTCATTCTAAAACATATACACATTTTTTTCTCTTGAATAGTGAAGGCAACCAGAGAAAAATCAATATCTCAAAAATAACATAACCAAAAAATTATAAAAAATATTTGGGATACATGTGGATGTTTAAAAGGGTGTTTCTTTCATTTATTTTAAGTAATCAGGAGAAACAAATTTGTTACAAACACAAATTTATATAAAATGCAATTCAAATATCAATTAGTTGTCTTATAAAAATAATATAAAATACATTTAAAAAAATGGGATAAACTACAGTGTGTAGATCCTTCTTGTACAATCTATCATTCTCACACATGTGTAGATACTAGTTTGACCTCATACCCACCCACTAGATGATACTCAATAATTCTGTAGTTTTGAAAAAACAATTATGTATGTAGTTTGTTAACTGAACTTCCAAACTACTTGAACACTTAGTTCGAATCACTTAAATTTTATACCACGAACCTTACATTTTAATAAATTTTCAAGTTAGCAGTACACACCACGAGATTTTCAAGAAGGTAATGACAAACATAAGTATCAGTATTTAATGTTAAAAACTTCACCTTTTTTTTAAAAGAATTTTTTGAGTTTGAATTCTTTTCACAAATTATACTAACTTTGATTTTAAGGCCACATAGGATTATTTGATTTAAACTAAATCCACAAATGATGGTAGGATTTAGTTTTGATGGCCATCAAGTACAATTTAGTTTCAATGGCTTATACCATTAATTGTATAAAAAGAGATTTAAATTGAACCATTAATGATTAATACATTAAATTTGATGATTTTTTTTTAAACTATCTAGATTCTTTATATTGCTATTGTAAAAATATACAAAAAACTTATTGTTGGCCTACCACTAGGGAAACCATACCAATAACAATACATCAAGTTGTCTGAGATAATATGGAGATATTGCCTTTTGAACCTAAAATTATGGACATAACTGAAAGTAATGTTATTCTTCATATCTAACACAAAAAAAGATTATTGATTTTTCCTAAAACGACAAAGATGAGGTGGGATTAAAATAACAAGACCTCCTAAACAACCTAAATTTTCATGATGATGGAGAAAAAAACTCGTTAGGTGGAGCTCCACAAGGTTTAGGGTTTCATGATTCAACCAGCCTTCCACCCTGACCACTGTCGACCTCCTCTGTACGTGCCTGGCACACTCTGCTCTGAAGCTCTGACCATCTTAGCAAAATGAGAGAAGAAGGGGGGGTGAAAGCCCCCTCATACTGCAATTTCACAACAAATGACCTGGAGAACTCTCGCGCGCGTCGACTTTCCTTTGAACTGCCTTCGCACCTGCGCAAACAATATCTATAAAAAGAGACTGATGGAAGCACAGGTACGAACATGGATGAAAAATGTTCACATCCAAAAGAAGCTCAGGTCTGGATACCCGAGAAATGTATCCCGCAAGCCCTGGTTGCACCCATATATGTCATAAAGAGTACCAAAATAGGGGAGCATACACATTTCATGAGGGACCATACCCTCATAGGCAAATTCCTAGGCCTTTAGCCCTCGGAAAAATACCTAGCTCGTTGGATCAAGGCATTGTGGAACCCCAATGGAGAATACAAGATCCATCTAAGGAAGATCACAGCAACAATAAGGAAGATCAACAACCACAGGGACACCTGATCTCGGGTAACCAAGTAGAACCATAGGATTTCCCAGGCTAAGGAAAAGAACCAGAAAAGGAAGAAGACACAATCATGGAAATGGATGAGCAAGACCTAGCCAAAACTAACCTAGACAAGCTAGAAGAAGCACTCAACAAGAAGGATCTGCAAACCTTACCAGAAGACCAGCTTAGGAAAGTCCACAATATATTTCTGGACTCATCAGCAGGGGCTACCTCAAGGATAGGTATCAGTGTAGACCTAAATCCAGACCCAAGAATACACCCAAAGGAAAACAAGAGGCGTGGAAGAAAATCAATGCATCGGATAATAAAGGAGGTTGAAAACTATATGATCAACTCGGGACAGATACATAGGCTCTCAGAGAGCTCCTTTTCCCACCCACCAAATTGTTAACTATGAATATCCTCACCTAGAACATCAGAGGCCTCAATGGAAGATCCAAGCAAAGGATTCTCCGAAACTGCATCAAAATGGAAGACCTTGATATTCTCCTGCTACAAGAAACAAAATGCGCAAGGAAAACCGCATAAGACATTTTCAAAAGAGGTCGGTGCACTTGTGACTCGTATCACACAAACTCGAAAGGAGTCGCAGGAGGCCTGTCCATCCTTTGGAACCCTGCCACAGTCATTCTAGACCAAGGTCTCTCTACTCTAGGCACTCTTATAGCTCACTACCGAGCCATCGGTTCAGACAAGGATGGATTGATCACCAATTCCTATGGACCGCAAAACATCCAAGACAAAGACCTTTTTCTTCGGAATATGGCTTACCTAGGCTCTATAGCTAAGAACAAAAGATGGATCATTGGTGGAGACTTCAATATGATTCTCACGTTCGAGGGAAAAAGGGGAGGGAAAAAATGATTGGAACATGACAACTTAAAATTCTAGGAACTCATAGATCACCACAAAATGGTTGACATAAAGAACGGAAATGGCACCTATACTTGGACCAAAAAGTAATCAGGGCATCAACAAATATCCTTCAGGCTAGATCGATTCCTTATCTTGGAAGCCCTTGTTTTGGAAGGCCCTCTAGTAGATTCCAACACCGTCCCAAAAGAAGGCTCGTACCATTGGCTAGTCTAGCTTTGGTTAGACACAATCACCACCCCCAAGCTAAAACCCTTCAAATTTGATCAATTATGGATCTCCCACCCAGACTTCCATGAGTTATTCCACCATTGGTGGAGCACTGCATAAATCTATAAGGGCACCAAAATGTATTGTTTCCAGCAAAATATAAAACACTTCAAACAACAGGTGCAAAAATGGAACAAAGAAGTCTTCGAGAACATCTTCCAGGAAAGAAAACTGTTGGAACAAAAACTAGAATTCCTTCAGGCGCAAATCATCCAAACCGGGCACACTTTAACTCAACAACAAGAGGAGAAACATATCAAAAGGCAATTGGAAGAGATATACAAACAGGAAGAAATTCTCTGGAGACATAAATCTCGGGTTCAATGGCTCAAAGAGGGAGAGAAAAACACAAAATTCTTCCACCACTCCATGATCCACAGACACTTCATCAACTGCATCACGAAGATGGAAGACTCGCAAGGCACCACCCTCCTCTCCCATAAGGAAATATTGCACGAGCTAACTGGCTTCTACAAGGATCTCCTCTCAGAACCCCTTGTGGACCGCACCTCTACAATTGAAAGAGTGACTCAAAACATCATGAATCTAATCACCCAGGAATATAATGAAGCCCTCGTGACACCCATAACTCAAGAAAAAGTTGATTAGTCCATTCAGGACTTACCCACAGTCAAAGCTCTAGGCCCAGATGGCCTTACAATGAAATTTTTCCACTCGTGTTGGCCAATGTTAAGGGATGAAGTGTGGCAATTGGTAGAAGAATCTTACAGCTCAAGAAAAGTTCTCCTACACTCAATGCCACCTTCCTCACCCCAATACCCAAAGAAGATAGGGTCACAAATCCGAAGAACCTCAAACCCATAGCGCTCTGCAATGTGATCTATAAAATTATTTCCAAAGTCATAGCTTTAAGAATCAAACCAGTCCTCCCCTTCATCATTTCAAAGGAGAAATCCGGGTATGTCAAAGGAATGAAAATCATGGACAACGTCATTCTCGTACATGAATTCATCCATTCGCTCAAAAGTACCTGCACTCTAGGTATGCTACTAAAGCTTAATCTTTCAAAAGAATTTGAAAAATTAAGTTGTCAATACATGAGAGTTGTCTTAACAGCCTTTGGTTTCAGCACGAACTAGATAGCCTGGATCATGAGCCTCATCTCCTCAACCTTCTTCTCAATCCTAGTCAATGGGACCCCCTCACGACCCTTCTCACCTTCAAGAGAAATAAGGCAAGGTGAACCTATCTCCCCTTTCCTTTTTGTCATAATGGTTGAAGGACTTGGACGCTATATCAAAGCCTCTATTCAAAATGGATCCCTTCAAGGCCTCCCTCTCCATGGGCTCTAGCCTGCAGCCTCCCATAGTCAATTTTTTGATGACATGATGCTTTTGAATACCCCCACAGTGTAATAAAAAACAAACTAAGTTCCATCCTCAACGACTTCAGCGAAGCTTCAAGAACCACCTTCAACCTAGACAAATCGCAATTGTTCTTCTTCAACACGGATGTTTCTATCCAAAAACACATCTCCCAGCTTTTGATTATTCTTGTCTACACCCTTCCCTCTCATTAACTAGGCCTCCCTCTCTTAGAATCGGCTACCCAAAATCTTTCCTGGGACTCTCTCCTCCTCTCCATCGCCAACCGTCTCAGCACTTGGACCTTTTTCTCCCTCAACCTCCCTGCTAGAATCACCCTCCTTAAATATGTCCTACAAGCCATCCCGACCTACCTATTCTCATCCCTAGCCTCCCCTCAATCCGTCATAAAGAAAAATCAAAATCTACAGAGGAACTTCCTTTGGCATGGCTACAACCTAGACAAAAAATGGGCCCTAGTCAGCTGGGACAAAGTTTGTAAGACAAAATCCCTCGGTGGTCTAGGCCACTGAGACCCTAGAAAACTCAATAACACCATGGGAGCGAAAATATGGTGGAGATCACTCAAAACTCCAACAGAAAATTTGATGCAGGAGCATCGCCAACTCATCAAGCGAGCCAGTGCCAGCACAAATTTTGAAAACAGAAAAGATAGCTGGACAGCGCCAGCACAAATTTTGAAAACACCTTGATATTGTTGCACAAGCATTAATGTTGGATTTAATGAAGCGCACTTTGTATATTGTAATGGACCTTGAGCCTTTAAGCTCTTGTCCTTAGGTAGATAAGGCATTTAAGATAGTTAATGTTGGTAGATAGGAATTTAATTCTCGATTTGATAGCTTTAGAGCGCAAGAGGGAAATGGAATATAGACACCCTCATTGTACATTGTAAAATAATATCTGGATTATCAAGCATTCAGAAGCAGGAAGAGCAAGAGTATGCAGAGAATTGTATGAAGAACACCCATGTACAGATATTGAATTAATAGAAGAAGGCTTTGATTCAATTCCATGGTTTGTGTTGTTTCTTTGTGTATATCGTTGATGTGCTCATGAATGTTTATTTCCTGTCATGCATTGATTTTATATGCTGTGTATGTGATTTCATGGTTGGATTGAAGTCTAAGAGGAATGAGGGATTAGTTTCAATTGTTTCTCTATACTGAGCCAGAGAATTCCTGCAAGGAGTGCAGTTGAATTTGTCCGCAAGGAGTGCGTTGACAGAGGGCTTCAGATAGAGATAACTTTTGTTGTAAGTTCCTAGAAGTGCAGATTTGGCACCAGAGCCATGCAAGGCGTGCAAAGGCTAGACGAAGCCTCAGAGTTGCGAGTCTGAGAAAATGAAATCAAGACTATTGTTGCAGGAGTGCGCAAAGTCAAAAGACTTCAACACCTAGAAGTTGTTGAAGGTTGTCGCAAGGAGTGCACGCAGGAAGTTCTCAGAAGGACTTGAGAAGTCGAGAACAAGATCAGGAAGGATAGGCCTTCAAGTTCGTTGAAGGACAAGTGAGAAAATGTTTCCTTAAAGGTTTCAAGGATCACCGTAGGTTTGCATGCAAGGGGACGAGTTCTATGGAAGAACGGTTCTTTGTTTCATGGATTGTGTCAAGAAGAAACGGACGGACGAATTTCATCTGGGAAGATTTCGCGAAGTTCCGTAGACCGTTTGATCTTGTGGAGGTGCAAGGAGGCTACAGTGCAGGTGTGAAAATGTTTGAAGCTCAGGAGGGCAGGAGCCGTCGATCAGGATCGCGAGGAGCGTTGGTTCGACTCGTGGATCGGCATATCGGGAGTTCGTGAGGTGAGACTTCAAATCTACGCAACAGAAGTCGCAAGATAGCAAGGGGTAATATCCCGACAACTGCGTAAGCAGTGTGGGCCACAAGAGATAGTGGAAGACAGGTGGCACAACCCATCAGAGGTTCGGCGTCTCAGGTATTGTGAGTTGAGGTAGGAGACATTTGGTCGTGCGAGTGGTGAAGTTGCGAAGAAGCAAAGTCGCGAAGTTTCGGCATTTCGACACATCGGGTATCGGAGGTTGGAACCCCGAGTGGTTGGTATCACGAGTTGCGAAAATGCAACAGAGCGAAGTCCGGACAGTGGAGGCGAGAGGAATTCCACGTTGACCAAATCCATCAGGTCTCAGAGAATCGAGAGCCCATCGGGTCTCGGAGAATCGAGGACCCAGAAATAGACCGTGAACTCGCGAAGCTGAGAGTTCTGATTCCTCGATAAGTACAAAGAAGAAGAGGGGTCGAGAGAAGTAAATTGTGGGTGCAGATTTCCCAAAATGGAAATAGAAGAGCCTTTGAGTTCTTCAGGCCGAAGGAGACAGAAGATCATGTGTGGGCGTGTGGACCTTCCAACCTGCGGGTGGTGAAGGGGCCGCGTAGCGATCAAAATTGGGCTAAGCCATGGAAACAAAAATACACCCCAAATGCTCAACAAGGTCATTTGATCAGGCTGTAGGACAAAATTCAAGGCTCCAACATCTGGAATGCGGCTTCGAAAAACCGACCAATAATATAGGAACACGCCTTTTGGGAAATTCATAACGGACAAAGCACCATATTCTGGACAGACTTCTAGCAGAAAATTCCACCCCTCCAATCAGAAGAAAATTTGCATTTATATGAAAATCACATACAAGATCTAGCCACCTTCAAAGTAGTTGACATGTGGACATATACCCCAACCAACTCTCCCTAGCGAAACTGGAAATCTTCCCGTCAGGAACTCCAAGCAGCAAGGGACTGTGACCTGCAGCACTGGAGGCAAGAAATCATCCCAAGAAGAATATGGATAAGCACATATCTAGATATTCTCCAATGGGGTCACTTACCCCATGAAAAATTCACTCTCAAAGAAGGAAACATTCTACAGGAAAAATTTCAAACTTTGCAAAAATACCACATCTAGACAACAGTTTGCAAATCAAAATTCTGGCCCAAAATATCCACATTCCTATGGCTCCTTCTTCAAAACAAAATCCTAACCTGCGATAATCTTCAAAGAAGGGGTTTTATTGGTCCCTTGATCTATCATCTCTGCTATCAGCAAGCATAAACCATGGAGCACCTCCTAAACAACTCCATTCTCAATGAGGAAATATGGAATCAAGCCACCCAACTCATGAGAAGAACCAATTAGGTCAAAGACAACATCATGATCAATATCAGGAGTTGGGGAATCAGATCTTAAAAAATTCCAATCCTTAACAGAACTTGGCAACTCTTGCTAGGCTTCATAGTTTGACAACTTTGGAAAGAGAGAAACAATAGAATCTTTCACTCCCAGTCCTCCCAGGCCGCCTGCCTCTTGTCCACCATCCTTTTGCACCTCCAGGAAAATCTTCAGCTCCAACTGTGGACCCAAGAAGACTTCCCCTCTGACCTAGGAGAGATCTTGATTCTCAAATCTTGGGGCTTCTTGCTCTCACACTCCATCCCTTCACAACAACCCCCCCTCATAGCCAAAACCTTCAGTCCCTCTGTTTAGTCTCCCCCGTCATCCAGATTTCATAAAATCAACTTTGATGGCACTTCAAAAGGCGATCTGGGTCTCTCAGGCATAGGAGCATTTATAAGAAACAACAAAGGCCAAATTCATAGCCTTACTACAGAAAATTTGGTAATTAACACCAACAACTCAACAGAAATTTGGGGTTTGATAAAAGGAGTACAATTGGCTCTGGACCATAACCTCACCTGCCTGATCATAGAAGGAGACTCCAAAGTCATAATTGAGTTGGCAACAAAAATCCTAAATGAGAGAAATCCAGAAAAAATCACCCCTAGTTGGTGACTGCTAGGTCCCCTCCATAGCTTTCAGTCACTCCTCAGACCCTCTCGCACTCTCACCACCTCTCACGTAATTTGAGATGCAAATAAGGTGGCAGATAGACTGGCTAATGCAGGAGTCAATCTCATGCAACAGACCACTCTCACAAATCCCAGGCAATCTCGAAGCTCGACTCTATGGACTCATTGCATGGAGCTAGCCCAAAGGGACTGCCCTCACCCGGATGGGGTGCCACCTAGAGAGAGATGGAGGATAGCTGGAACTGAGAATTCATGGGACTTATTAACCCCGACCACCAGCCCCTGCACATTAACTCCCCCATGGCTCACACCATGAGAGAAGTTATGTTAGTGTGCCTATCTGGGAAATTGGGCAAGCGAACCAGCTAGGCAGGGCATACCAGGATGACACAAAGATATTTTCTAACTTCAATGGCGGATGCAAAGGTCATTTTAGGATTTCATGGGGTAAAGAGAGGCATCCAGGCTCATTTTGTTCCATTCCCTCCCCAGTGCACTCTCCCTGCAACGCTCCTCGACTCTCACGAAAACTCTTGCATCATTGTTCTTTGTAACCTCTCCTCGCAAACCAGTGGCATCCTCTCCACCTCCCTCTGCTTCACTCTTCATTTTAGATCCTCTGTTTCCCTCCATTTCTCCTTGCATCTTCCCCCAGCCTTCATTCATTCCTTCCTCCACCTCCCTATCCCCCCCACCATGCCCCGGGAGCGCAGAAATCCCAAGAGGGGTGTTCACAACAAAAACACCCTATATTAGGCTAACAGGATTACCCCCTCTCAAAGAGCGCTCATCGTTCACTTCACCATCCCTCATCACTCCTCCCAGAGGACTCATTTGGCTCCCCTCTAGTTTTATGGAGCCAGCAGGATCAAATTTGAGATGACCTCCTTCACTGCTCATTATCCCCCGTCTCCACCTCTGCTTCACAACCTGAAAAAATTAAAAGAGGAGGCACCACCCTTGGGTGAGTGTCTCACTCTTGATGCAAACCTCTTGCCCCCCCCCATTGTCAAGCTCGGTGACCCCTACTACGACGACGAAAGCTGTAAGGTATAGGAGGAGATTCCTCCAATATGGAAGCTGGAGAACAATGCATGAACAGATAAGGATATCACCATAGGGGATGACAACGAGACTGACAAGGAGAAGGAGGAGAATCAGCCTCATCATTTTTCCAACCGTCTCGTAGAGGAGAACCTTCAAATCCTCTTCGAGATTAGGAAAAAGCAAGGCGACCAGGTTCATTCACAAAGCGTCCTCAGCCAATGGATGGACATCATGTTTGATGCCCTCACGGATGATCCTGCATGCTCCAGATGCCCGAATTGTAGTTAGCGATTCACTCCAACCTATATTGTTCATGGACAACCATGCCCAACTATGGATTGAAGCTCCCAGGTTTCAATTTTTTGTCTATTTAAGTTGCAGAGTCAGCGGTCTAATTTACCACGACAACAAGATAGATGCTTTAGTATTTTTTTCTTATTATGTCTGTGTAGTTTTAGTCATGGAGGCTTTGTATATAGCTAGCCTTAGCAGAAGAATGTAGAACTTGGTTTGCATACTTTTGATTTCTCAGATACACTATAAGTTTTTGTGTAAGCACTTTAGTTCTATCAAGGCTAGAGATCAGAAGAATATGTCAATGTCTTAACAACATGTAACCACCTGTTATGGTTTCCCTCCTATGGCAGAACAGGTGGCTACCATGTGTCATTGTATAGCATACAATTGTTATTAATATAAGGTTCCAAACTTTTATTTACAAAAAAAAATCTCAAGACCTCCTAGACTAAATAACAAAATGAGGAGTCTAAAAAGAATCAGAGCTAAGTTGAGGGTTGACCTTCATCTAGAGGCACCTGTGCATCAATCAAAGTGATGTATGAGAGGTCCAGTCCCACTAGTTGTTTGGCCAACATGTTCATTTTGTAGTTGTGGAGCCAAAGTTGAGCTTGGATCTCATCAAGCTAGAGAAAAACTTAATTATTGTCATCCTTGCATCCCTCCAAGACACATCCCAACAAGAGCTTCATGTGCCAGTAAATCTCTACAGTATTGAGATACTAAGAAGCCCAAGACCTGGTGTACTCAGTATCGGGGATCCATGAACTGATTGAATTGAGGACCTCATCATCAGAAACAAAACAACGTAAAACTCGTATATCGACCTCGGCAAGGTCAATTTTCGCATGTATATGGGGAGGGGTATGGATGATGTAGAATTCATAGGAATATCTGGCCGTGGCTATGAGACGAGAGCTTGTATATCATGGAAGAGTGTGAGAGGAGCCCCCATGTCCCCAATGAGAGCATCGACCCCATGCCATTAGAGCTTCAGTAGGAAATATGAGGGACATATAGAAGGAAAGGTGGAAAGCCAACAATGAGGGAGAAAATTTGAGGCAGGGGATGAACAACAAGAAGGTAAGGTGACATACCCAAATGAGTTGAGGAACAAAGATAAAATATATGGGCAATGAATTGGAGAAAGAGTTGGAGAAAATGCCATAATGATTACAGGGGAGCTGATGAATTGAAGTTAATGTGAATGAATCCATAATGAAGAACCTGGTTGGAAGGACGTACCTGGTGTGGGTGAAGTACCATCGACACATCATGATTTGAGCATGAACGGGATGACCACAAAGAATCTTGTGCCAAATATTACACAGTTTAGCATCCAGTTTAATGTTCATTATGTGAGGTGACAGGGGTGTGTATCGGATAGCAGGTTCTAGCGAATGGAGGGGACGTGTGGTAGTTTGCCTCAAGTGGTGGCCCCATGGGTGGTCTCTTCCCTGTCACTTGATACAGGGGAATTCAATGATTTTATTTTCTTACATTCTAGTCTTGGAATTGTACATGTATATTTTTCCTTATTTTTGTATCCAAAACACATTTATGATATACATATTTAACACCTAATTCAATGCATCTCGCTTCCAAGGAAATAATCCACATAAGTTGAGAGGGATAATCATAATCATACAGAAAGTAAGCAATCATTATCTAATTTGCAATAATTATATCATAGTCATATATAAAATTCAAGCATGAAAAATAAAATATTATATCATAAGTGAATAAATGAATAATTTGATTTAAAAACTTACTATAATCAATGGAAACAACTTTATCCTTTTTAATCTACTCTAAAAGTTCTTTAAATCATTTACTATCTAATGGTGGAAAAAAACATGTTAAGTGGGATATAGAATATGGATGAATACATGCATCTCTATCATACGTTTTGGTAAGTGAGGAGAGAAAAAATGGTCACTACAAACCCTTAATTGAGGGATAACCTTGATCAAGGTTATAAACCCTTGACTAAGATTTTAAGAGCTCGATTGAGAACCTACAACCTTGAGAGGAATTAAGTCAACCTAGGACCTCAATCAAGGATCTTTAAAGCACATGCTTAAGCAACAAAGTTACCGACTTAACGAGAACTATGAACTCAAAATGAGAATTTTAACCCTTAAAATCCACATTTTTGCCTAAAAAACATGAAAATCAACCCCCAAATCAAAAAGTGGTGCTACTAGTACCACACCTTTTTAAAACGGGGTCAAAATTACAAAAAATTCCAAACATGGCCTTCGAAACTCAAACAGAAGCTTAAAAAAACCTTAAAATCAACACCCTAATCAAAAAGTGATGCTACGTAAAACAAAATGTTTTTTCCTAAACATGAAAATCATAGATCTTTATGACCTAATTGAAATTGTGACATTGACAACAAATCCCTACATAAATAAACAACCCAAAATTGGACTCCAAATGGTCACTTGAAAATTTATTTACAATTTTTTTTTAATTTACATGAAAAAATAAATAAATAGTAAGGACAAACTCTTCGTAAATATTTTTTTTAAAATGACTAAAAAAACACATTTAAAAAAATATATTCAAAATTCCCCTCATATGGGGTGTCAGGGACACAATCCAAGCATCGGTGGGTTCCCGACCTCCCCACCCACTTGGCCTCTTGATCTATGGACACCTGTCAGTAGCCTTCACCCTCCACCTTTCCCCCTCATGCGACTCATTACCTGTTGTTGTCTCCCCCTCGCACTTGAGTATCCCTGTCCTTGCTCTCACGTAATGACTATGCCCACTCCTCACTAGCTTGAGCCCATTGTCCTTTGCACGAGGTTTGGAAAGATGGAAAAGCACATGAGTTTGATGGTCGATACAGACCATATCTCCACAAATCATCACAACATTCTCCATTTATGGGCACTGGCACTTAATAGCTATGTCATTATGTCTCCTTCTGGCTGCATTACTATTGCTTTGTTGTTGCATGTCTCTCCTGCTCCTTCACAACTTCCTTGTTGCATTATGCAGTGGGAACTCTCTCACCTATCTCACTCCTTCACTTTGTGCTTTGGTTCTCCATCCTCTTTGTTATCGGGTAAATCAGTGAATGCAGACATAGACTAATCCCCCTAGATCCATCTAGATCTATAATAAAACATGACATGACATGGTGCTTTCCCTAGGCTCTAATCATCAAATTTACTACCGAACAAAAGACAATACACATACCTTTAAATGTCTCTTCCTTATGTCTTTGTTGTTCCTGTTTCGCTACGATGCTCTTGTGATACTGATCCTATAGTGAGACACAAACCAACCAAAGTGAAAGTATAGAGAGTATATTCAATGACAACCTATGCATATGATCAAGGAATCATGCAATAAAATAAAGATAATTCTATGGGAAAGAAACATACCACTGTATTATATTAATAATAGGAAGAGAGATTACAACCAGATGCCTTAATGTCGTAAGGTTCCTTCCAACAGTTCCTTTCTTCCCACACACTTTTGATCCAAGAATTCTGAGACTATAGATATGACATCTATCTTGACAAAAGAAAATCTCAAAGCCACTCTAACCAAGCTAATAATTCCAAGCCAAATCAAACTAACTTTCTCCATGAGAGCTCCTCTCCTTTTATAAGTTGAAGAGGATAAGGTGAGGAGGTTAGGTTGATCCCACTAAATCATGAAAGCGAGTAAGATCCAAACCATTTAGAGGCCACCTCACCATAGAAGCTTCTCCTTCTAGAGGCATCGAGAAAATGCTCATTTTTCCTACGTACGAAGGCTGCTGCGACCTGGCTATAGTGCAGCCTATGGAAATTTCACACCCTAGTTATAGTGCAGCCTGCGGAAATCAGGAATTTCCGCGCCTCAACTATGGTGCAGTGCACGGAAATCCTCCAAAATAGGGTTTTTACAGATGAAAACTCAACTTCTCTCAAGGAAATTTCTTCTCCCTTCTTTCTTCAGGAATTCAGGCCACTGACCTCTCTGAAGGCAACAAATAGGTTTACATCATTAATGATCATGAGGGTGACAAAAATAATGTGTAGCAAAGAGCCCCCCAAAGTATGAATTTAGAACAGAGTCATAGCTTAAATATTTTGTCGAGTGTGTGTAGGGAAGAAGGAACACGTCGGTCGGAAACCTGTCAACAAACAAGGAAACACATTACAATAATATATCAGCACTGAGGTAGGCATTCCCATACTCATAATACAAATGAATCAAAGCATAAATTCCGACATGTGAAGATCCATGTCAAGTAATACAAGTCATGGCCACCAAACATACACCATGGATCCATGCCATTATGACTCAAATCTAAACATAGACACCAAAATACATTATGGATCTATGTTTTAAGGACTCAAATTTGAACATAGCCACGAGACATACAATGTGGATCTATGCAATAGTACAAACTAAATATACTCCAACGCAACCTGAATCTGTGAGAAAAGGTTCAGGGTCTTCATCTCCACCACTCTAAGTATGAATCTAACCATGTGAATACATGTGTTGAAGTTGAACATGGTAGAAACCACTTGATTACCGGTCAATGATGAGAACCGTTAACAAGTGTGAGGGAAATCACAATTAATGTCAATGACTCCCAAGGTACTCTATTACAATCCAACAAATGTGAATTAATGAGATGAAGTTGAACATTCGGTGGAATCTCTCGATCAGGGGTCAATAATGAAAACCCATTTTTGAAAGCGAGGAAACCTGCCATTGAGGCATGCAAGTTCCAATGTACCAATTGGTTTCTAGGTCTGATTCCTGGATAATGAGTAGAAGTCGACAAGAAAAGACTTGTCACAGGAAGGCCTTAATGTATCCTCCATCAATGACACGAAACGGGTAAAAATATTTGATGTAGATCAGAGTAACAAGTGATTCAGGACTGACTCAGGGATGGCCGACGCAATAGAAGGCTTAAGGACTACAGAAAAGGCTGATGCAATCGAAGGATTTCCGGGTTGAACTTCTCTTTGAGCATATTGATGACACGACAATTGTCTTAGAAACACTGACTCAACAACAGGGATCACAGACCAATTTGTAATCTTATAAAGGAGTATGATCAAGAGACAAGCATATTTTCCAACCTAGACACAAAGTGAGTGAAAGGATATCAGGTTAAAAAATGACTCTTCCATGGAATACAAGTTTAGACACATTTATTTCCCAGTTTTTCCCCCACCATTTTTGGCGAGTACCTCTTTATTTTTACAGAAGCTTGAGGAGGATAACATATGCTTGTAAATGTAAGCTCATCCTTCGGATGAGTCCCTCGAAGTATGTTTAACAAACCCTAAGAAGGAGTGGTTCGGTCCCATATGGGCCTTTCTATGTTTGTTTAACAAGTCCAAAGATAGAAAACTCAGAGGTTTTTCATATTTTGAGAGTCTGAAAAACATTTAAAGAGAACTCTCCCAATTCCTTTTTCGTAAAGTAGTTCAATAGGACCGAAAAAGTGATAAACTATCGCCCATCAAACATTTTCTTCAAATACTTTTATGAGCGTGAAAAGAACAAGGTCGCTCTGAAATATTTTCATGTTTAGAGAGTCTGAAAAGAGATTAAAGGGAACTCCGGTAGGTTCCTTTTTCGTATAACCTTTACGAGTCCGAAAAAGTGATAAAAGTATACTCAGTTACATTCTCATTGATTTATGAGCACAAGAAAGAACAAAGACTAAGCTCGATAACTTATTCTCATGTATTTATGAGCATGAGAAAGAACAAAGACTAAGCTCGGTATTGTTTTCATTTTTACGCAAGCTTTAAAACAAAACAAAGTTGTGCTTGGGATAGATTTTATTTTTTACACAAGCTTAAAAACTAAACAAAACTATTCTTGGACCTGGTTTCATTTTTACACAAGCTTGAACCCAAGGAAACTTTGCTTGAGGTAAGTGGTTTCAATTTTACACAAGCTTGAACAATAGAAAACTATGCTTGGACTTCCCAATGCATTACAAAGGGATGGTTGGTACTTAGCCCCCATCTTAAGAAACTAGCGGCTCTACTTTAGTATGAAGTCTAGAGGCTGAAAGTATTTTTCCCCAAGCTTCGTTTCATCCAACAGCACAGGTGGATGAATGAAACTTCAAATTCTAGACAAAGGACTTGACTCAAAAAGAGAGGTGGAAAACTATTTCATTTTTTAACGAGCTTGACACATCAGAAGAACTATGCTCATGACTCTAGGCATAATCCCCAAACCGTTGTTTTATTTTTTAACGAGCTTGAAACAGAAACAAGAACTATGCTCGTAAACTATGTTTCATTTTTTAATGAGGTTGCCACAGAGACGCAAAAACTATCCTCGCAGCTAGTTTCATTTTTTAATGAACTTGAAATCAAAAAATCATGCTCAAAGTTGGTTTCATTTTTTAACGAGATTGAAATTAGAAAATCATGCTCAAAGATGGTTTCATTTTTTAACGAGATTGAAATCAGAAAATCATGCTCAAAGATGGTTTCATTTTTTAACGAGATTGAAATCAAAAAATCATGCTCAAGGATGGTTTCATTTTTTAATGAGCTTGAAATTAGAGAACCATGCTCAAAGTTGGTTTCATTTTTTAGCGAGATTGAAATCAGAGAACCATGCTCAAAGTTGGTTTCATTTTTTAACGATCTTGAAATTAGAGAACCATGCTCAAAGCTCTCTTCTTGATCATTTCTTCCAAGAGGATAGTGCTCTGTAAGGACACCATGTCAAGGGACAAAACTTGGTCATGGCCTCCAAGAGATATTCATTTGATGGAAGAAAAACACTCTGGAAGGAACACATGTTGAGGGTCATTAGAGGGGTAAGGAGGTTAGGTTCCAATAGCCCTATCAAAGAGGTCACCATGTCAACTACCGGATCTAAGCCATTGTCATCAGTAGTTGAAGACATGGGAGACAATGCCACATAATTTACCTGTGGTAGGGGTGATACCATCGGCATATAATAACCATTTAGGGAGGTAATCCAGTCAGGACCGATGAATGAAAGTTGGTCAATAATCACCATTCTTCCATCACGCGGGAAATATATCACACGAAAAAGAGTGGACACAATAGATTTCATGGAATAGACATAATCTTTCCCAAGGAGTAAAGAAAAATCCAAGGGGTCTTAGACTACCATGACATCAATAAAGACAGTTTTCCCTCCCAAAGTTACAGGAAACTGAGGAAGGGTCCCTAAAGGTTGACTGGTTCTTCTGTTAAAAGCTAACAGATTCTGCATAAATGGTGCAAGTTGAGGACAACCCAAAGCTTGCCAAACAAATGAGGACAAAATAATAATGGATGCACCTTCATATATCAACGTTTGAGGAATGTCTCGACCACAAACTTGCACTGTAATTTGGAAAGGAATGTGAGAGGGAAGACGAGGTCCATTTAGCACACCCCAATCAAAACGGATAGCCTCATTACTTAGAGGGGGTTCCACGGGAGAATGAGGAATACCCCCTGGCATGGTAGAGTCTGTATCAAAGAGAAAAACGTGGGCAATATCAGGTTTACTCTCTAGCGAGAGAGTAGGATCGATTGATGACAATATCATATCGACCACTCAGGTTTCATTCTCCAAGGGGAGAATGGGGTCAATGGGTGGAGACGGATCGACTGCTTGGGTTTCACTCTCTAATAGGAGATTTGGATCGACCGAGGATGGGATCGGATCGACCACTTGGTCAACTAGTTCAACTAAGGACGTGACCAGATTGACCACTTGATCAACCAGACTGACCGATGGGGGAACCGGGTTGACCATTCCATCAACTACAGGTGGGTTGAGAGAAAGTTTGCAATAAGCAGCTGGAAGTTGAGGTTGTGAAACAATCATGTCTTCCAGGAATTTCGAGGCTTCGTCCATACGAGGGAAAAGGTGAGTTTGATGACTCCCTCTACATAACCTACAAGGAAACTTGACTCGACTTTTCTTCTTCCCAAGGGTATTTTGACTAGTTGACGGGAGGTCATCAGCATGTTGTTCAGAGGCTGACGACATGGGTTGGTGAGGGTATGTAGACCATTCCTCTATAACCTTGGATAGACCAGGTTAATCCTTAAGAATATGGCTACCCTTGCAAATCCTGTAGGGGTACTTGGGATTACAGGTTGTTTGGGTGATCTTGACATCATCAACACTCCCAGCATGATTAACAATAACTGGTTGTTTTCCAACATGTCTGGCAGTGGTTGGAAGTTTGGATCCTTGCTTATTTTTCTTCTTCTTAGTCTTTGGTTTCTTCTTCTTCTTAGCCACCGGGTTTCTAGCTTTAGATCTTTCACTCAACGAAAAATATGAAATGGAAGAAGACCTTGCAAGTTAATAAGGTGAAGAAGATCTTACTAGTGAAGAAGGTGAAGGATCAACATGAGGTTGATGTCCTTGGGGGGAAATGCTTACGGTCGAAGAACCAACGTCATTCGGGATTACCTGAGTGGAAAACAACCATACCGGTAATCCAATTGTGAGACCCAGAAGGCTCAAAGTAGCGATGTGAGGAGGACCAATGTTTCCATAAGAAGGAAAAACAAAAGGTTCCCCTGGATCATGGGTTCCTTCATTGGTCATTTCGGGAACTAATGCCATATCAAACAAATCCAACCTAGAGTTTTCTAGGGAAAACAAAAAGAACACACTAAAAACCTAGCAAGCAAGCAAACAAACAAAACCTTCTCACAATGATGACACTAGTTGGTGATGAAATCCAACGTCATGGGAATAAAGTAATAAGGGGATGAGATAGAGCGGGTGGAAAAGTTACGTTGACGACCTGTTTAATGGACTTACACCTTGGTGTAAGCTTCCACATAGTAATTGTGGATTTACCCTCCAAGGAGCCTGAGTGAGTTTGGCCAACGTCGATTCCAGGTACCGTGAAGACTTGCCCCTCCACAGTCACCTCGTGTAAAGAACCTAGAGAGAAATGCCACTAAGGTTACCAATTACTACAGTGATGTCTGGGGAAATAATAGACAGTCTGATCCATGCACAAGGCCAAGGTATCTAGCCCGAAATCAACTTGAAAGGCATCCACTAATCATTGTGGGTATACCTTCAAGCGACCCCCATAATACGCACAATCTCTACAGCGAGACCAACAAAGCAGGGTGAATAACTTTGCCAGTCTTAATGCGACCTTGTGATTGACCCTTGTGTTAGAAGGTATTCCTAGGACAAAATGTAATAAGTGGATTTTACCACTCTATAACTCAAGATTCTATGTTTGTTTGCAGCTTTGGAAATTTATCTTTCACACCTATTCCAAATCCCTACAACTAATCTAATGTAGGTTTGCTACCAAAAAATATAAAAATAAAAATGTCTAATAAATTTTATAAACGCTTTATTTTGTGGCTGTTGTTACTCAAAAGGAAAAATGGTGTGGACAATATGGTGTTTTGATCGACTCGAAATTTATGCAAAGAGATGAATATGCAATCTTTTCATTTCGATGAAAGCTATGCTACGAGAAGGAGAAAACATTTATCATTCCCAGATGCACAATGTCCCAAAATTTACTAAACTCATCAATATCAAGATTTTCAAGAAATGAGACAAATAGATTGTACACCAATACATGATTCACGGGTGCCCCCTCCCCTGGGCCGTGAGGGGGGGAAATTTTAAGAATTTAAGACCAAAAATCATGCAATTTCACTACTTCAAATGCAAATATGCCCCCAATCTAATGCAAAGAAAGAAATAAGATTTTTGTTTCAAAGATAGCTAAAAGAAATAGCAAATCACTTTAAAACAAAAACAACCCAAACAAATTTTCTCTTTTACCGCGAGTTATTCAAAAAAAAGGAATGTTATTTTCACTAAACAATTCTAAAGAAAAACAAGGCTTTGTAACTGAAAGACACTCAAAGGAAGAGATCAAATCTTTCAAAAGAAAACAAAGAAAAAATGGCTAAAAGCAGCTCAAAAACTATCAAGTATACTGTAAACAAATCATAATCAAACCCAAAAATTCACCCCAAAACCAAATCCAAGGTCTGGGCAGGGAAAACCACCAAATAAAAATTCTTTCACAATTTTCGCAGGCTGGAAGACTAGCACAGTGCGGAAATCACTAATTTCCGCGGGCCAGATATGGGTAGGGCGCGACATTTCTGCACTGGTCTAAACTAGTAGGGTGCGGAAATCTTAAGTCGTTGCACTGTCCCTCAAAGAAGGGTGCGGAAATCAAACAAAAAGTGGAAAAAATTAAAATTAAGAAGGTTTTTCAGTGAATTTTAACAATCAGAGAGTTAAAATGGATCCTCAAGTGACTCAGAAAACAGAAACCAAGCAATCAAAACAAGAAAAACTAGGAAAACATTTGTTTCCCCAGTATGGTTGCCAATTTTGTTATCGGGTAAATCGATGAATGCGGACATAGACTAATCCCCCTAGATTCACCTAGATCTAGAACAAAACATGATAGGACATGGCGCTTTCCCTAGGCTCTAATCATCAAATTTACTACCGAACAAAACACAATACACATACCTTTAAATGTCACTTCCTTATGTCTTTGTTGTTCCTGTTTCGCTCCGGTGCTCTTGTGATACTGATCCTACAGTGAGACACAAACCAACCAAAGTGAAAGTAGAGAGAGTATATTCAATGACAACCTATGCATATGATCAAAGAATTATGCAATAAAATAAAGATAATTCTATGGGAAAGAACATGCCATTGTATTATATTAATAATAGGAAGAGAGATTACAACCAGATGCCTTGATGTCGTAAGGTTCCTTCCAACAGTTCCTTTCTTCCCACACACTTTTGATCCAAGAATCTGAGACTATAGATCTGACATTTATCTTGACAAAAGCAAAGTTGAAAGCCACTCTAACCAAGATAATAATTCCAAGCCAAATCCAACTAACTTTCTCCATGAGAGCTTCTCTCCTTTTATAAGGTGAGGAGGTTAGGATGATCCCACTAAATCATGAAAGCGAGTAAGATCCAAACCATTCGGAGGCCACCTCACCATAGAAGATTCTCCTTCTAGAAGCATCGAGAAAATGCTCATGTTTCCCACGTACGAAGGTCGTTACGACCTGGCTATAGTGCAGCCTACGGAAATTCTGTGTCCTAACTATAGTGCGGCCTGCAGAAATCAAGAATTTATGTGCCCCAGCTATGGTGCAACTCGTGGAAATCCTCCAAAATAGGTTTTTTACAGAGGAAAACACATCTTCTTCTCTCAAGGAAAGTTCTTCTCCCTTCCTTCTTCAGGAATTCAGGCCACTGACCTCTCTGAAGGAAACAGATAGGTTTACATCATTAACAATCATGAGGGTGACGAAAATAATGTGTAACACTCTTCTACATGGCTTGGGAAAACTCTTCCTGTAATGGTCAGGGGGAACCTCCCACCGATCCATAACCTTGTTAGGATTTCGTTTGGTGGATGTGGCTGAGAATTCAACAGAGACCTATCGCTCAGCCACCCCTCCAAAAACTCGATCGGAAATGGATGCATTCGAGGCGAATGTTCGGGTCTTAAGGAAGTTCATCTCGAATGAGGAGGTGAAGGAGATGACCAACTCATGGGTTCGTGACATTGGTTCTCTCTGTGGTCAGTCCTCGTAGTACCTGAAAACAATGGACATCTACCATTACTTGAAAACTTTGATGGGAAGAGTTCTGCTAGACCACCATGAAGCTCGCCAAGAGGTCCTCATGCAGCTCGATGAGATGTAGCTCCAGATCAAGTTGGTCGACCACAAGATGAATTTGATCACGGACAAGCTTGCCAGCATGGATCTGTCCAACCTGGACTACACTCAGCCCCAAGTCCCAGTGACAGCAGGCCGCAACATTAGCTAAGTTCTATGTTGTTTCTTCTGTGGTTTTTATTTAAATATCAGCAAGGCTTGGGCTTACCACCTCTGCTTAGTAGATTAAATAAGGATAGAAGTTCTCACAGAGGAACTACGAGATATTCCTATTCTAGTTTATCAGTCATAGGTCTTAGATATATCAAACAAATGTTGAATGACAATATTATGTTTTGAATATCAGTATATATTCAAAATTCAATTTAAA
>JZKD02S1673658.1:214955-230685 GCA_000966675.3 Picea glauca | reverse complement strand
AAAAATAAAAAGAAAATTTTAAAATAAACTTCTAAGCAAATTTAAAAAAATAGAAAACCAAAATTAAAAATAAAAATAAAAATAAAAACAATTTTACAATACAAAACCTACTAATTATAATTGAAACTAAGTAAAAAAGTAAAAAAAACTCAAATATAAACAAATTTAATAACATTTAAAACAATATATATAATACAATTTTGCATTTGAAATGACATAAAATTTTAATTAAAATTAAAACAAAAAAAAAAATACGAACCTACATTTTATTGGGGTGTCGCCCCCATGACGCTCACCCAGCCCATGCGGGTTGGTTGGGCATTGTGGGTGTCATGGGGGGTGATGTCAGGCTTCGCCCCATCCCCCACGGGCTTAGCCATGGTCCCATGCGGGTTGGTTGGGCATCGTGGGTGTCGTGGGGGACGATGTCTGGCATCGCCCCCATGACCTCCCATCACCGGTGCATATATCTTTTTTGATTTGTTAGTTTTTTTATAAAATTTTACATATTTTTAAGTTTTTTAATAAAAAAATTATTTTATTTTTTTGTAATTTTATGTTTTTTTTCAAGTTTATTATTATTATTATTATTTTGATTTTGTATTAAGTTTTGTAGTTTAGGTGTTTTAATTTTGTTTTTTTCATATATATTTTTAAGTGTTTTTTGTGTTTTTTAAACTTTTCAAAAGTTTTTGGGTTATAAAAAAATTAGAAAATTTTGAAAATAGATGAAAAAAAGCATTTAAAAAAATGTAGAAATATTGTGGATCGAAAAATTTAAAATATCGAAAAACCACTTAAAAAGGGAGAGGGGGTGCTACCGATAGCACCATTTTTAAAAATAGGGTAAAAAATTGGACCCCCCAAAAAACGAGAACTTTGTAGAGTTCTCGTTAAGTTGGTAACTATGTTAAGCCCTTAGTGAAGGTAATTTAAATCCTCGATTGAGGGTTTAAAAGTCAACAAATCTTCCTCATTTTTGCAGATTTTCATGGAGTTGTAACTTCCAAGGGATGAAATCCATTCATCTCTTCCATGGAAGGTGGTGGAGTTGTTGCTAGCAGATTCATCATTAAATCCGCTATCCCATGGCATACAATTTTCCTATTCTCAATTCCATACTATAATTTTTTTATTTTGTTTTACAACTTATACATGTTTTTTCTCTCTCTAGTAATAAAGGCGCCTAAAGAAAAATCAATATCTTAAACATAACATAACCATTATAAAAAAAAATTGAAATACATGTGGATGTTTAAAAAAGTATTGCTATTGTTTATTTTAATTAATCTATAAAAATTGTTACAAACATAAAAGTGTATAAAATGGAATTCAAATATTTATTAGTAACCTTAAAAAAAAACCATTTAAAAAAAAAAAAATTCAAAATATTTGAGAAAACCACAATTTGCATAGATCCTTCTTGTACAGTCTATCAATGTTACCCATTTGTGGATATTAATTCGACCATAAACCTACCCACTAATCCCACTAATCGATACACAATAAATGTATAGTTTACAAAACACACACATATAACTTACAAACTACTTGAACACAAAGTGCAAACAACTCAACTTTTATAGCACAAACCTTACATTATAATGACTTTTTAGGTTTTTATAGTTTGTTTTGTTTTTATATTAAATTTGATTTTCAAGCCACATAGGGTTACTTGATGGAAACTAAAGCCACGCATGATGGTAGGATTTAATTTTGATGGTCCCCTATACAGTTTAGTTTCGGCAGCGCATACAATTAATTGTTAAAAAAGGATAATAAATTAAACTACTTATAATTTAATACATTAAATTATATTATATTATTTGCTTATATGAGTAGTTGAAATTATCTATGTATATAAATGATTTAATATGTTGAAATTGATAAAAAAAAAAATTGCTTACATACTAGTTTGGAATTGCCAATGTACAATGTGCTTTATTTTTGTGTCCAAATCGCATATATGCTAAACATATGTGACTCCTAATACAATGCATTTCACTTCCCAAGAAATAACCAGCAGAGCTTGAGAGGGATAATCATAATCATATACAAAGTGAGTACTCATTATCTAATTTGCAATAATTATATCGTAATCATATAAAAAAAAATCAAGTACGAAAAAAAATCATAAATGATTATAAGTATATTTGCAAACTTACTATAAGCAATGAAAATAAACTTGTCTTTTTTAATGTAGTTTAAAAGTTCTTTAAATGATTCCATTATCTGATAGTGAGAAAAAACATGTTAAGTGGGATATGGAATATGGGTTAATCCATGAATGTCTTTCACATTTTTTGGCAAGTGGGGAGGGCGAAAATGGTCCTAGCACGCCCTTGATTGAGGGATAACTTCAACTGAGGTTATAAACCTTTGATTGAGGTTTTAAGATCTCAATCGAGAATGTAAAACCTCGAGAGGTATTAATTCAACTTACGACCTTGAATCAAGGGTCTCTAAAACACATATGTAACCCCTTAGTCAAGATAATTTAAACCCTTGATTAAGGATTTAAAAGTCAATAAGCCTTCCCCATTTTTGCAAGTTTTCATTGAGTTGCAACTTCGAATGGGTGAAATGTGTTCACCTCTTCCATGGAAGGTGGCATACTTAATGCTCACAGATTCATCATCAAATCCTCTATTCAATGGCATATAATTTTTTTGTTTTCAATTCCATAATATATTTTTATTTTATTATGTTCTAAAACTTATGCGTGATTTTTTCTCTCTATTAGTGAAGGTGCCAAGAGAAAAGTCAATAATGATAGGATGGTTGAGATTTGAAGGGATTTTTCTGTGTCAATAAGGGTAGGATAGTTGAGCTTTGAAGAGACAATGAATCCTTCCACCTAGTCACATTACTTCTAGACTTGCCTTTTACATTTTCAATAACAAAATTCCACCCTTGAGGCATTCTTGACAAAAAAATGATTGCATCTTCCTCACGTGGCATTATTTATTGGATCATTACAATATCAGACTTATAATTATCAATAATCCTACCTTGGGATTGTGCTTCATGGGGCGATCCTAACCCACAAATATTGATAGAGAGAAAGTTCACTAAATGGGGGATTTTCCTACTCTAAGAGCCTGTGGGATGGTTTGTTGCTTATATGTTATAATCTCTTTCTTTATGTTTTTTTGTGTTAGTTTTATACAAGATATTTTGTGTTGACTTGGGTGAGTTGGACGTTGCATATGTGAGGGGTCTAAACCCCATTTTATTCTTGTGTTGTCTACTTCCCTTGTTTTCTTCATAGCGAACTTCATATGGTAATTTTTTTTGGAACCTGGGATAAAGTCCTCGTCAAAGTTGGAGTTATTATTACTTTTAGCATATGAGATTAAGCTCTCTATGTCCATTGTCTCATGAAAAACTTGATTTTTTGAGCTCTCGTGGCACTGTCCATACTTTATGTTTTACTAGTTACCCCTTTTTAGATCCCTATTATTCCCAATGTCTTCCATTGACTCTTTTGCTTAAGAGGATTCCATTCTAGGCCTCTTTGTGCTAGCTTGGCCTACTTTCCCTTTCTTTTTATTTTTTCCTTTCACTTATATCCTATCAACAAAAGTTTATTTCTTCCAACTCCACTTCTCTTTGGGAATTTTCATGCTTGTGCCCAAAAACCCTCCATTTTCTTGAGATAAATTGAAACCTTCAATGTACTTAAAGAGAAGCACAGATCCCTTTCCAATGTCAATTCACTTATATTGGAGGCATTAGATTTCTTATAGTGAGTTTTTATTTCATTTTCTTTTTCCAAACCTTGTAGGGTTCTTTATGCTATCATTTCATAAGAGTCTTCTTAGGGTCCATATATAAGGCATTTTCCCTTGCTTTTTATGGAGGATCCTTTAGGATCTAGTGATAACTATAGTTTGAGACACAAACTATGAATAACCCATTCTTTTTCATCTAGGTTTTCATCTTCATCCATGTCATCTTTCTTTGGGCATGTTCTTTTTAGGTTCCCATAAGTTGTGCATATAGATGATCTAAAAGGAATTTTAACATAATATAATTTTTGTCTATAATCCTATCTCCCTACTATACCCATAGTGTTGGTTTTACTCTCTTACTTCTTCTTTGGCTTACCCAGGTTCGTATCTTAATAGGTTTCCAACAAAACCCTAAAAAACCACTGGCCCTCCTAGTAAACCATAAGGAAACGTTGCGCACAGGGTGCACAACTCAGTCTCACCCGAGATATATTTTATGGGTGACTGCAATACTCAAGTGTTTGTAGTCTAGGAATGAGTGGGGATCTGAGATTGGTTTCTTTCTTCCTTATGAATTATCCTTGTTAATTATTCAATTACTTATATGATTTATTCATCTTTAAACCTATGCATGCATGTTGATATAGCTACTTTAACCATTCATTCATAAGCTAATGATCAACATAAAGTAACCATTCATTAACAATCACACAGAACACAAGGTTTACCGTTGTTCACCCCCTCATGGGGATACATCCACAAAGATTTGGCTTCTCTTCTCTTTTGTTTATTCTGCTGCAAAATCTTGCGTTGCGCACATTACATATTCAATAATATAACCAAGATTGAGAGTAAGAACCCTCTGTGAGGATTACTAGAGCATACCATGCTCCTCAGCCTATGACCTAACCCTCAAGAACTACCTTACTCAACTCTTCTACAATAGTTAGTATCCTCAACAACTTAAAAAAATCATAATAATCAACTCTCTCTGATATTATCTTAACTGACCTCTCATATATATCTCTATCTCACATCCCCTTCACCTAGATCTCCTAGGTCCTTATTTATACTAATTTTTGGTGTTATAGTAGTTACAATCTTGTCTAAAACCCTAACCATACAATGGTTAGGCTCGTCTTCCTGCACACCACGTTGCTTTTCCTCCCGCATGTTTATTTTCCTTCTTTTTCTGCATGTTGCTTTCTTGCCACCTATTATGCGCGCTCCAAAATTAGGTCTTCATTTCCAAAAATAGGTCTTTCCCAAAATATATCTTTTCTCCAAAAATAGGTCTGCACCCAAAATATACTTCCTTCTCAAAATAGGCATGCTCCCAACAGGCCCCCAACAATGACGTTTGGCTCATCACGAGCCACTCAGGTAGTGCGTGCTCCATGTACCGCCTTTTCCAAACTGTGGAACTTCTATGCTATTTCCTTTCCTTTTTTCCTCATCTGCACCGCTTTTTCTATTAGTGCCTTGACTGTCTGCATTTTTATCTCTTCCTGTAGTAATTTTGTGCCCTCTAAATGTGTCTGTGCCATACTCGTCTTCTCTTCCTCCAGTTGTGCAATCATCTATGTTGCTTGTTCCTAGAGGGGTTCCAATTGGGTTTGTCTTTATTTCTTATTTTTTTGCGTTGTTTTTAAATATTTTTGCAGAGTCTTCATTTCTTGATTGCCCTTCAAGCACTCCATAATACTCATTGTTTTATTCCATTGCTTTAGCTCTTGTATGGTAGTGTTGATTTTCTCCTCTTGTTGGTCCCATTGTTGGACCTTTTCATCTTCTTCTAAACTAGTCCAGATCTGCGTTGTTCTATTGAACAACTCTGCGAATTCCCTCGCTTATTTTTCCATCTCTTCTATATGGAGTGCGAATTGTTGATCTCTCTATTCTTAAACCTCTGGAGGAGTCGTAGGATTAAGATTTTCTTTTATCTCCTCGATTTCCTGTCTATATCACTCAATTATTTGTGAAATGATTTTTATCTTTTCCTTTGCGCTCCTCTCTGGTGCTTGCGCACTATCTGGGATGAAGTCGTATACTGTTGTTATCCCATGTTCTAGGTTATCATCATGTTCTTTCTCCTCCTCCTTCTCCGAGGTTAGTTGTTTGTAGGTGGTTTGTAACATTTCGATGACTCCCCTACTCACCTCCAAGTTAGTCGCATTTGTGCAGGCTCTGGATTGCACTTCTTGCATTATGATGGCCTGGAGTCCATATAATTCCTTGGCGGGTATTGTGACATGACTACTTTAAATTGTTCAATTCCACCCATGGGTTTATACATATTCTATTGACCCATTCTGATCATTTTTTGAGTGACTGTGAATGTCTCCCTGACTTGCACTACCAACTATATTGTCTCCTCTCTTTCTTTATGCACAGGGGGTCATTATGTCTTTTCCTATCGTTGTATTGTGGCCTGTGGTGATTTCTTGACTCCATAGTTGTTGTGGAGATTCATTGAATTCTATGATCTTGGCCATGATATTTTCGCTTTGTGCCTCTGCAATACATATTGCCTCTTCCCCCCTATCATGGACCTTGTCTGTGATTAATTCAACATCATCCTCTGTCAGGGTGATGACTAGGTATTCTATAGTATACTTCCTCTTTTTGCGTGTCTTTTCCACCTACATTTTCCTCCTTTTCCTATGTGAGGGTTGTGCCCCACTCATTGTAACATGTACCCTTTCTTCACCAGCCTATGATGTGTCCCTCGTTCTATCGTCCTGCTAGTTGTCTGTCCTGGGCATTGTTATTGTCCTCCTTGGTCTTTTGGGTACTGCGCTGCTTCCCAACGGTTGATTTCACGCTACAACCTTTCTAGTGTTATCGGCTGGGTTATTTGTTTTTGGTGAGGAACCTTCTTCAGCCTTTTCCTTGGGCTTGGTGGATTGTGTCATGGCTAGCCTTATTGTTGGTTTTTCTACTAGCAGCTTCCACTGCGCTAGCTAGTCTCTAATTATCCAGTCAATTTCTTCCTTGGTGACACAATATTGCATCTCCATCCATGCCTTCTTTAGATCCCTTGTAGCATGGATCCACATGTGATGCCTGGATGTCTTGAACCTGGATATCCCTTCAGTTTCTTGGATTACATCCACAGAAATGCACCACACATTGGTTGTGCGCTATTGTATTTCTTCTAGCAACATCGCAAATACTGTGTTATTTGCTTGTTGATTTTTATTGTCCTTGGCCTACCAGAGGGACTCATATCTGGCCGCATAGAATTTTCCTTTCCTATCCAGGAAGGCTGAAAAATTTGTCTCCTTCCACCTTGGCAAGGCTATAAGAATGATGAGCCAAGAGTAATGGAACTCGGTTCCATTATCCTGCGCATCTCTACAATCAACCAAAAATTGGTTCAACGAGTATGGTTCCCAACTGAACATCACTCCTTTCGCGCATTGCATGGCTACTGCTATGACTCATGTTGTAGCTTCTTCTTTTCTACATTTCCTCAGTAGCTTGTAATCCATAAGCTTGTTGGAAAACCTCGTTGCATTGTCATTAATATCCTTGAGCACAATGCCTCTATTTCCCTTGTTGGTGCCAAACTGTGCTTTTACCAGCCCAAAGATTTCCTTCTCGTGCGCCTTGTTATCCAAGTACTCCTCTAGTTGTGCACTGTCTGTAGGTAATCATGTGATATTGGTGATCAATTCCACATCTAGTTGTACTAGCCTATCCATCCAAAGGATGTCTCTATGTACCTGGTATAATAACTATTTGACGTAGAGCCCGATGTTTTTACCACGCTCGAAGTGCGATATATCCAAGAGGTTCATTATGTCAGATTTTTACAGTCTCGTTATCCACTGCGTGGGATCCATTATCATTTTACCTAGGGGTCCAATTTCCCATGTGTTTGTTAAATAGGTTTCTTCGGCCAAATTTGGGAATTTGGTCGCATCGTGCACATCGTGGTTCAAGTACCTAAGTTTTGGTACTTTTCTGAGCATATCGTCCACAGTGACCACTGCATCTGGGAGATATGGAAGTGTGATGTTTTTGGCGTCCTCCTGTGCCTTTCTTTTCTACCTAGCAGCAGATGGGTCTGACTCTACTATTTCTACGTCATATTCTTCCCTCTCAGAGTCTGACTGGTTGGTGATGTCCTCGACCAACACCTCTTCTCCTTTGTGGCCATGTTTCTAACCCATTGTTTCATTAGGTTTAGCGGGAATTTCAGGATTAGGGTATGGTATACCATTCTAGGTCCCAAAACTCTGCCCTACTTCCCCTTATGAAGTTATCGACGTTTCCTCTTCAACCCATGTTGGGTTGATTGACTCTGTGTTTGAAGTAGTGGCATCTTCTAGCTCGAAAACTTTCTCGAGCTCCCTCATCCTTTCCTTTCATCTTTGGCCCTGTCAAGTAACTCGTACATACTGGCCCGGAGTGTCAAACTTTGGTGGTGTCATATTCTATCTAATTTGCACACTCGCTTGCTTCTTCGTACATCTTTAGCTACGGCATGCACTTTGTTTCTTACTATGTGCTAAAAAAAAAGTAAGTGTTGAACTAATGTGTGCTTTCGACACTTTATAGACCCGATCATAATTTTTTTTCATTTTTGTGTGAATTTGCACCAAGTGCAATTTTTCTTGTGTGTTGTCTTTTTTATGTTGTCGTAGTAATTGTTGTGCGTGACTTTTTTCCCAATTTCTTGTTGTTTAGTCAACTTCTGCCTCTTTTTGTGTTTTTCTTCTTTTTCTATTTTCGTCTTCTTTTTTTCTTCTTTTTCCCCTTTTTATTTCTTTTTATCATTTTTTTGTCCTAATATCTACTATAGTACACTATATACATGACTCTCTTACTGCATTGTAACTTTTAAGGGTTAGTAGGTCGATTGTCCCTGTACAGTTTCAGTTGACTGACGTTGATCATTCCTTTTAGTTTTGTTCCTCCCAAATCCTTTAGTTGTACAAATCCCCCATATGTGACAGTACTTACTTTGTATGTCCATAGCCAATGCATTCTAAACTTAGCAAGGTGTTGCAAAAAATTGTTGTCATAGAGAAGAACTAGGTATCCCTCCTTAAATATCTTCTTTTTAATATGTCTGTCATGACAGGCTTCGTCCCTTGCTTTATGTACTTCCTAGTGAAATCATGCTAGAATCTTGTTCTCTTCGATTTCCATTAGTTGGCTTAGCTTCTCTATACTATGCCTCTTTCTTTCATGTTGGTAATTGTTGCTGCGCACAGACTGGGTACCAGAAATTCTAATGGCATCACTACTTCATGCCCATACACCAGTATGAATGGTTTATGTCCTATCAACTTCTTACATGTGGTCTTGTATGCCCATAGTACTTGATATGGGATCTTTTCATCGAAGTGACTTATAAATAATTGTATTAAATGAGCATAAATTAAAGTGCACCATAAAGAAGGAAAATCTCAATAATGAAGAGACATAAGCATCAAATTTGAACACAAAAACTTGATAACGGAGTTTTTCCTTGGTGGACTACGTCTCTGGGTCCTACTCTCAAATGGGTAGGCCTTTTTATTAACTCGGCAAAAGAATTTGGAAAAATACATAAGTATACCTCATTCTGGAATTAAACTGCAAAAGCTTTGCTCAGATCAGAAAACAAACAACACCATTGAATCTGTGGCATCAAATTACCCAAAAATGATTGTCTCCATGCCTCGATCCGACTCTGGCACTTTTATGCCCTTGAGAAATCTCGTCTCGATTTTCGTGCCTGCTCCCTACAATTAATTTTATGCATTGTGTCTTGAAAATCATGCCCGGTCGTACCACCGAGCGCCCTCCCCCCTTCTGTGGGTAGACTCAGCATTTAATTGAAATGTTGGGCGGACTAAGAAATAGAGTCTGTTGGCCCAATGGTTGGTGGATGTTATTGTAAGGCGTTGGATAGGGGGAGGTCTCGAGGTCTATCCCGTGGGCCTCCCCTTTTGGGTTTATTGTTATAACAATATATATATATATATATATGGATTGGAACTTTTGCCAAGTTTGGAGCGTTGTTTAGACTTTTCAGAGTTGTATTTTGGCCACCATATTTGGTCGGCCCCTTTTTTATTTTTGAAAATTCAGTTTCGGGTCCTCATTGGGAATTTTCCCATTGCCACGTGCCATCCAACCATTGGCCCATGCCATCCACTTGCACAGTCACTTGCCATGTCATCCTGCCACATCACTTCCCACATCCTGTATGGTATACCATGTGGTTGTACAGGCTACCATGTGGTACTTCCTCATTGGTCCACAAATTAACCCAAAAATGTCGAAAACGAGTGACACATGGCATCCTCCGGTGCTGCCACATCACCATGTTGACATAATCATGACATGTGTCACCCTTTGTGTGTGCCACGTACATTGTACATATGTTGATGTCATTTGTACTGATGTTGACATCAGCAGTACGGATGCTAACTCATCCATTCTGACTAGGCTAGGTTGACCAAAACTTTGACTGGAAATATCTTTTGATTCGTAACTCTGTTTGATGAGACGTTTACACCGTTGGAAATCTTGCGATGCGCTCTTTTCAATGATGCCAATTTCACTTAGTTTTGAGGATTTTTTATTTTTTCCCTTTCTCTGTCTGCTGAGGCCATTATGAGCTTTCAGAGTTGCTTCTACGAATTCTGAGTTGTCCTTAGTCTTCTCTGGATCCTTTTTGGATCGTGCCTTCCCACCAAGATATTTTTGGACCACCAAAAGCTTTCATTAATCAACATATAAGTGAGGGAAAAGTTCCCTCACCTAGTCCTTCTCAATCCACTTTTCCTTGCTTGGATGTGTGCCCTTTAAGCCTAATCAAAGATAATCAACATCACCCCTGCATGAATTTCTTGTCCTTCTGTCCAGGATGATATCTTCCTTTAAGTCATCCAAGTACTCGGGGGAAAATTCATCAAGTAAAGTTATTGAAACTTCCTCACCCTGATCCATGATCATGGGAAGCTCAAAAAGTTTCAAGTTCTTCACATTTACAACTGAGTAGATTTGCATATAAGGTGGAATATCTAAACGAAAATCATTGGTACCAATTTTCTCCAAAATAGTGAAGGGTCCATAATGGATGGGCTTGAGTTTCTTGCCTTCACCCTTCAATATTTCCTTGTTGATTTGAATCCATACCTGGTCTCCAACCTGGAACTGATGACCAACCCTATGTTTGTCATGCCAAGATTTATATTGTGCTTGAAATTTCTCCAACTGTTCCCTGACTGCTTGGTGTACTTGTTGGATCCTCTGGATGAACTTGTGGGCTCTATCTTCATTTCTTTCTTCATTTGAATCGGCATCTCTCCCATACATCAAGTCCAAAGGAACTTTAGGTAAATACCCAAAACATGTCTCGAAAGTCAAACATTGAGTGGATGAATGTAAGGCTCGGTTGTAAGCATGTTGTACATAGGGTATTTGTTCATCCCATAACTTGGGATGCTTGTTGTAATAGCCTTGAAGAAAAAGTACCATTGTTTGGTTAACAACCTCTATTTTTCCGTCGGTATGTGGATGGAAAGCAGTGCTCCTGTTCAACTTGGTGTCCATCATTCTCCATAATCTTGTCAAAAAATACCCAAGGAATTGAGTATCTTGATCCAAGATAATGGATGTGGGTAACCCAAAGTGAACCCAAACATACTGAAAGAAGAGATTAGCAGTTTGCTCAGTAGTGATATGATTTTTACATGGCATTAAGATACACATCTTGCTAAACCTATCCACTAAAATATACAAATAGTCATGACCCCTTTTTGACATTGGTAAACCCCCTACAAAATCCATGGAGATACTTTCCCATGGATGGGATGGAACAAGTAGTGGTGAGTATAGCCTCGGTTTTCTATTAGTGGGCTTACAAGTAGAACACATCACACACCCCTTTACATATTTAGTTACAATTGCTTTCATCCAAGGCCAGTAACAAAACCTCTATAGATGAGCCATAGTGTTTCCTACCCTAAAATGCTTAGACACAAGAGAAGTGTGTGCTTCTCGTATTACATGGACTCGTTCACTTGTAGGAATACATAGATTTCCAAGATGGTAGAGTAGTTTTCCCCGTAGACAATATTTCTCTACCTATGCACCATGGGTTAGCTTCTCATATACTTCTTTAAAATCTTCATCAATGGCATATCGTTCCACATATCTATCATGAGATAAAGAATCATTCTTCAAAATAATAGAAGCAGCAATAGGAGGTCTAGAAAGCATATCAGCTACTTTGTTACTTGTACCCTTTTTGTACTTGATTACCAAATGAAATTGTTGTAGGAAACCCATCCATCTGTAATGTTGAGATTGTTGTAGTTTGGTTTGTGCTTGGAGATACTGTAAGGTTTGATGATCTATATGTATGATTGTTTCCTTCCCTAACAAGTAGTGCTTCCATTTCTTTACGCTTTAAACTAATGCATACATCTCTTTATCATATATAGGATAGTTAGCAACAACTTGGTTAAAAGTTTCATAGTGGTAACAGATAGGCTTATGATATTGTATCAATACTGCACCCATGGCATATATGTTGGCATGTGTCTCGATCTCAAAGGGATGTTGAAGATTCGGCAGTGCTAATACTAGTGCGGTATTGATCTTTTCCTTCAATGTGTCGAAGGATTTTTGTTGCTTTCCTCCCCACTGAAAAGTGTTCTTCACACTGGTTAAAGAATGAAAAGGAGTTGCTATAAAGGAGAAGTTTGAAATGAATCTCCTCCAATATTGGACTGCACCTAAGAAGCTTTGTATTTTAGTTACACTTTTAGGCTCAGGCCAATTTATAATTACATCAATCTTGGAAGGATCAATTTTCAATTGTCCTCCTCCTACAGTATGACCTAAGTACACAAGTGCAGTCTTACCAAATTCACATTTGGACAATTTTACATACAACTTTTCCCTTTGCAAAGTATCTAATACTTTATTTACATGCCTTACATGCTCATTCCAAGTCCCACTAAATATAAGAATGTCGTCTAAATATACAATCACAAAATCATCTATAAATGGCCTGAATACATCATTCATCACACACATGAAAAATTTTGGAGCATTACAAAGCCCAAACGACATAACTAACCACTCAAACAATCCTTGTTTGGTTTTAAAGGTAGTCTTTGATGCATCCTATTATGTAACCGTGATCTTATGGTATACACCACGCAAATCCTACTTAGTGAAATAAACAACATTCTTTAACTGATCAAGTAAATCATCTATACGAGGAAGAGGGTATCGATTTTTCACCGTGATTTTATTTAAGGCTTGGTAATCGACACACATTCTCCATGTGCCATATTTCTTTGGCACCATCATGATCAGAGAACCACAAGGAGATGAGTTGGGCCTGATGACCCCTTGATCCAATAATCCTTGTACTTGTTTCTTGATATCTATCATCTCTACAACTGACATCATGTACATGCCCACATTAGGAAGAGGAGAATCCTGCTGAAGATGTATTTCATGTTGGATTTCCCTCTTAGGAGGTAATCCATATGGTTCTTGGAAAATATCATCATACTCATAAACAACATCAATTAATTATTTCTTATGAGAAGCATCACATCCTTGGAAAGCGTCGGATGTTCTGACATCTTTCTCCCTTACGACCATGATTACATATCTCTTATTAGTGTTTATGAGTCTCTTCATATGTCCTGCACTAACAAGTGTTGTGTTTACCCTCATGTTGTGGGCTCTAACAATATATTCCACCCCCCCCTTAGTAAGGTGATATTTGTTCTCATGACAAAAGAAGATTGCTTTTCTATCATAAAGATAAGGACTCCCCAACACTATGCCACATATATCAAGTGATACAAAATCCAAATCCACTTCATCAATCATCTTTGAAGCAATAACAAATCTGAACCTGCATTGCTTGGTGACATTAAGTTTTGGTTTATCACATACCCAACCAAGAGGATAAGGATTTGGATGTGGTTTAGTTTCAAGACCCATCTTTTTTACAAGTGATTTAGATATCAAATTTACTTGGGAACCCAGATCAAATAATGTATCTATCTTAGTGTGTTTAGATACAACCCTTATATGAAATACTTCATTCCTCTTTCTTCCATCATCATGAGATTCATTATTGGAATTTGAACTAGCATGAAGGGAATATTTACCTTGTACTCCAACTGTTGTGATCTTTCCTTCGTCCCCTGAATTGGAACCAATATCTTGTTGCATTGTAGCAATGGTCTTTGTCTTCCCCTTTCCACCGAACTGCTTTGATCTCTTCTTTGAATGTAGTTTCCAACAGTGTTCATCATCATGACCACTTTTCTTGCAATGAGTGCAAGATGGTTTTCCTTCTTCTCTCTTTATAGTGGCGGTTTTTTTGTCCTTCCTTTTAAACTTCCTAAACTGCTTATGTGGGACATTGGAAGATTTCTTTGTGGGATCTCCTTGAACATGCTTTCCTTTGTTCTCAAGGTGAGTGGCTTGCACACAAACTTCGTCAAGACTGGTGGGGTTAAACAATAGCAAGGAATGACAAATATAACTGTGAAGTGTGCCAATATACTTATTAAAGTTTCATAAGAATCCAAAGGAATTTTTAATGCAAGAGCTATCTTCCTAAATTCTTCTGTGAAACTTTGTACAGTTTGACATTTACTTTGTCTAAAGTTTTCCATTCCATAATTGCTTTATGTAAATAACCCAATGGATAAAATTGTTTCCTTATCGTTGATTTAAATTTTGACCATGAGGAAAGAATATTATCACACTTACTTATGTCCTGAAGTTTGCTCTCCCACCATACGAGAGTGGTGCCTTCCAATCGAAGAGAATCCAATTGCACTTTAACTTCCTCTTCATCAATTTTTTGAACACAGAAATATACTTCAACCTGTCGGATCCAATTGTCTATCTTTTCAGGGTTAGCATATCCATTAAACATAGCTAAAGAAAATTTTACATCAAGCTTTAATAATGTTTTCTTAAAAGAATCTTTATGGCTAGAATGATGAGAATGATGAGAATTCTCAGAGGAAGAAGAGATAGAACTTGATGGTGAAGATGGAGGCTCATGAGGGGCTCCTCTAGCCCCTTGATTTACCGAAGCATTATCATCATCTTGTGCTTCCTTTTTCTTCCCTTTCTTCTTCATCCTATTCTCGTAGTCTCCATAGATTCGCTCGACCATTTTTGACATGTGATAGAATACCATATGGAAGTTTTTCTCCTGTTCATCACGCTTGTCCTCTTCTTCCATTTTCTTCCTTTGGGATGCACGACCAACTTCGGGATTGAAAGTATTAAGAGTTCCTTCACCCTGCTTATGTTTTTCCCTAGTAAGCATTCACAATCAATAATTCAAGTCAAAGATGAATTCTTTGAAACCAACATGATCCATGATCTTTTCATCAAAGTGACTCATAAAGAATTATATTAAATGAGCATAAATTAAAGTGCACCATAAAGAAGGAAAAGCTCAATAATGAAGATACATAAGCATCAAATATGAAAACAAAAACTTGATAACGGATTTCGTCCCTGGTGGACTACATCTCTGGGTCCTGCTCTCAAATGGGTAGGCCTTTTTATTAACTCAGCAAAATAATTTGGCAAAATACATAAGTATACCTCATTCTGGAATTAAGTTGTAGAAGCTTTGCTTAGATCATAAAACAGACAATACCATTGAATTTGTGGCATCAAATTACCCAAAAATGACTATCTCCACGCCTCAATCCGACTCTGGCACTTCCAGACCCTTAAGAAATCTTGCCTCGGTTTTCGTGCCTGCTCCCTTCAATTAATTCTTTGTACTGCACCTCAAAAATCATGCCCATCCGTATCGTCAAGCACCCTCCCCCCATATATGGGCAGACTCAACATTTAAATGAAATGTTGGGCGTACTAACCAACAAAGTCTGTTGACCCAACGATTGGTGGATGCTATTGTAAGGCGTTGGATAGGGGGAGGTCCCGGGGTCAAGCCTGTGGGCCTCCCCTTTTGGGTTTATTGT
>JZKD02S1673658.1:165182-214919 GCA_000966675.3 Picea glauca | reverse complement strand
ATATATATATATATATATGGATTGGAATCATTTCCAAGTTTGTAGCGTTGTTTAGATTTGTCGAAGTTGTAGTTTGGCCGCCAGATTTGGTGAGCCCCTTTTTTATTTTTGAAAATGCAGTTTCGGGCCCTCATTGGGAATTTTCCCACTGCCACATGGCAGCCCATGACTGGGCCACGTGGAATCCAACCATTTTCCCATTCCATCCACTTGTATAGTCACTTGCCATGCCCCATACGGTCTGCAACAAGGCACTTCCTCATTGGTCCATGGATTGACCTGAAAATACCGAAAACGAGTGACACATGGCAGCCTCTAGTGTTGCCATGTCACCATTCTGACATCAACATGACACTATCACCCTTTGCATGTACCATGTACACTGTATGGATGCTAACATCATACGTATTGATGTTGACGTCAGTAGTACGGATGTTGACTCATCCCTGTTGACTGGGATAGGTTGACCAAAACTTTGACCATGAATATATTTTGATCTGTAACTCAGTTTGACACATTTTCATCGTTGGAAAGCTTCTGATGCACTCTTCGTGATGATGTCAATTTCAATGAGTTTTGAGTATTTTAAATTTTTTCTCTTTCTCTATCTGTTGAGGCCATTCTGAGCTTCCTGAGTTGCTTCTGTGAATTATGAGTTGTCCTTAGTCTTCTTTGGATCCTTTTTGGATCAATACTACTGGTATTTTCAAGTCCCAATTATCCATGTGAACATTGCAGGTCCTAGCCAATGCATTTTCCAAAATCTTATTGAAATATTCTATTGTTCCATTTGCTTGAGGATGTTATGGTGTACTCTTTTGGTGATAGACTTAAAACTCCTCAGTCATCACCATGATGGTATTATTAATAAAATGAATTCCTTGGTCACTCATCAATATCCTAGGACATCCAAATCTGGTGATCACTTGCTCAAGTAAGAATTTTGGTGTTGTCTTTGCGCTGCAATATTTGACTGGTGTTGCTTATGCCCATATCGTTAAGTATTCAGTCGCGGTAATGATATATCTAGTTCCTGACCTTTTTGTTGGTGGATTAATAGGTCCAACAAAGTCTATTTCCCATTTTTCAAATATCTGCATAGTTACTTGTGGTCTTAGGGGCATCTCATCCCTTTTGTTGGGTTTTCCAAGCCTATGATATACTTCACAGTTACGAAAATATTCCTTGGCATCTTTATGGACTGTTGGCCACCATAATCTTGCATGTAATACCTTCTGCGTGGTGGCTTTTCTTGCATAGTTTCTTCTATTTATACCTCCATGTTCCAATACACACCTTCTCAAAATACTATATGCACCCAAACTGTATAAATGAACTGCAATGAGTTGATAGTCTACATCTATGACTACCAGGTTTTTCTTTTGCGTGATGCTAAAGTCTTGTGGCACAACCTCTGTACTTAAGTATTCAATAATATCAACGAAGTATTCATCAGTTATTTGTACTGAAAATAATTGTGCATCAGAGAGGTTGTCTTCCAAATTAGTAGGTTCTTCTCCATTGGTTACCCTTGATAGGTGATCAGGTCATGCATTCATCTTCCCTGGTTGACTATCAATTCGAAATCGAATTTTTGGAATAATAATATCCATCTACAGATCCTCCCCCCCAACATTGGTGTGTTGACTGGATATTTAAGGGAAGAATGGTATGTGAACATGAAAAAGTGTTTACCAAGTAAATAGTGCATGAATTTCTGAAGTTCATATACCATAGCTAGGCCTTCTCTTTCTATGTTGTTGTAATTCTGCTCAGATTCTGACAACTTTATGCTTTCAAAGGCTATAGGATGGTCTAAGTCCCATGCTCCTGGCTACGCCATAATTGCTCCAAGTGATATAGTTGATGAATCTACATCCACATGAAATGTCTTTTCCCAATATGGAAATACTAATATAGGTGTTGTCACCATATTTTCCTTTAGAGTGTCCAATCATTGTTGACTATCCTCATTCCATTGAAATTTGGTGTCCTTCTTTAACATTTTTTCCATCGGTGCAATAATCTGTGCATACCCCTTTATAAACTTCTTATAATAGTCTATATGTCCTCGTGTTGCTCTTAAATGGTGCACTGACTTTGGTGGTGGTAAATTTGAAATGACTACAATCTTAGCGAGGTCAAATAGTAAACCTTTTTTACACACTATATGTCCCAACAATATCCCAAAAGGTGTACCAAAAATGCATTTCTTGATGTTTAATGATATTTGGCATTTCCCGCATCTTTATAGCATTAGTATTAACACTTCTACATGGTCCTTTAACATACTATATATAGTCCAGTCATCTAGATATATTTCTAGAAACTAATGTATGAATTCCTTGAAAGTAGCTATGACTACTCTTGAAAAAATGGTTGGTGCATTCTTCAGTCCAAAGGGAATTATTTTATATTGGTAGGATACCCATTCCATAGTGAAAGTAGTATTATACCTGTCCTATGGAGCTATTTTGATTTGATGGTAACCTGAGAATCCATTTGTAAATCAATATGCTTCCTGGCCTCCCACATTCTCTAAGACTTCATCTGTAAAAGGGGTAGGGAAAGGTTCATGTAAGCAAGCATCATTGAGTTTCCTTAGATCTACACAAATCCTTATCCCCCTTTTCTTATTTTCTTGGAATACTATAAGAGTGATCCATTTAGATTCCTCTATTGGTTCTGTTATCATGCAATTTGTACTTTCCCAAAATCCCAAGGCAAGTGGATATAGAATTGGCGTAACTGGGAATAACCTATCACTGTCACCTTAATAGAAGATCCCTTTATATTTAGGAGTATGCTAAGACTACCCCAGGGGAGACGTCCTCGGTGACCTAGGGGGTTTGAGAAGTCTAAGGGAGATAATCACAAGGAAATCCTTCTCCTCTCACATATCACTCAAATCAAAGGTTTCTTTATGTCTTACAAAGATGAAGCAAATGGATAATATCGCGTACATGCCCAGAACAAGACAACAAGGCAAACGGGGACACTTTCCAAGTACCAAATGATTGTTAGTGCTTCATAAGACAACAAACCTTCATAAAGTAAGCTAGCTGATATGAATTTACAACAATGCAACAGTTGATAATAGTACTTAATATTTTATAACAGCCACAAGATTTATGCCTTGAAATTGCTTGAAAAAGACAGGAAAAAGTAACTTTGTCTAGGAAAATTGATAATAAATTGTCACAAGCAAAGTTGGCAATGTTTAACTAGATTTTAATATCATTTTTGCAGAGAATTTTCTGCAGTTAGATGGCTGTAGCAATATTTTGCAACAGCAGCAAAATTATAATGGTCAAAAGTGCAAGAAAACACCATACAAAGTTAGCACTTACCTAGTAGATTTACTAGCAATTATCACAATTGATTTTTGAATGGTTTTAGTGCAAGTTATGTAGGAAAATGTATCAAATCAATGTATGTTTGTATGGTTGTAGAAATGTATTTCTACAACATCAAGTTAGCTTGGGAGTTAGTCTAGTTTAGGGTTAGCAAATGTTAGTCAAAGCTTCAAGGATAAAAGTATGAGTGTTTGTTTGATCAATCAACACTTGTAGATGGTAGTCTAGTGCCTTTCTAGGTTAAATGGAGTCATTAATGGAAGCAAAAAATCTTAGAGGAAAATATAGCAATGATAATGATATGTCAAAGGGATGGAGAGGATAAGAAAGGTGTTGGTATCCCAAGGCCTAAAAAATCCACCTCCAAGAGAAAATTGCTAGAAAGTAACAATGGTTAGGCCCTAGCAATTCTCCTTTCCTTAAAAAAATTGTAATAAAATGTGCAATTGGGCATGGAAGTAGGGTTACTAGAGTGCTACAAGTGTAGGGCTCTAGTAACTACTTCAAGATAGGTTCCTTTCAAGAAATTTTAGGACATGGAAGACTATAGGGAAAAAGATAATAACATTTGTCTTTCCCCTAGGGGTTCAAGCAAGCAATTTCATAATGTTAGACATGAAACAAGTAAAATTAACCATAAGCATTCATTCACAATAAATAAATGAATATTTTTCACTTACTTCACCAAGAATAATTAAGCAAATCACCCTAGTTGAAGATCCTCCACATGAAAATTGCCAAAATACACCAATAAATGCCTCTTCCAAGAAGTGTGCACCACTAATTTCAGCCAAGAAACCTTAAAGAAGGACAAATTTTAGACCGCCACTTGTGTGATGACTTAATAATGAAAAAATATGAGAGTTTTATCTTTTATTTATACAATATCAATGACCTTTAATTATCTTTTAGGTCATAAAAGGTCGACATGGCCAAATTACATCAAAAATCCAGTTTTTACATAACATCAATAATTAAAACCCTAATTTCACTTTTAGATATGACATCATGCCCTTCTAGGGTTGCTAGGCCTCAAATTCAAAACACTATGCCTCGAGAGGTCCCAAATGCTTCCACACGTGCCAACTAGCACCAAACCATCCTCATAAATGCCAAACCCTAACTGGATGATGTCAAGGGTCAACATGATGATGTCAAGGACCTTCAAGGGCCAATGTCATGGTGGAATGGAAATACCCCCATGGGTCTATGCCTGTTAGAGTGTCTTGGGGGAAACATCCTTCTTCCTTCCTGGTGCCATCCTCTGGTGTCTCTTTGCCCCTGGTTGGGGTCACAGAATCCATCTGCTAGGATTCATCCCCATGGAGGTTCGAGCTAGTCATATCCAAATATGTACCTGTCCACTAGCCATGGTCCTACAACAACAACAAGTATGCCCTCCATGGGATTATAAGTCACATGGATCATAGCAATTTCAATCACATCTGATAATCAAATTACCCAAACATGTGCATCAAACCCCCCTTCACCCAAACGAATGCTCAAAGACATTATGTAGTTTAATAAGTTAGGTTTGGGGAGGGTCTCAAGATGTCCTATTGAGATAATCCTCCTCAATTATGGGGTGTTTCCCAGGTGAAGACCAATCTAGGTCATGTAAGTGTGTGAAATGGTGCAGGGGGGATGTTTGGTCAATGGGTGCAGTGATAACAGGGAAATGTAGGTCGTGCATGTGGGTTCCTCTGTAGAGGGTGAGTTGCACCTTCTCATGTATGCCATTGTTTCCTAGCCCATTCAATTCCTTTTATTATTTTTCTTGTTGCGTTTTATTTTCAAATGAATAGTCGGGTGACATTGTCCTGGCGTGGTGACTAGTGGTGACAACGTTACACACAAGCACTTCACGGAAATGAGAAGGTTGGCCCGTAATGAGACCCCATTTATCTTGACTATGCCACCGAGATCCACTATCCTGGTTTGGTGACCGTATAGATGGTAGTTTCATACCGCTACATGCCCATGGACCTAATAGGTCGGCTCATGATGAGACCTTGAGTTTTGTTTTATCTTACGGGTCCCCTTTTCTTACTGAGAATCCTTTTATGGATTTATTGGGAATCCCTGGGTGAAGCATATCAAAGGTTTTATTTTGGATTTTATCTCTTGCCAACTACTTTTACCCTCTAGGCCTTTAGCCCCTTCTTCCCATAAGGCAAGGTACAACCCTTACTAGTGTGGAAAACCCAATGCCCGAACCAAGGTAGGGGAAGATGAGAGGAATAATGATGAAAAATGGTAAGTATGGAAGGAATGGACGATGACCTTTCATATACCCACCTGGTGACAACTCATCCTAAAGGGAACCAACTTACTAGAGAATTTAATCACCCCCCCCCCACAAAGTATGAACAATTTAAAGAGCATATCTAAGCAAATGTTATGAAATAAATGAGTGTTCAGTGCAACATATTCAAAATTCTTTGAAATTTAGAGTGACACATACCATGATACCCGGACTCATTAACTCATGGAGAAATACCCATGGCTACTTCAAGACCAGGCAGATGGGATGGATGTTATGAATGTTTATAGATGGGATGCACTGAAGAAAAGATGGGCCCTCTGGGGCCAAGCTCAAGTATTTTGGTTCTCTGATACTCCATGTCTAGGACCTGTGGGCCTTGAGACATAATCTCCTTAGTTATCCCTAGGATAGGGGATAACATATGTCTCCAACTGGGGGACATGTGCTCACCGTAGAGTGCATGAGAACCTCAGCATCTCTGGCATGACCTGTATCTGCTAGATCTCAACAAATTGAATTAGTAATCTTTGGGGTGGTGATATCACCCCTCACTCATATATGATACAATGGAATAAAAGTAAGAAATCATATATATACAAAATGAAATGAAACTATAACTATACTACTCTCGCATGATATGCAGATGGTATATACAATGAATGCAAATGCCTACCTAACTTAATTGTACTTACATGTTGGTTGAATGCTAGGTGTTGTCTAATAGCCAGTGAAACCATCCTAGCAATGTCTCATAATACCTGCCTCTATGCTTCATCATAAACCAAAACAATGATAAGTCAAGCACAAAAATAACATGAGTTAGAAAATGTATTGTATCATCAGAAATCATAAAGTCTAGCTCATGGAGGTAGGAGGGAGGGATAAAATTATGCCAATTCACACTCTTAGTAAGGTGCTCAATCCATCTCAAAAAGGGATCATGAAAAATAAAAAGTTCAAAAGACCGAGTCAAAGAGTCTGAAAATTGGCTACCTTGGACGTCATCATATTATGAGGTCTGGGAAAGGACTAGTAAGAACCTAGAAGATGACTGACAATTTCTTAAGAGAAGGCTGAGAGACTGAGATAATAAAATTATTTTTAATGTATTCAACCTACCCTTGGATTCTAAAAGAAGTATTTGCCCCAGATAAAACTCAATACAAGGGACATGTTTCCCAACTACACCCTTAATGGCATAGCAAGGTAAAGTAATCGAAGGGGGATGGAGAACCTTGTCACAAGTACCCTGATTTGGGCAAGCAATGTCCTCACCTCTATCAATATCTAAGAACAACGGTGGTTGAAAATATTCTTCATAAAATAAATCCAAGTGCTCAAAGGAGTACTCATCAAAATCTTCAAGGTATGACCGAAAATCATCAGGAGAAAATATAACTAGGTCACTCATGGAGATGTTTGTAACTATATCATTTTGTTGTTTCCAGATATCAGAATCATTAGTAACCTCATATGATAGTTGTAAAGGAAACATTTGGAAATGTCCTTCCATATCATAAATGGGATCCTCATTAGTACCATTCACATCCCACTTACGTCTTCCAACATGTATGAACTCATCAATATTATCATCAATGTCACTACCTTTATCATATCATGAAGGATTTAATGCATCCAAGGGATCCTCTAGTACTTCTTCACTTTCCAAAGCATCATCAAAATCTTGGAAAGGGAAATAAATTACTAGGTTCACTTCTTTTTGTGTAGGAGCATCAATGGCTTGGATGAATTCATCAAATGGAAGAGGGTCCAGTACATCACCCCCAAGACTCATCTCTTTGTCTTCATCAGAAAATGAAGGAGCTAGATATTCCAAGGGTTCCTTTAATTATTCACCTTATGAATCATAGAACAAAGTGTCATCCAAAAAATGGAAAGGAAAATGACTCACCTCATTCTCTTCATCTTGTGTAGGAGAGATAGGATCTTGGAGAGCTTCATCGGGTGGAGGAGCGGTTACTAGTGCTTCATCCTCATAATTCACTTCTCTAGTTAAATCTTTATTGCATTCTATTGAATCATGGGAAAAATATTTCTCCTCTTCAAGGGGTTGAAAATTTTCTTCATAAATCTCTCCTTTTATATCAGAGGGTTCTTGGTATTGAGTATGGTATACATCCCTGAGATCTTCAACAATCTCAGTGGTGAATCCTTCGTTCTCTAAGGCTAGATTTTGAAGGGCATATTCATATGTCTAGCATTGTGGTCTGAAAAAATCAATAAACCTACTGATGAGGTCTGCGAAAGATGATATACCCCTATCTTCACAACAACTATTAAACCAATCTTGCATAAAAGATGGCATAGAAAGTATGAATAATTTTACCAGAACATCCTCCCCTCCCAATTCTATCTCACTTATATACTTCAAGAATTCTACAATGTGAGTAATTGGGAGGCCTCTGAATATTTGAGATTTGTTCAACCATTTTGCATCAAAGTAATGCAGGTATCCTTGAAAACATTTGAAATCAATAGTCGGATACATTTTTTCCCAGGGTGTCATGATCCCATAACTTGGAAATATCACAAAATTGAGAGTAAGGTGGAACCTTGGAAAAGGTTAGTGGAGTCGTCAGATATCCTCTTAAGGATTATCAAAGGGAAGAGGGAATCACCCTCAGTGGAGTCACCAAGTAAGCTTTGTGAAAATAAGGCTTCGGATAAAGGCTTACCGAAAAAGTGTCGCTGAGGAAAATTGACTCAGTGTTCCCCGACAACGGCGCCAAAATATTATCGCGCAATTTGTACTTGTGAAAAATCCCAAGGCAAGTGGATACAGAATTGGTGTAACTGGAAATAACCTATCACCGTCACCTTAATAGGAGATCCCTTTCTATTGAGGAGTATGCTAAGACTACCCCAGGGGAGACGTCCCCGATGACCTAGGGGGGTTGAGAAGGCCAAGGCAAGTAATCATAAGGAAATCCTTCCCCTCTCATAGATCACTCAAATCAAAGGTTTCATTATGTCTTATAAAGATGAAGCAAATTGATAATACCGTGTACCTGCCCAAAACAAGACAATAAGGCAAACGGGGGCACTTTCCAAGTACCAAATGATTGCTAGTGCTTCATAAGAAAATAAACCTTCATAAAGTAATATAGCTGATATGAATTTGTAGGAATGCAACAGTTGATAACAATAATTAATATTTTATAATAGCCTCAAGATTTATGCCCTGAAATTGCTTGAAAAAGACAAGAAAAAGTAACTTTGTCTAGGCAAATTGATAATAAATTGTCACAAGCTAATTTAGCAATGTTTAGCTAGCTTTTAATATATTTTTTGCATAGAATTTGCTGCAGTTAGATGGCTGTAGCAATCTCTTGTAACAACAGCAAATTCTAATGGTAAAAGGTGCAAGAAAACACCATACAAAGTTAGCACTTACCTAGTAGATTTAGTAGCAATTATCACAATTGATTTTTGAATGGTTTTAGTGCAAGTTATGTAGGAAAATGTATCAAATCAATGTATGTTTGTATGGTTTGTTGACGATAAAAATCTCAATGAGGATTTCGCCCGCAAAGTATTGCTAAAGCCTATTATTTAAACTAAACTAATGATATGTAATACTTGTAGGTGGGACTCCCTTGTAGACTGGAGGATCAGAGATAGACTTATTACACATTTTATGTTATTGTTTCTATGTTGCTTATAGGGTTCTACATGATTGATGAGGAAATATTGGTTTTGTTTGCGTCACAATGGTAGATGGATAATGAATTTTATGTGTTGCTTATGTTGCTCTAAGCTCTAAATTCCATGTATTAATGACTTGTATTTACTATTGGCTCCATGATTCATTACATGTTACACATGCACAAGACACATGATTAGTTGTAACAAGAGACAAGAGAAATATGGAATAAATCCAAGAAAAGGAAACTATGCTATGCTATGCTATACTATGTGCAATTGAAATTTAAAGAAGTTGGTGTTAGTCCTAACTAACAATGTTAGTGGCTATACAATTTTGTTGAGTTATATGGTGTACATGTGATATGTTATAGTATGGTTTTGGCAATGGTTAATATGGATCGGGTGGCACAATTGGACAACAATGTGTGAAAGTTTTGATTCATGGATTAATGGTTGGTTGGTTGTCTATATTACGTAATTGAATGAGATGGAGGATGGAAGCAACGTGCAGTAAATGCACGCCACTCCACACTTCTCCCACTAGTCGTCACCTTAACATGGTTATTGTTCATTTGGTTTTTGTTGTGGTTAAGCTCCGAGATTCAGGCATGGAAGGAACTACTCGACCAAGCTCGCATTTTTAAGGCCATTTGGTTACAGGTATGTTTTTTTTCACCCATCCATGAATTGGCTCTGTGTATAAAATGAACGTTGGCTCAATAGTGTATTGGTATGTGTTTTCTTGAGGTTGGAAAATGTGTAAACACGTGGTGTTTCTCTAGAATGGTTGTTCTTGTTATTCGTTTCAAATGGAAAAATCAGTGGTTGAAGTCGCGATTTCATTGGTTGTTTTGTGTGGTGGAAGTCGTGATGGATCTATGTTGTCTTTATGGGTTTTTGTTGGAGGGTTTCACTCTGTTTGGCCTTGTTGGTCATCTCCTCACAGTTATTGTAACCACGTCCGGTTGTATTTTGTGTTATGGGGTTGTTGTGTATGATTTGAACCACCTTTTGGTCACTACATATATTTTTTCACCTAGTCGTGGGCTCATTTTGTGTTATTGGTATTCATGTAGTTGGTTATGGAGTGGATATCATGCAAGAAGCATGCTTTAGGGTTTTTGTTAGTACCTGGGCTCTGCATTTCTATCAACATTATTCATCTATTGGGGAAAAACACGAGGGTTAAGCCTCTTTGTGTTCTTGGTGTTGGTTACTGACCAGTAAGAAACCTCTGCTCCTTGACATCATGGTCTATCCTACCTGGTGTTGAACTATCACCCTATCGTACAAGATAAGGGTTATAAGGTTGTGGTTCCACCATGCTTGTCTCGAAGGCTCTCACCTACTATTGATATGGTTGACCTCCATCTCCCTGTGTTTGGTTCCACTGAGTGAACCCTTGATTATTTTTCCATTAGTTACAGAGCCTGATTTTGATAAACTAACCAGTCGCACCCTATCGGGAATCTTGTTGACTATATTAAGTTGGTTATGTAATATTGATAGTGGTTTTGATTGTTGGTTTGTCTTTGTTTGATCAAGTTGACTGGAGAGTTGTAATTGGAAATGATAATGGGCATACAATCGTTGCCTCCTTTTGTTATGACAGTTGAATCGATAACTCATCATTGTTTAATTGGTTGATTGGAAGTAAGCATAAATGTACAAGCACAAAGATCCCTCCTTTGTGTTATGTGTTGGGCCGTCTGTTCCTACAGCATGGTATAAATTGATGTGGTGATTGTTGTATGTTTAATTTGCCTGATCGGGATTATTACAATTTGAATAATTGATGATTGTGACTTGGGTTGTCTACTATGTATGATTATGTTGACATTGTTCATTGTTTTGTTTTATTCCACCATCATAGATGAGCATAGGGTTTTAGTAGTGTGATTTCATTCCAATTTAATTGTTAAATTGGTTTAAGGAATGGAATCAAGCATCTTTTAAAAGAACTTGTTCAACTCAGGAAAGACTTGTGTCTATCTTTGATTTGAGAAATTAAATTATGGGTAGTAGTTGATGTTTTTATGTTGAAAAGAGTTGAAACAATATGATTGTGTGTTCCTTGGATTTTGTTTTAAATATGAAAGGGAAGTAAATGAAAAGAAACAAAATTCTTTTAACAAGATGGGTGAAGTCATGACGATTCTGAGTATGATTATTATGTGTTAATTGAAGGATTTTAAGGAAATTGAATGTGGACAGTGAACGAGTTTTAACACACAGTAATTGTTTAATTGGCCATAGTAATTGTTTAATTGGTGTTGGAATAGTTGTATTGAATACATAATCGTTTTTATGGATGACTTAATTGGTTTTTCGAACAGTATTCACTCTTTTTCCCTACCATTATTTTGCTTTTTGTTCATTACAATTCCCCTCACCTTCCCTGTTCCTAAAATTTAATTATAGTTAAGATAAGTTATGTATTATGATAGTTAAGGGATCCCAAGGATGAATTATGATATATTCTTTTGGTTTACGATACAGTTGATTGTTTGATGTCTGTGAGCAGTAATCATGATCTTTTTCCCCCTCATTTTAACATTTTATTTCACTACAACCCCTTGCATATCCCAGAACCCTTGTTCACCCCCTCCTCATTGACAACTACTAAACAATTTGTATGGATTGGATCGCATGAGTCTGATATGTTGTTGAGCCAAATTTTATTTCATATTTAAAAGAGTTGTCATATATGGTTGTTAAAGAAACTATTTGCTAATAAATTATGCATACAAGAATGCGCTTTTTTAGCAGAGGTAGCCATGGTCGAGGTAACCGAGGTAGAGGAAATTGGAACAGGGGCCCCAGAAGGCCAAGATTCTCTATACACTTTGATGCAGACTCGCAAGAGTTAGGCCAACTATTTCAAGATGGATTTTTTAACTGGATTGGGCAAGGAGTGGTCCAACCTAGGCCTGAAAGGCCTCACTTCCAAGCCCGACAGGTCCCTGGTATCCCAATGTCTCCTCATGTCTCACTGCAACTTGAAGTCCTCGAAAATGATGGATGGCAAGAGATTGTCCATCCGACAATCTCCCAACATCGTGATTGGCCTGACTTGTCTCTACCTGCTCCTCCACCTATCAATCAAATTGTCCAAGTTTCCTCTGTCCACTCACCAGTACAGTCTTCCCATGCAAGAAAAAGGTTTAAAATCGAGGCCCACCATGCTCCTGACAAAGGAAAAGCCATTGTTTCCCCTTCCTCACCCTAAAATGACTCTGATAAATTAGTGTCCTCCCACATGCATTGGAGAGATGATTTCTCTCATGTGATCAGTGAGATTAGGCCTAAAGGCTCCACACAGCCTAAGGAAAATTCAGAGAGATCAAAAGGTGACAATAGCAATAAGGGAAAGATTGCCTCCCAGAGTGGAAAATATGGATTTTAAGTTTTTTATTTATTAATTGTTGATAATAGTTGACTTCTGAAATTTTGGACAACACACTATTTTTTTGGATATATGGGTAATATATTTTTGGAAATCATTTCAATTATCATTGATATAAATTGTCAAAATATGAAAATGATGATAGGAGCCACAAGGAGGGATGTTTTGTTTGATTAACTAGTTGTGTTATCATTGTTAGAGAACTGAAGGGAGTCACAAGGGGTCCCAGCTACTAGTTATTATTTATTTAAAACTCTTATTATGATTTTATTACTTTTCCCCCTTAACTAAAAAGTTGGTTGAGTTTTAGTTAACTTAACTAAGGAAGTAGTTCAACTACTTCAACCAATTCTAATTTTCTAAAGGCAAAAGGAAAGGGAGGAACAAGAGGAGGATAGAAGGAGAACCATACTAAGGTTTGCTCTTTGAGTTTTGTTGAGATAATTCAGTTTTCATTCATTTCTTAATTCATTAGAAGCCTAATTATTTTTTATGATAGTAGGGTCCTATTGTAGACAACAAGATTCAGGGTTGAATTACATCATTCAGACACTTGTTTTTCAGAGGTGTTGATCTATCTTTGATAGTCTGTGTAAACTTGTATGTTTGTGAATTAGATTTCATGACTGACAAAGGCTATTGTGCAAAGTTGAGTGGGCAGAAATCTATGGCAAGTTGATCCAGCTTTTAAAGTTCAGTTGTTTACTTTCTGTCAGAGGTCCTTTTGTATGTTTCATCGAGGACGTCTAAGTTTGACTTTGGTCCAAAACTTCCTCAGGAAATTTTGTAAAGATAATGATTCTTTGATGAATTGGAATGAAATAAGCATTTTCTTTATGTCTCATCTGTTTTGATTATTGACTTGGTGTCTTTACTTCTATCTCTATATTTATTTCAGCATTTGTTATGTTCAGAAAATTACATAAATAGTGAATTTTTCAGCAAGCTTTTATTTATAAAAAAACCAGCCTAAGCACTTGTAAACAATACTTGTGAATTATGATACCAATTTTGATGGCTATAAATATAGGGTGATATTCTCGTCTATCTTTCTTTAGCCAAGCAAGATCTGAAAATGCTTGAGTAAGATCATTTCATATCTTTTCCTCAACATGGTTGTAGCAATGTCTTGCTACAACAACAAGTTAGCTTGTGAGTTAGTCTAGTTTAGGGTTAGCAAATATTAGTGAAAGATTCAAGGATAAAAGTATGAGTGTTTGTTTGATCAATCAACACTTGTAGATGGTAGTCTAGTGCCTTTCTAGGGTAAATGGAGTCATTAATCGCAGCAAAAAATATTAGAGAAAAATATATCAATGATAATGATATGTCAAAGGGATGGAGAGGATAAGAAAGGTGTTGATATCCCAAGGCCTCAAAAATCCACCTCCAAGAGAAAATTGCTAGAAAGTAACAATGGTTAGGCCCTAGCGATTTTTCCTTTCCTTGAACAAATTGCAATAAAATATGCAATTGGGCATGGAAGTAGGGTTACTAGAGTGCTACAATGGTAGGGCTCTAGTAACTACTTCAATATAGGTGCCTTTCAAGAAATTTTAGCACATGGAAAACTATAGGGAAAAAGATAATAACATATGTCTTTCCCCTAGAGTTTCAAGCAAGAAATTTCATAATCTTAGACATGAAACAAGTAAAATTAACCATAAGCATTCATTCACAATAAATAAATGCATATTTTTCACTTACTTCACCAAGAATAATCAAGCTAATCACCCTAGTTGAATATCCTCCACATGAAAATTGCCAAAATACACCAATCAATGACTCCTCCAAGAAGTGCGCACCACTAATTTCAGCCAAGAAACCTTAAAGAAGGACAAATTTCATACCAACACTTGTTTGATGAGTTAATCATGAAAAAATGTGAAATTTTTGTCTCTTATTTATACAATATCAATGACCTTTAATTATCTTTTAGGTCATAAAAGGTCGACATGGCCAAATTACATCAAAAATCTAGTTTTTACATAAAATCAATAATTAAAACACTAATTTAACTTTTAGAGATGACATCATGCCCTTCTAGGGTGACGTTAGATCCTCAGCATGGAATGCTAGGCCTAAAATGCAAAACATTGGGCCTCTAGAGGCCCCAAATGTTGCCACAGGTGCCAACTAGCACCAAATCGTCCTCATAAATGCCAAACCCTAATTGGATGACATCAAGGGTCAACATGATGATGTCAGAGGCCTTCAAGGGCCAATTTCATGGTGGAAGGGCAAGACCCCCTTGGGTCTAGGCCTGCTAGAGTGTCTCGGGGAAAACATCCTTCTTCCTTCCTGGTGCCATCCTCTAGTGTCTCTTTGCCCCTGGTTGGGGTCACAACATCCATCTGTTGGGATTTCATCCCCATGGAGGTTCGATCTAATCATATCCCCATATGTACCTATCCATCGGGCATGGTCCTACAGCAACAAAAAGTACACCCTCCATGGGATCATAAGTCACAGGGATCATAGAAATGTCAATCACATCCGATAATCAAATTACCCAAACATGTGCATCAAACCCTCGTTCACAGAGACGAATGCTCAAAGACATTGTGCGGTTTAACAAGTCAGGTTTGGGGAGGGTCTCAGGATGTTTTATTTGGCTAATCATCCTCAAGTATCAGGTGAGGACCAATATAGGTCATGTAAGTGTGTGAAATGGTGTAGGGGGAATGTTTCGGAAAAGGATGTGGTGATAACAGGGAAATGTAGGTCTTGCCTATGGGTTCCTCTGTAGAGGAACAGATGCACCTTGTCATGGATTACATTGTTTCCTAGGCCATTCAATGCCTTGTATTCTTTGTCTTATTGCTTTTTCTTTTCAAGTGAATAGTTTGGGGACACTATCCTGGCGTGGTGACCAGTGGTGACAACGTTACCCACAAGCATTTCACAGAAATGAAAAGGTTGGATTGTAATGAGACCCCCTTTCTCTCGGCTATGCCACCAAGAGCCACTACATTGGTTTGGTGACTAGATAGATGGTAGTGTCATACTGCTACATTCCCATGGAAATAATAGGTCAACTCATGATGAGACCTTGAGTTTTATTTTATCTTACAGGTCCCCTTTTCTTATTGAGAAGCCTTTTATGGATTTATTGGAAATCCCTGGGTGAAGCATATCAAAGGTTTTATTTTGGATTTTAACTCTTGGTAGCTACTTTTAACCTCTAGGCATTTATCCCCTTCTTCCCACAAGGCAAGGTACAACCCTTACTAGTGTGGCAAATCCAATGCCCAAACCAAGGTAGGGGAATATGAGAGGAATAATGATGAAAAATGGTATGGAAGGAATGGACAATGACCTTTCATAGACCCACCCGGTGACAAATCATCCTAAGGGGAACCAACTTACTAGGGAATTTTGTCAACCCTCCCATGTATGAACAATTTAAAGAGCATAATTTCCAAGCAAACGTTATGAAATAAAGGAGAGTTCAGTGCAACATATTCAAAATGCTTCAAAATTCCGAGTGACGCATACCATGATACTCGAACTCATTACCTCATGGAGCAATACCCACTGCTACTTCAGGACCAGGAAGGTGGGATGGATGTTGTGAATGTTGATAGATGGGATGCACTAAAGAAAATATGGGCCCTCCGGGGCCAAGCTCAATTCTTCTGGTTCTCAGTACTCAATGTCTAGGATCTGTGGGCCTCGAGACATAATATCCTTAGTTATCCCTAGGATAGGGGATAACATATGGCTCCATATTGGGGACATGTTCTCACCGTAGAGTGCATGAGAACCTCAGCATCTCTGGCATGATCTGTATCTTCTAGATCTGAACAAAATGAATTATTAATCGTTGGGGTGGTGATATCACCCCTCACTCATATATGATACAACGAAATAAAAGTAATCAAGCATATATATACAAAATGAAATGAAACTACAACTATACTACTCTAGCATGATATGCAGATGATATATACAATGAATGAAAATGCCTACCTAACTTACATGTACTTACCTTTTGGTTGAATGTCAGGTGTAGTCTAATAGCCAGTGAAACCATCCTAGCAATGTCTCATAATACCTGCCTATGTGCTTCATCATAAACCAAAACAATGATAAGTCAAACACAAAAATAACATGAGTTAGAAAATGTATTGTATCATCGGAAATCGTAAAGTCTAGCTCATGGAGGTGGGAGGGAGGGACCAAATTATGCCAATTCACATTCTTAGTAAGGTGCTCAATCCATCTCAAAAATTGATAGTGAAAAATCAAAGGTTCAAAAGACCGACTCAAATATTCTGAAAATTGGCTACCTTGAACGTCATCATATTTTGACGTCTGGGAAAGGACTAGTAAGAACCTAGAGGATGACTGACAATTTCTTAAGGGAAGGCTAAAAGACTGAGATAATAAACTTGTTTTTAAGGTATTCAACCTACCCTTGGATTCTAAACGAAGGCTTTTCCCTGGATAAAAATCAAGACAAGGGACATGTTTCCCAACTACTCCCTTAATGACATAGCCAGTTAAAGTAATTGAAGGGGGTTGGAGAACCTTGTCACAAGTACCCTGCTTTGGGAAAGAAATGTCCTCACCTCTATCAAGATCTGATCACAACTGTGGTTGATAATCTTCTTCATAAAATAAATGCAAGTTCTCAAAGGAGTACTCATCAAAATATTCAAGGTATGACCAAAAATCATCAGTAGAAAATAGAACTAGGTCACCCTTGGAGATCTTTGTAACTATATCATTTCCTTCTTTCCAGATGTTAGAATCATTAGGAACCTCATATATTAGTTGTAAAGGAAACATTTGGAAATATCCTTCCATATCATAAATGGGATCCTCATTAGAACCAATCACATCCCACTTACATCTTCCAACATGTATGAACTCATCAATATCATCATCAATGTCACTACTTTTATCATAACATGAAGGATTTAATGCATACACGGGCTTCTCTAGTACTTCTTCACTTTCCAAATCATAAAACAAAGCATCATCAAAATATTGGAAAGGGAAATAACTTACCGCGTTCACTTCTTATTGTGTAGGAGCATCAATGGCTTGAATGACTTCATCAAAAGGAAGAGGGTCCAGTACATCACCCCCAAGACTCATCTCTTCGTCTTCATCAGAAAATGAAGGAGCTAGCTCTTCCAAGGGTTCCTTTACTTCTTCACCTTCTAAATCTTAGAAAAAAGTGTCATCAAAAAACTGGAAAGGAAAATGACTCACCTCATTCTCTTCATCTTGTGTAGAAGAGATAGGATATTGGAGAGCTTCATCAGATGGGGGAGCGGTTACTAGTGCTTCATCCTCATAATTGACTTTTGTATATAAATCTTTACTGCATTCTATTGAATCATGGGAAACATCTTGCTCCTCTTCAAGGGGTTGACAAATTTCTTCCTAAATCTCTCCTTCTGTATCATAGGGTTCTTAGTATTGAGTATGGTATACATCCCTGAGATATTCCACAATCTCAGTGGTGAATCCTTCGTTCTCTAAGGCTATTGTGAGATTTTGAAGGGCATATTCATATGTATGTCATTGTGGTTTGAAAAATTCAATAAACATACTAGTGAGGTATACAAAAGATGATATACCCCTATCTTCACAACAACTCTTAAACCAACTTTGCATAAAAGATGGCAGATAAAGTATGAATAATTTTACAAGAACATCCTCCCCTCCCAATTTTATCTCACTTATATACTTCAATAATTCTACAATGTGAGTAATTGGGAGGCCTCTGAACCTTGGAGAGTTGTTCAACCATTTTGCATCAAAGTAATGTGAGTATCCTTGAAAAAATTTGAAATCAATAGTCGAATACATTTTTTCTCATGGTGTCATGATCCCATAACTTGGAAATATCACAAAATTGAGAGTAAGGTGGCACCTTGGAAAAGGTAGTGGAGTCGCCAGATATACTCTTAAGGATTATAAAAGGGAAGATGGAATCACCCTCAACAGAGTTGCCAAGTAAGCTATGTGAAAAGAAGGCTTCAGATAAAGGCTTACTGAAAAAGTGTCGCTAAGGAAAAAATTGACTCAATGTTCCCCGACAACGGTGCCAAAATGTTATCGCGCAATTTGTAATTTCCAAAAATCCAAAGGCAAGTGGATACATAATGGCCTCAAGACATAATCTCCTTAGTTATCCCTAGGATAGGGGATAACAGGTTCTATGATGCCAGCTTACAACATTTGGTCAATTTCTGCTTTCACTTTATGTTTATACACTGGATTGAGTATGTAAGGTCTTTGTCTGATAGGTCTAGCCTCAGGTTTGAGGGGTATCTTCATCTCACCTAGATCCCATGATATGTCTTTGATCTCTATAAAGGTTTTTGGAAACATGTCACTGTATTCAAACAATAAATCTATTATTCTTTCTATTGTTTTCTCATCCCAATAGTCTCCAATACTTGCCATTTTAGGATTTTCATTCATCCCAGTGTTTACTTTCTTAACTTTGATTGGTGAGGCACATACTTATAATTCTAGAGATGGAACTTCCACCTCTCTCTCTCTCCTTCAATCTCTATAATATGAATGTTGTGTGGTTCATCTTCATTTGGTGCTTCCTCTTTGACATGATAGCATGACAGTAATTCTTTAACTATCTGTATGTTCTATTGTTGATATTTTGTCATGATTTCAACATGTTGTTCATCAATAAATATCACTCTCTGTATTAGCTTCAACAATGAATCAATGTTGGGGTTCTCATGTTCAAATGAGAAGTTTACTACAAAATTATGTTGTAATCCTATCCATTATGTAGTGCCTCTGTGCATCTCTTGGTCTATGTACCAGTTCCCTAGGATCCCTTCAAATGTATGGATAAAGTGATGAGTCCATTCCTCTAGTGGTGTCATCCTCCATTGTGTTATGCACTTCTCCAAGTGTTCCACTAGTGTGCCTTTCCCATCATACTTATGGATGCTATTTCTCCTCATTTCTGCGCCAAATCTAATGCATAGTATCAGTTTACATTGATACCAATATTGAATTGTTTCTTTGTACACACCCCACCATCTTGTAGGTGTTTCCTTTAGTGAAATATATAGGGCTAAGAGCCTCTGATTTTCTAACACTTCCACTTCATATTTTTTCAAGAATTCCTCTAAGTCATTTATCCCATGAAAATTGGGAGGTTCTCTTATCTTTGTACCAACCCATCTTATTGTGCGATCTATTCTTGTGCGCCTCCTTGTGGAAACTTCATGTAATCATTATTGTCAATTCTCCAAACCTGTGTCTGAGTCAGAAGCACATGATGTAATTCTTCTCCATCTGAGTACCCCATCTACAGTTGGTTTAACATAATCCTCTTCTCACGTAGTGGTTATGTACAATTGGTTTATTTCTTCCAGATCCAAACAAATGGCCTCTACAAATATTTCTCCTTCTGAAGGATCCAATGGTGCTATGACTTTATATTTGCTTGATTCAAAATTCATTTTTCTTATCTTCGGGTTGATTATAGCCTGGTTATCAAATTCCCAATCAAATCCAAGTAATGTTGGGTAAGGTGTTGTGCCATCTACTATCTCTATTACTTCAAAATCTTACATAGTTCACACTCCATCCAAATCTATTGTCACACCTTTAAGTATTCCAATTGGTAACACTATGTGTTGATTTGCTAGTTCAAATGGACAAGTGAATATCCTAATGTGGGTTCTCCCATAAACTACCATGTCTTCTTAAGTAAGACATTTACTTTTGAGCCTAAGTTCAGTATAATATCTCTCATGTTGAAATCCCCAATATTAGCATTTAGTTTGAATTCTCTGCTTGTCCTTCTTCGTGTATGGAGATGATTGATTGTTTTCTTCTCTAACTTCCCTTCTACCTCTGTGTTTCATCTTTCTAGCAGATTTTGTAGGATTTTAACAGATGATGGATCATTCAATAACTTAACATAGGATTGCAGAAAATTCTCTATGGTACTTACTTTCTCTAGAGTTTGTCCTTTATTGGGATGGTCCATTAAGAATGGAATCTCATACATTGGTGGGTTTTGAGTTTGTTTGCATGATTGATGTAGATGCAACATTATGCTTGAAAAAATCTTGTCTAGCCTCCTTAAGTGTTTCATTTTCTTTTTGTGTGTCAAATTGATTTTGTGGCTTAGTATTCTTCTTAACCCATTGGTGTTGAGATGGATCTTGTTTTGTTGCATCAGTTCTTGTCTTATATCCTCCTCGAGTGACTATATTGATGTTTCTCCCATCATCCTTGGCTCTTGTAGAAATCCGTTGGACATTCTGGTTGTTCTGGTTCCTTTTTTCGTGGATCTTTCCCAAGAGTGTTGGGCAGTCTTTTGTGTCATGATCTGTTGCATGACAGTACATACATGTCGTTGGTGGAAGTGGAAAATCCCTTGCACAATGTCCTAGTTGTTGGAAGTTGTGGCACACTATTGGCCCTCTTCCTCATTCAAATCCTACTCTGCCTCGTCCAAATCCTTTGTATCCACCTCGATCTCCTTGCGGTGCGTTGTATTGGGGTACTTGGTTATACTGCGCGGGGTTATATTGTGGCTGCACATTATTATATTGCAGTTATGCATTGTTGTACTGCTACTGCACATTATTGTATGGTGGTGGTACCTGGTTGAACTTAGGTGCAACTTTTCCTGTCATCATTTCTACTTGCACCCTATAAGTATCTGAATTTTTTTCTCTCATCGGTTCCATCATTCTACAATCCTTATCATCATCACCCACTGATTTGCAAAAATTGCAATATGAACTTTTGGGTATTGCCTTATACTTTTGCATCAGTGGAAAATGATATGGATCATGCTCGTGCTTTTTACAAATCTCGCACCATGGTCATCCTATTGGCAAGGGGTTTGGTATTCATGTTCCCATATACTACACAAAAGTTGGACATTCATTTTTATGGTGTCCTTCTGTCCCGCGTAGGGTACACCAAACAACTTCTCTTTTCTCTTTTCCCTTATTCTGGTTAAGTCGAAATGTTAGATTCTTAAAATCCTCCTTTAGCTCCTCTATTTTTGGATATGTCTTTTGATATTGGTTCTCTTCCAGTTGTAAGGCTTCCTGTAGAGCCTATGCCTGAATTTGGAACTTTTGTTGTCTTAATGGGTATTTCAAGTGTGGAAACAATGAGTTCACAAATAGGTTCCTATGTTGCATGTCAGTAATTGCATATTTCAACTTACCTTTCAGAGGTTTGAACTTATGATCAATCTCCCAAACAGACTCACTTGGTTTTTTCCTGATTTCAATCATTTCATTCGTGTACTGGTCTTCTAATCTTGGCTTCTGAAATTTGTTTACTAGTAGTTTTTTCATGTCTACGATAGTCTTTGGTACTCCATGTGGATTGTTTACATCTAGCCTCATGTAACAGTCCAGTGCGTGGCCTCTTATTGTGATAGCTAACTATGTGAGATTTATATCCTCATCTGTGATCTCCTTTTCTTTCCATATCTTCTCACAGATGAATAAGTGATTTTCAAGGTCCTCTAATGCCTCTCCCTAAAATTCTAGTAATTTGATCATGAGATCATGTCCTGCCATTTTGAACTATGTTGAACTACTACCTCTACGCAGTGTATACAATTGACTATTACTTCCTGAACTTGCTCCCCCGATTGATTTTCCTTGATTGGATCCTTGTCCTGTTGCTTTTCTTCCACTAAAATTTGGTTGTCTAAACGTTGGTGTTATTTTTGGTGTATTAGTCGCACATGGGGTTGTAGGTTCCACATTGACGGTGATCTGGATTGGATTTATGCCTTATGTTCCTGACCCTGGACCTCATATTTTCCTTTCATACATTGTGCGTGGTATTTTCTAAATCTTCTCCACATCCTAGAGATCCTCTACCTCTTCTTCATCACTTTCCAAGCCCTCTCTATCGCTTATGGTTCTCTTCTTGTTATTCATTTTATATTGGTAGGGTACTCCATTGTGCGTCTTTCCATATTTTTCCATTATATGCTTTATCTAGTCTTCTTCCATCATGATTGGGTCCATGACCTCCTTCTCCTTTCCCTTATCCATCTCCTCTTCCATATCTTAACCTCATGTCAGTGCTTCTCCCCTTCCCTCGTGCACCTAGGGAAGTTTAGTTGTTTGATTCCATGGTAGTCACACCATTGTCATACAATAAAATCTTGATTGAAGTATACCGTGATTTTATGTGCCTACCTTCAGGTCCTTTTAGAAAACCCTTCTCTGTTATGTTGTAGGACTTGCGGTATCTACTGCAAATTCAATGATAAACCCTGCAACAATATTGTCTAAGCATAAATCTACTGTGCACATAAATTTGTTATTAACTTATTGTAATTGCACAATCTCCACAAGATTCCACTCCAGCTATCTTATTCGATTTGTAGGGAGGTTTTCCTTTAACCTCAATAACCACTCCTGCAACAAATGCAGGAAATCATAGAAAAATACCTCATGCAAGTCGCTAAACACGTATTTGTCAAGATATTTGCGTGGTGTTAACTTAGGGTTTTTGTTGTCCTTCTGTGCAAATTCAAGTTCCTTTGTTTTCAACCATCTTTCAATATTCGCCTTCATTTGATTCCATGGCTTGAACATTCCCTTCTATACTTTCATTCTCTGAGCGTTTCTTCCACGGATCCCATCCACTCAATCCTGTGCAGTTCAAGCCAGAAACTAAACCATTTGTTGGTTTCTCTCTTGCTTCTTCTTGGGATTACCCAGGTTTGGATCTTAACAAATTTCCAACAAAACCCTCAAAAACTATCAGCCCTCCTGTTAAACCAAAAGGCAACGTTGCGCACATGGTGCACAACACAGTCTCACTCAAGATAGATTTTATGGGTGACTACAATACTCAAGTGCTTGCAGTCTAGGAATGGGTGGGGATCTAGGATTGTGTTCTTTCTTCCTTATTCATTATCCTTGTTAATTATTCAATTACTTATATGATTTATCCATCTTTAAACATATGCATGCATGTTGATATAGCTACTTTAACCATTCATTCATAAGATAATGATCAACAAAAAGTAAACATTCATTGAGAATCACATAGAACACAAGGTTTATCATGGTTCACCCCCTCATGGGGCTACGTCCACAAAGATCTAGCTTCTCTGCTCTTTTATTTATTTTGATGCAAAATATTGTGTTGCGCACATTACATCTTCAATAATATAACCAATGTTGAGGGTAAGAACCTGATGTGAGGCTGACTAGATCGCATTGGGCTCCTCAACATGTGATCTAACCCATAATAACTACCTTACTTGACTCTTCTACAAGACTTATTATCCTCAATAACTTACAAAATTCATAATAATCAACTCTCTTTGTTATTATCTTAACTAACCTCTCATATATATCTCTATCTCACATCCCCTTCACCTAGACCTCCTAGGTCCTTATTTATACTACTTTTTTGGGCTTATAGTCGTTACAACCTTGTCAAAAACCATAACCCTGTCATGGTTAGGCTTGTCTGCCTGCGTTCCACGTTGCTTTTCCTCATGCACGTTGTTTTTCCTTCTTTTTCGGCATGTTGCTTTCTTGCCACCTGTTGCACGTGCTCCAAAATTAGGTCTTCCTTTCCAAAAATAGGTCTTTCCCAAAATAGATTTTTTCTCTGAAAATAGGTATGCGCCCAAAATAGACTTCCTTCTCAAAATAGTCCTTCTCCCAACACATAGCATCTCAGATTCCATCACCCAAATTGAGTTTTACATATATTTTTTCCACTATTGTTGATTCTTTCCACTTGGTTTTATCATCAATGTTTAGGGACCTACCCATGTCTCCTATTGCTTTGAAAACCCTCTCTTTCCATAGCGCCAAATGAAGGGATGGAAGCTTTAACCATAGAGGAATTTTTTCAACGTATTCCTTCATGGGGTCAAAACAAGGATACCATAACTTTAAAGAGAGTATAAAATTGACCCAAGACCACTTTTCTTTGCTTATGTTGCCTTCATCATTGCCATTCTTAAATATTAAAGTTATCCATTCTCTCACAAGAATATGGAACGCCGAGGTGTATCGACATAGTTGCTTCCAAACTTTTCCTATCCATTGGGATTAAGCTTTTTTTAGTCTTCCTCATGTGGAATTTTTGAACCAGGGTTATCCCTTGATATATGGCTACTTGGTTCAAGACTATATCCTCTCTCAACACTAGCTTCATATTTTCATTCAAAAACATAACACGTGTCTTCCTTCTTCTTCTTTACTACCTCACATGAACCATGGAAAGACTATGTCTTTCCTTTTCTTATACTCCTCTCTTCATAACTAACCCCCAACTATAGGCTCATCAAGAGAAAGTTTGTTGACATTAAGAAAATTTGAGAATCACGTATTCAAGGGTTTTGAAATAAAAAAACCATGGATAACAAAGAACTCAAAGCTAGAGAACAATGCTTCCCTTTGAGCCTCCAAAAGTCTCTATGACTTGCTTTCATACTAAGCATAACTTGCATTCGTCTCTTCATTTAATATCCCATGGTTATGGTTTAAAAAAATAATTGAGGGTATGGAAGAATAATGCTTATGCACCTTGAGGATTGAAAAGATGTGATCAATATAACTTGTAAATGAGTGATCTAGTGTGTGATGCTATGGAAACCCTAGGATTTGGTTTTGTGTGGTATGGAAGATGTTGTTGGGGAGGTGAAAACCCCCTCTTGAGGATGATGCACTAGCTTTTCAAGCAATGGTTGTTGCTTTAGTAAAAAAAATTGAAGTCTTGGCCTTCAAAGTTTGTAAAGAAGCTAAACGAGATGCCCAAATTCTCACTTCCTCCTTCTTCACCGAGGAAAAAAGCTTTAGCTCTAGTTTATCATGGAATGATTGAACAATTTACAAGTATTTTTCCATCCCCAAAAATGGTGGCAACTTGGATGGAAAAAAACTGGAAACCCCTAATCAAGGATTCCCTAAATCACTTTTTTTGTGGGTGGGGTTTTTTCGCTTTCCTCTTTGAGTTAAAGGAAGATCGAGATTTGATTTTTCATAGTGGATTGTATTTTTTAGGTGCAAGAGGGGTGTACCTCAACAAATGGACTCCTAATTTCATTCATGAAAATGATGTTCCTTCTACAGTGTCAGTTTGGATTTGGTTTCCACACCTCCCACTCCATTGTTGGAGTGATGATACATTGTGATGCATTGGAAATTCCATTGGAAGATACATTGTTTGAGTCGAGCCGAAAGAAAACATTTTTCATATGCAAGAATATGTGTTGAAGTGGATTTGGAAAAGGGGATTATAGAATTCGTTTTAATATCCCTAGATAACTAGAAGGATGTACAACAACTATACTATGAGAAACTTCCTTTTAAATTCAAAATATGCCATGAATATCAACATTTTGCAAAGAATTGTAAGAAGGTGGACATTGCTAATATTTTGGGAGTGAATAAGGAAGACCAGTGGTAAGAAGTTTCTTGTAAATTTGGATCATATGGATCTAAAAATTTGTTCTTTGTTGAACCTTCAAATGGCTCTAACAACCCAACTTACGTCGGTCCTTTGAATGACTCAAAAAATCCACCCGTTGGTGGTTCTATAAAGGATGGTTTGAAGATCATATCAACACTCTAAGGAACTTTGTGCAGACATGATCGAATGAGGGTTTACCCACAAAAATAGTTTTGAAGTGTTATATCAAGAAACAGATTGCATTGAGGATGGTTCGATGGCTATTCTTGGAGTAAGTTCAATGAATTCAGAGCATCCTTCAGTCCAACAGTCAGTCAGATCCCCTATGCATAGTTTCACTCTTGCTAAGAAAATCAAAGAGAAACAAGTTCTCTTTGATGTCCTGGTGAAAACTAGTTTCTCCCTCTTAGATTCAAAAACTGAAGAAATAAATTCCTTCAAGGATGTGGAAGTGGCTTTCACAAAATTAAGGTATAAATCAGAAAATGAGAGCATTTGATAAGAGGAAATGGAGGACATGGAATTAGAGGAAAATCTACCTAGACACTCCACGATAAATACATCTAGTATGGTGCGAGAAGAGCAAGCAAATAAAGACATATTATTGGGATCTAAACAAACAATCCAAAAAATGATGGGATATTCGAAGTCTTTAAAAAAACCTGGAGGAAATGTTGCTAATAAAGGAGGTTCCCTCTCAAACCCTCCTAAATAATGAAATTGGTCTCCTGTAACTGTAGGGGTTTAAGCAATGACCCCAAGTTATCAAGGATTTAATTAGATTAAAAAATCCCCAAATACACTTGATTAAGGATACCAAGATGAGTGTGGATGAAAAAATCAAAATTGGGAAAAGAATCTGCAATTCAAGTGATGTTATAGTTGTTGATTTCATAGGTGCCTCTTGAGGTTTGTGCACCTTATGGAATAAACCTAAGGTAATTTTAGAGTTAACTTTCAATACTCAACATTGGATTTTAACAAAATTTAGAAAAAAAAAAATAAAAATTTGTAGTGAGTAATATTTACTTGCCAGCAAATCCAATGGAAAAATGTGTTTGTTGGAGATCCTTACAAAGCCTTAAATATATTGATTTCATGGTGGATTGTATTCTAGATGGGGATTTAATGTTGTTAGGAATAGCTTGGAAAAAAAAGGAGGTTTATTTGGTCACGACCCTTTCCATGAAAATTTGAAGGAACTATTGGTTGATTGGGATATGTTGGACATAAACCATCAAAAAGGGAGACATGCTTGGTTAAATATGAGATTGGGTCCAGGACATATAGCTTCTAGATTATACTACTTCTCGATCCACAATAACTTTCTTACCACAAATTCTTCTATAAAATCCTACATCCTTCCCTATCTAATTTCCAATCACAATCCCATCTAATTACATATTCATAAAATCAATGAATATGGGTTGCTCCCCTTTCACTTAAATCCTCTATGGCTCAGCCATCCTATTGTGATCTCTTTGGTAGAATTGACTTGAAAAAACTTGGGCTCTCTACAAACTTATTTTTATTTGGGAGCAAAAACACATTTTGGTAAAGCAAGATCTCAAACTTTGGGCCAAATCCTCTTTTAATCTGCTTGATAAGGAGAAAGAATATCTTCAAGTGAAGTTAAACAACTTCCAAAAGGATCTTGAACACAAAGAAATCATTGTCCAACTGCAAAATGAAGATCTCAACCTGCAAATTTGGTACCAAAGGGATATTAGACATGAAGAAGAATTGTGGAGACTAAAATCACGTAGTATTTGGCTCAAGGTTGGGGATACAAACACTAAGTTTTGTCATAATCAAGCCAAATCCAAGCAGTCTAGGAACAATGTTTCTAGTATTGGCCTTAAAGACGGTACTCAGGTTTTAGATTTTATTAATATTAAAGTTGTTGCCTGTTGACACCCAAAAGTGCAATGTAGGGTACCTGCATGCAAATTGGTTGTAATGCCTTATTGTTTATGTATAATTAATAATATACTAGATAGGTGGGACCCCATGTGTGAATATGAAGGAATGATGACTCATTTTTCTTGCTCATGACTTGGTTGCGAAATGAATGCTCCAATTATTGTCTCTAAATCAATCTTTGAAACAAATGAGCAAACGACAAATTTTATAGGTGATGTGACTAAAAGAGAAATGATGTTGTTTTGATGATTATCACGAGTTTTATTCTGCTACACTCAATTTAAATGGAGATCTAAAATCCAAGCTCGAAGTAGTAGATGATAATGGTATTGTGGATTTCTTGTTAAAAGGGTTATGCACCATTGTTTAAATTTTGAAGTTTAAAGGTTGGGACATGGTCTTGCTAGCAAGTGTTGACATATATTACATTGGAGTTTTAAAAGTTGGTGCATATGTAAAGTTTGAAAACATAGGAAAGTGGTGGTATATCCAACTTGCGTTGAATTGTTATGAAATTAGTGGGTTATGCAATGTATGGCTAGCTCACTCGTACTAGCTATGGTTGAAGGAGTAAATGTGGATACAACATGCAGTAATTGAACGTCGCTCTAACCTACCTCAAGGGTCGCCACCCTTGCTATTTTGGATTTGTTCATTTTTTTTGGTTGTTTTTGCCTCCATTTTGCTCGATCGTGGAAGAAGTGTTCAGACTTTGTCGATTTTCCTTGGCATTTTTGCATCCAGGTATGAAGGTTATTGTTGCTCCATCCATGAATTCTTGCTCTCCTCATTAATTAAATAAAATTTTGGCTCTTGCATTTGCTTAATGTCTGTGCTCTTCCAAGGTTTATGGTGTATGGGTCTTTCAACTGTTTATTGGATGAAGTTGGTCTATGTGGTATATGCAAGCAAATTCACAATAGAACGATGTGTGAATGTTTCTCTTTGTTAATGTAACTTTGGTTTCTTTGTTGCTTTACTTGTGGGGAAGTATTTTGGGTCTACCTCACCTCTGGATTTTTGTTGTTTCTTGCATTCCTGATACAAAATGGTGTCATTGCTTGCGGCCTTTGGATTATATTTAGACTTTGCCTGTCAATTATTTATATGGCTATCATGGATATTTTTCTTGTGTCCTTCACAAAGCGTCTGTGAATAAGACTATGGAAACTTATGATGGTAATAAGACTATTGAAACATTATTTTTGCTAAACCCTCAAAGCGTTTTCCTGCTTGCTCTCCCATACCTCATTGATGTAGATGAATGGTATATTAAACCCTATGTTTGAACAATTATATAAGGGTGGCTAACCTAGAATTTGATAGAGGCGTTGTTCGCATCTCCTTTGTCATGAGGTTTTTGTCGATTTGTTACTCAAGAGTTAATACTATGTCCACTTATTTTTAAAACACAGTCTGTTATGTGGCAGTATTGAGGTGATGACAGTGTTGTAAGAATGGTGTTTAAGAGATATGACCTATTGTGTTAGCGTGCTCCAGGTGGTCGATTTTTATATGGATAGAATACCTCTATGGATGAATTATATATGTGTTGAATGATTTCTGCAAACAGAAATAAAAGTGAGTTCTAGAAGTTTTATTTTGTGAATTCTCAGTTCCTTTTGGGTCGAGTTTAAGAAACTTTGTAGTGGTTAAAAGAATACTGATGGTAATGATTTGGACCCAGTCTGTCCATACTTCGACTGTTAGTATTGGTTGTTTTGATACTATGCCATCTTGATTCTATTGTGCTCAAGCTGTGTTATCATTGTTGAATGTTTCTTGGGTAGTAATTTATAAAATGAATTCTGTGAAATGTAATTTCAAAATACAAAGTGAGCAATAGTGGAGTTGAGCACCATTTTTGGAGTTTTGAAACAGAGTATTGGATTTTGATTTTGAAATAGGAAAGTGTTTGGGATTTTGGTTGTTATGGTGATGGCATTCTTTTTTTTTTGGATAATGATAGAACAGTAACCATTGGAGTCCCTTCCGTTATACCATCTTACACACATTACACTCCCCTCATTATCCCACTTACACTTTTTACACTCCATGTTCTATTATTACTCATTTTTAAGGAAAATTCTGTATGAAAATAAAAGAAATGGAGATGGATGTTAATTGATGATTGGTGTTGTTAGAGCTGGTTATATACACAATTTGATTATTTTATGATTGTTTGAACAGTATCCATGTATATTTCCCCCTCCATGCTACCATTTTACGCACACTACGAACCCCTCATATTCCCAATGACCCTATCAATCCATGTTCATGTGGCAATTGATTAATGGATTTTTTATGGATGAATTGCATGTGTTTTGTGATAAATAATAGAGCCAACTCTTGATTTTATTTAAGTGGAGTTTCATGTATGGATTATTAATAATTTTTCATGACTCATTGAATATTTGCTTCGGGATGAGTTTTTTCAGTAGGGGAAGTAATGGTAGAGGTAACAGGGGAAATTGGCATAGCGGTCACAGAAGACCTCGGTTCTCTATACATTTTGATGTTGACCCCCAGGAATTGAACCATCTTTTCCAAGCTAGTTTCTTCAACCTAGTAGGCCAAGGAAATTATTAGCCCTGACCAAAAATACCTCCCTTCCAAGCACATCAAAATATTCATGGCATTCCAGTCCCTCCTCATGTGTTTATGTGACCAGAACCACCTGCCAATGATGGTTGGCATGAGATTGTCCACCAACATATTTTCCACCACCATGGTTGGCCCACTGCATCATTTCCATTACCCCCGCCACCACCAAAAAATCAAGTTTCCCAAGCTGATCCTTCTCTCTCACCTGCGTAATCATCACATGCTAGAAAAATTTGAAAACAAATGTCCACGAGCCCGTGCAGGATAAGGGAAAATAAATAGCCACTCACTCATGCTCATCCAAAGAGTCTACCAAATCAGTTTCCTCTCACCTACATCTTAAGGATGGTTGTTCTCATGTCATTAGTGCAATTCAGCTTCAAGGATCTAACCAGTCAAAGGCTACCATAGAAAAATCAAAAGGGGACAGTAGCGAGAAGAGACCTGATGCCTCACATAGTAAATATGGATTTTGATGATTGAGGTTGTTTTACACAATATTTTTATTTTAATTAAGTTTTGAATAACAAACATATATTTGACATTGTTTTGGACAGCAACATTCATTTGAGCATTTTTTATTGGACAGCTTGGATATAATGCTATTTTTGGGAACATGATTATGTTACATTCTCTTTATATTTATCATTTGACCATATATATATATGAAGCGGGAGTTAAAAGGAGATATTTTTGAATTAAATGATTTGGATATTTGTTATGTCAAATAATTATAAAAGGAAATAATTGGGAGTCACAAGGGGTCCCACATATTTAATTATTATTTAAAGACCCTTATTTATATATTATTATTATTTATTTGTCTCAAACTAATTAGTTAAGTTAATTTGACTTAACTACAGAAACGTAGTTCAACTACCATAACTTATTGAGAAATAATAAAAGCTCAATCAAATGAAGAGACAAAATGAGAGGAATAGAAGGAGAACTACAGCCATAAGGTTTGATCTATACTAGTGAGATACTTTTAACTTTCATTCATTATGAGTTTACTAGAAAGATTAATCCTCTTGATGATAGTAGGGTCTTATTTAAGGTAGCATGATTCAAAAACCAAATTACATATTTCGACAGCTTATTTTAAAGGTGTATGATTTGTCTTTGACAGACTGTGTATTCTTGTTTGTGCATGAATTGAGTTTCATGGATGATAAAGAATATCTTGCAGAGTCAAGTGATAGCAGTTTGTGGCAAGTTGATCCAGATATTTAGCTTTGGTTTTCTTTTTTATTGTCAGAGTCTTTTTGTATGGTGCCCATCGAAGGCTTCTAAGTTTGATTTTGGTCCCTACCCTCGCAGGGGTTTGTACAGAGAACTCAGTTTTTGTATCTCAAAATGAAATAAATGAAAAATCAGATTACTATTTCAGTATCACACATATGTTTTAATGATTTGGTTCATTACTTTCTTTGATCTCCATATATACATTTGTATAATTTTTATATACATTTATGCAACTTTGTTCAAGTTTATTTCTTTTGCATTGAAATATACAACATATAAAAATCATCCTTGGTCCTTTTTCATTAATACTTGTAGATTAAGCGATTGTTTTTTAGGCTATAAACCTCGAGTGACATTCCCAACTATCTTGTCTTAGCCCATCAAAATCTGAAAATGTTTGAGTAAGATTTTCCATACCTTTTCCTCAACATTTATTTAGCTACCATACTCGGGAGATATTCCATATCTCTCTGGTTAATTGTATTCACGATTATCTTTAAATTCTTTTGTTTTATTCAAATACTCCTTGACTGATTTTTTTTGTTCCATGACAGTCCCTGTTACAAGGCAGCCCAATATTGGAAACGGTCTTAACGACCAAACTAGAATTGCCTTAAACTTGTTCAACAGTATTTTAGAAACTTCTAATACTCGAGTTGAACTTGAACGCTCTTGGGAAGTAGTTGAAAGAGATATAAGTATCCATGAACACTAGGAAACCAGGCAAAGGCAGCCCATAAATCAGTAGTAACTTCTCTTTTTCTAAATCCTTGGTTTTTCTTCTCATGTCCTCAAATCCTCCCATCTCTCTCTCGAAGAGGATTGTCCCCTGAAGATACTCCTATTTTTGAAATAGGAAGAAGGAAATTTGTTCTATCAACTCAATAAAGTGCTCCAAGGAGAACTTTGTCAGATTCTGCTAGTTCACCTTCATCGCCTATACCTATTACCTTCATTATGACATCTACAGGTAGTGGTAGTGGAACAGGATGTGCCTCCTCCTCCCAACCTTTTGTTTTGTATGTAATTGGTAGTATATACAACCATCATATCCTTGTCCAATCCAATACCAATCCTACTAAAGTGATAAATAAATATGGGATTTTCCAGTTCGAAGAAGATGCTACGACCACTCCATGGCATGTGTCTTCTCCCTTGAATCCAGCACCCGCTACTCACCCATTACTGAAGTTTAAGGAGCATCTTCCTAATTTCTCGGGAATAATATTGTTTCTTCAAATGAACACTTAGTAGCATTTTCCAATGCTTGTCATAACATCATGGCCAATGATAACGATAATTTCATGTGCTTATTCATTAATTCCCTTGAAGGGAAAGTTGCGACACATTTTTTTGACCTCCCTCCTAAAATTATTTCCACATGGGAAGAATTGGTTTATTGGTTCAATTCCACTTATGGAAAGTCCAAAACTCCAGCAGAGCAGTTAAGGGAATACAACAATATTTCCTATAAGGATGGTGAAACCATTAAGTCCTTTAACTTGTGCTTTACCAAACTATACAATCAAATTCTTGAACTAATTCTCCCCCAAAACCAAGCCGCTTTCATGCATTATTATAATGTGCTACCTTCACCTTATCATCACAGGCTCGGAGAAAAGGCTATAGACAATCTTGGTTCTTCTCTTCACACTTTTCTATAATATGAAGATAAACTTGAAAGAACGGGTCTCCCCAAAGGGGACTCGGTCCAGCAAACGTATATTCCTGCCCTCCTGTAGCTCATCCAGTATATGAACAATAGGATGATAGCCTATGAACGAAAGGGAAGTGTTTCTTCGCCCACCCCTGTCGCATATTCTTCTTCCTTAGCGAATTTTAGGAATACTAATGAAAATACCTTTCAGCCAAAGGCCATTATGTCTCGTAGTTGGTGTAACTTATGTGAAGAAAATCATGAAGAAGGTACCTGTGAAGTTAAGAAAAATGCCAAAGATAAGATCTTTGGAAAAAGGCTCGATACCATGATCACAGTTCTAGATTGGGTCGAACTTGAGGATGTTATGATAATCAATACCAGGAATAAATCTTACACCTCCAAGGGAAAATATGACCCTCCTCGTGCTTCTTCTTCCCCGAGATATTATTCTCAGAGAACTGATACACAAACTATCAGAGCTCTGAAAATCAAGGAATGCCTTCCCCTCTTCCCTCTTCTAAATACAACATCCTTAACCAACTGGCTAATATCAAGGCTGATGCTACCCTTTTGGATATGGTTGTCATCCCTGAACAACAAAAGCATCTCAAGAATTTTATGGAAGGTAAAGTTTCTACTATAGCCAATATTTTTGAAGAGTCAAAAGAAGAGGATTCAAATGTAAATAAAATAGGTGTAAATAACTTTAGGAAACCTGTAAAGAATCCCCCTTTTTATATTTCTGTGAAAATTATGGATAAAATATCTCATTGTTGCCTAATTGATGGCGGGTTTGGTCCAAATGTAATGTCAAAAATTATAATGGAAGAGCTTGGATTATCATGCACTAATGAAAATTTGAGAAGCGTGTTATCTTATAACAGTCAATTGTAGGTGAAATCAAAGATGTAACCTTAGTTTTGTGCGCACACCCTGAAATAAGAACAACCCTCAACATCTAGGTAATTGATATGCCGGTAAGAAATTATTCAATTCTTTTAGGAAGAGACTGGCAAGCTTTAATGGGTGGATATCTTTCGCTTGAAGGAACACATATGTCTATCCCTAGGAACAGAAAGAACATTATAGTCCTAAGGGAAGGAAGCATTTCACCATACATAGAGAGTGTTCCCCAACCTAACATAAATTATCTTGAGGAATATTTGGGAGTATACTCTATCTTTGTTGATGAGGGTGACACTATCCTTGAACCAATTGATTTCGACGATGGCATGTGGTACATGCATTTCGAAGGCTCATGCTCAAATGAAGGTAATGGAGACGAAATTATTCTATATTCCCCTATAAGTAAAATTCACAATTTTTCTTATGGGTTAGAATTTTCCTACACAAACAACGTTACTGAGTTTGAGGCCTTATTGTTAGGCATTGAAAGTGCATATAACCTTGGTTGTGGCCACCTTACAGTCTTTGGTGATTCTGAACTTGTTGTAAACCTGGTATGTAAGATTTATTCACCTAGAAACAATTTGCTTAAACGTTATACCCAAGTTGTTTGGATGCTCATTTCAAACCTCTTATCTTGCAGCATCACTCATGTTAAGAGGGAACTCAATTCAATGGCTGATAGGTTAGTGGTGTTTGCAACATCCCCTACCCGACAATTTTTTCCCCAAAGACTTGATTGTATGTTTCAATATTTATATCGTCCTCATATCCCTAATAACATGGAATCATGGAAGGTATTCCCAAGTGATGAAGGAATTTTCGCTTTCATACAAAATGAACCATTTAGGCCCAAGGAAATCACATCCATTGAAGATGATAAATTTACTAAGGGCCTGAATCCTCTTGAAAGTTCATTTTCGTCGAGTGATGTAAGAAAAAAAGAGATGAATAAGGAAGAGGATTCGAAAAGGAAAGTGGGTGATACCATTTCCTTGAACCTTGGGACACCCGAATCTCCAAAGATTGTTAAACTAGGTGCCTAATGTTCTGATGAAGAAAAGGCCAAATTTGCATAACTACTCTGTGAATTTCAAGATATTTTTGCATGGTCATACGAGGATCTTCATGGTTTTGATCCTGCTCTTATACAACATTTCATTCCTATAAATGAAGGGGTAAAACCAGTTAGGCAAAAACAAAGACCTATTAACCCTACACTCAAAGCTATTATTAGGAACGAGTTGGAAAAATTATTGAAGGTCGGTATCATCTTTCCAGTTAAGTATTCAGAATGTGTTTCAATTCTAGTCCATGTTCGGAAAACAACTTGTCAGATTAGATTATGCATTGATTTCGGTGCATTGAATAGAGCAAGCGTTAAAGATCATTTTCCTCTCCCTAATATGGAAATGATTTACAACAAGTTGCAGGGTCACAAATGATGTCCTTACTTGACGACTTTTCTGGCTATAATCAAATGAAAGTAAAACGGATTGATAGATATAAAACCACTTTTACTACACACTGGGGCACAATTTCTTATAAATGTATTCCTTTTGGCTTGTCTAATGCAAGTGCCACTTTCCAAAGAGCTATGCAAATAGATTTTGACGATCTGATCAGTAAAATTATCCAAGTTTATCTCGGTGATTTGACTTTCTATTTGAAGAATCGGTTGGATCATTTTGGTCATCTTAGAAAAGTTCTCATGCGATGCAGAAAATTTGGCATTTATTTAAATCTTCTAAATATATTTTTGGTGTCACAAAGGGTAAGCTCCTCAGCCATATTGTTTTTTATTCAGGAATAAGCATTGACCCTGAAAGGATTGTTGTTATTCTAAATATCCCTACTCCCACCTCCAAGAAAGAGGTCCAAGTTTTTATGGGCATTATCAATTTCATCTGTAGGTTTGTTCCAGATTTTGTTGTCATGGTTAAACCAATTCATAATCTTCTGAAGAAAAATCGTTCTTTTTCTTGGACAGATGACATTAAAAAGGATTTCCTTAGGATTAAGAAAGCAATCAGCTCCACACTGATTTTGGCGAAACCGAATTTTGAGAAATAATTTATCATATATACCAATGCCACCGAGGAAGCAATTTATGCTATCCTCTTACAAAATGATGATCAAGACAACGGAAAAATTGTAGCATACATGAGCCATAGTTTATTAGACGATGAAATCAAGTACTCTTATATTGAAAAACATGTTTTTGCTCTTGTTAAGGCTATAGAAAAAAATTTCCACTTTATTTTAGGCAAGCATACGCAGGTAAGATTCCCTTTGCCTGCTGTCAAGTTCCTTCTCTCACAAACTTATCTTTAAGGAAAACTTGCACATTGGCTTGCCAAAATTTAGGAGCATGATTTAACCATCATGACTTCAAAAATTATCAAGGGACGAGACTTATCCCTTCACTTAGCTCGACACCCTAAACCAAGTGAAGAAATTGATGATCAGGATAATCCTCTTTCGGCTTTGTTTTATATTGAGAATCAAAATCCTTCTATAGTTGAACATCCTTGGTATAGAAATATGGTATATTACTTGCAGCATACAAAATGCCCAGATAACTTGGATCCTCACCAGAGAAGAAGTCTCTGCCTTGAATCTTCCAGGTATATCATTTTGGGATACTTCTTGTTTAGAAGGTTTGTTGATGGTTTACTACTTTGATGTGTGAATGATGAAGAAGAAAAAAAATTGTTACAGGAAATTCATGGATTGTCGTATTATGTCATTCACGTTGGTGGCCATTTTTCTGCTAAAGTTGGTGCCTTTAAAATTATAAGAAATGGTTACTATTGGCCTTCCATATTTTGAGGTTCCTACAAATTTGCAAGATCTTGTGATAAATGCCAAAAAAATGTTGGGAAAGAACATCTTTTTTCCATGCTTTTACAACCTGCCCTCTCGGATTTCCATTTCTCTAAATGGGGTCTAAACTTTATTGGTCCTATCAATCCTTCATCTTCTACAGGACATATTTTTATTTTGACAGCTATGGACTACTTTAATAAGTGGACTGATTTGTCCCTCTAAAGCATGCACAAGATGAGCAGGTAATTTCTTTCCTGGAAACTAATATCTTTTCCAGATTTTGCATTCCACTAGTGATCATTACGGATAATGGCCCAGCCTTCATTTCTGCAAAGTTAACTCAATTTCTGGTTAAGTTAGGGGTCAAACATTTCACTTCATCATCCTATTACCCCCAAGGAAATGAGCAAGCTGAATCCACTAACAAAAACCTAGTTAGATTCGTCAAGAAGACCATAGAGATTAAACCACACCAGTGGCACACACTTATCACTTATTCTCTCTCGATAGATCACACTACCACTAAGGAAAGAACGGGTTGTAGTCCCATCCAACTCACATATGGTCAAGAGGATATTTTTCCTACTAAGTTGGAGCTTTCCTCTTTATGGTCGATGTTACAGATTGAAGAATTAAATTATTCAAATGTTCCCCAAAGGATAAATGCATTGTTGGAATAGAAAAGGGATTTTTCCTGTTAGAGAACATAAAAAGAAGGAAACAAACAGTTGAAAAATAAATTAACAAATGAGCAAAAGATGTTGAATTTAAGATTGACAGGAAATTCCTACTATGGCACTCATCTCATGATGAGAGAGGAAGACACTCGAAGTTCCAGAAATTATGTCTAGGTCCCTTTAAAATCACTTTTGTCCTAGGTGAAAACTCATACCTTATAAAGGATTTGGAAGAGCGATTGTTCTCTTCTAGCACTAATGGTTCCCACTTGAAACATTATGTGGAACCTGTTTGATATTTAACGCTTATTTAAATTAACTTATGTATAGAGTTTTCTTTGTTTTACTATTTGCCTCTTATTTTGGTTTGTTGGGTTTTTAATTTTTGTTGTTTTTTTTTAATCAGAAATAAAGTCTGGATCAATTTTCCCATGGCAATGTCTTTCTATAAGTATTTTTTATCAATAAACAATAAATATATACACAGTTGTCGCGATATCCTCCTTTTAGACACCACTAAAATTGTTTGTTGCTTTCAGCATTGTTGTAGGATAGTTGATTTTGTCTTCTTCCCTATTTTTTTTATCTCTTTCTTCCCTCCATATTGAGATTCAAAAGAGCATATCAGAAAAAAAAAATCCTTGAAATTTTAAGAAGCATTATATGTTACATATCGATTGAATGTTATGCATACAGGACCAAACCTTCTCATACATATCAATTTCCATGAGTTATTCCCAAAATATCGCCTCATTATTTCCCTTAAACCATCTTCTTCCCCTTGTTGCATAACTATTCTCTTCAGTAAAAAAATTTATCTAGTCTGCGAAACCGAACATTTTGAGTTCTTAATTTGTTGGAAACAGATTACCCTATGGAGATGCCAGTTTGTTGACACCCAAAAGCGCAATGAAGGGTACCTGCATGCAAATAGGTTGCAATGCCTTATTATTTATGTATAATTGATAATATACTAGATAGGTGGGACCCCATGTGTGAATATGAAGGAATGATGGCTCATTTTTCTTTCTCATGAATTGGTTGCGAAATGAATGCTACAGTTGTTGTCTCTAAAACAATCTTTGAAAAAAATGAGAAAACGACAAATTTTATAGGTGATCTGATTAAAATATAAATGATGTGGTTTTGATGATTATCACAAGTTTTATTCTGTTGCACTCAATTTAAATGGAGATCTAAACTCTAGGATCAAAGTAGTAGATGATAATGGTATTGTGGATTTCTTGTTAAAAGGGTTGTGCGCCATTGCTTAAAGTTTGAATTTTAAAGGTTGGGACATGGTCTCCCTAGCAAGTGTTGGCATATATTACATTAGAGTTTTAAAAGTTGGCACATATGTAAAGTTTGAAAACATAGGAAAGTGGTGGTATATCCAACTTGCATTGAATTGTTATGGAATTAGTGGGTTATGCATTGTATGGCTAGCTTGCTCATAATGGCCATGGTTGAAGGAGTAAATGTGGGTACGACGTGCAATAATTTTGTGTCGCTCTAAGCTACCTCGAGGGTCGCCACCCTTCATATTTTGCATTTGGTCATTTTTGTTGGTTGTTGTTGCCTCTGTTTTGCTCGGTCGCAGAAGAAGTGTTTGGAATTTGTCGATTTTCCTTGGCATTTTTGCATCTAGGTATGAAGGTTATTATTGTTCCATCCATGAATTCTTTCTCTGCTCGTTAATTAAATCAAAAGTTGGATCTTGCATTTTCTTATTATCTATGTTCTTCCAAGGTTGATGGTGTATCAGTCTTTCGATTGTTTATTAGATGAAGTTGGTCTCTGTGGTATATGCAAGCAAATTCACAGTTGAACGATGTGTAAATGTTTCTCATTGTTCATGTAATTGTGGTTGATCTGTTGCTTTACTTGTGGGGAAGTAGTTCGGGTCTGCCTTGTCTCTAGATTTTTGTTGTTTCTTGCATTTATGATACAAAATGGTGTCATTTCTCACAGCCTTTGGATTATATTTAGACTCTTCCTGTCAATTATTTATATGGATATCATGGATATTTTGCTCGCGTCTTTCATAAAGGGTCTGTGAATAAGACTGTGGAAAATTATGGTGGCAATAAGATTGTTGAAACATTCTTTTGGCTAAACCCTCGAAGTGTTTGCATGCTTGCTCTCCCATACCTCATTGTTGTAGATGAATGGTATCTTAAACCCTACGTTTGAATAATTATATAAGGGTGGCTAACCCAACATTTGTTAGACATGTTGTTCGCATCTCCTTTGTCATGAAGTTTTTGTCGATTTGTTACTTAAGAGTTAATACTAAGTCCACCTATTTTTAAAACACAGTCCGTTATGTGGAAGTATTGAGGTGATGACAGCGTTGTAGGAATGGTGTTTAAGAGATATGACTTGTTGTGTTAGTGTGCTCGAGGTGGTCGATTTTTATATGGATAGAATACCTCTATGGATGAATTATATAAGTGTTGAATGATTTCTGCAAACAGAAACAAAAGTGAGTTCCAAAAGTTTTGTTTTGTGAATTCTCAATTCCTTTTGGGTCGAGTTTGAGAAACTCAGTAGTGGTTAAAAGAATATTGATTGTAATGATTTGGACCCAGTATGTCCATACTTCGACTGTTAGTGTTGGTTGTTTGGATACTATGCCTTCTTAACTCTATTGTGTGCAAGCTTTGTTATCATTGTTGAATGTTTCTTGGGCAGTAATTTATAAAATGAATTCTGTGAAATGTAATTTCAAAATACAAAGTGAATAGTAGTGGAGTTGAGCACTAGTTTTGGAATTTTGAAACAGAGTATTGGATTTTGATTTCGAAATGGGAAAGTGTTTGGGATTTTGGTTTTTATGGTGATGGAATTTTTTTTTTTTGGATAATGATAGAACAATAACCATTGGAGTCCCTTCCATTATACCATATTATGTACATTACACTCCCCTCATTATCCCACTTACACTTTTTACACTCCTTGTTATATTATTACTCATTTTTAAGGAAAAGCCTATATGAAAATAAAAGAAATGGAGATGGAGGTTAATTGATTATTGGTGTTTTGAGAGCTGGTTATATACACAATTTGATTATTTTTATGATTGTTTGAATAGTATCCATGTATCTTTCCCCCTCCATGCTACCATTTTACGCACACTATGAACCCCTCATATTCCCAATGACCCTATCAATCCTTGTTCATGTGGCAATTGATTAATGAAATTTTTATGGATGAATTGCATGTGTTATGTGGTAAATAATAGAGACAACTCTATTTTATTTAAGTGGAGTTTCATGTATGGATTATTAAGAATTTTTCATGACTCATTGAATATTTGCTTCAGGATGATTTTTTTCAGCAGGGGCAGTAATGGTAGAGGTAATAGAGGTAGGGGAAATTGGCATAGGGGTCACAGAAGACCTCAGTTCTCTACATTTTGATGTTGACCCCAAGAATTGAACCATCACCATCTTTTCCAAGCTATTTTATTCAACCTAGTAGGCCAAGGAATATTCCAGCCTTGACCAGAAATACCTCCCTTCCAAGCAAATCAAAATATTTTTGGCATTCCATTCCCTCCTCATGTGTTGATGTGACTAGAACTGCGTGCCAACGATGGTTGGCAAAATATTTTCCACCAACCTATTGTTCACCACCATGGTTGGCCCACTGCATCATTACCATTACACCCTCCAGCATTAAAAAATCACGTTTCCCAAGCTAATCCTTCCCTCTCACCTATGTAGTCATCACACACCAACAAAAGATTGAAAACAAATGTCCCTAAGCCCATGCAAGACAAGGGAAAAGAAACAACCACTCACTCCATCTCATCCAAAGAGTCTACCAAATCAGTTTCCTCTTGCCTACATCTTAAGGATGATTGCTCTCATGTCATTAGTGCAATTAAGCCTCAAGGCTCTAACCAGTCAAAGGCTTCCACAGAAAAATCAAAAGGGGACAACAGCTAGAAGAGACCTAATGCCTCACATAGTAAATATGGATTTTGATGATTGAGGTTATTTTACACAACATTTTTATTTTGATTAAGTTTTGAACAAAAAACATATATTTGATATTGTTTTGGATAGCAGCATTCATTTGAGCATTTTTTATTGGACAGCTTGGATATAATGTTATTTTTGGGAACATGATTTTATTACATTCTGCTGATATTTATCATTTGAACATATACATATGAAGCGAGAGTTACAAGGAGATATTTTTGAATTAAATGATTTGGATATTTGTTATGTCAGATAATTATAAAAGGAAATAATTGGGAGTCACAAGGGGTCCCACCTATTTAGCTATTATTTAAAGACCCTTATTTATATATTATTATTATTTATTTCTCTCAAACTAATTAGTTAATTTAATTTGACTTAACTAAAGAAAGGTAGTTCAACTACCATAACCTATTGAGAAAGAATAAAAGATCAATAAAATGAAGAGACGCGAGGAGAGGAATAGAAGGAGAACTACAGCCATAAGGTTTTCTCTATACTAGTGAGATACTTTTGACTTTCATTCATTCTGAGTTTACTAGAAAGCTTAATCCTCGTGATAACAACAAGGTCTTATTGAAGGAAGCAGGATTCAAAAACCCAATCACATATTTCAGCAGCTTGTTTTAAATGTGTATGGTTTGTCTTTGACATTCTGTGTATTTTTGTTTGTGCATGAATTGAGTTTCATGGCTAATAAAGAATATATTGTAGATTCAAGTGATAGCAATTTTTTGCAAGCTGATCTAGATCTTTAGCTTTGGTTTTCTTCTTGATTGTTAGAGTCTTTTTGTACAGTGCCCATCGAAGGCTTCTAAGTTTGATTTTGGTCCCTACCCTCGCAGGGGTTTGTAGAGAGAACTCGGTTTTTGTATATCAAAATGAAATAAATGAAAAATCAAATTATTGTTTCAGTCTCACACATGTATTTTAATGATTTGGTTCATTCTTTTTCTTTGATCTCCATATATAAATTTGTATAATTTATGTACACATTTATGCAACTTTGTTCAAGTTTATTTCTTTTGCATTGAAATATAAAACATATAAAAATCAATCTTGGTCCTTTTTAATTAATAATTGTGGATTAAGCAATTTTTTTAAAGCTATAAACATCAGATGGCATTCCCAACTATCTTGTCTTATCCTGGTAAGATCTGAAAATGTTTAAGTAAGGTTTTCCATACCTTTTCCTCAACATTGCCAAGAGCCATTTTGTTGATCTATTTTCTGAGCAAGAAGAGGTGGATCCCTCAAATGTGGCCTCTATGCTTGAGCACATCCCATCTCTCATTTCTAATGATGAGAATTTGGATCTTATTCAACCTATTTATAAAGAAGAAATGTTTGTTTCCATATGGAGTTTGGGGTTGGATGGTTTTTCCATTTCCTTTTATAGGAAATTCTGGAACTTGATTAAATATGATCTGAAACATATGTTGCATTATTTACATCAATCTCTCAGATTGGGGGGATGTCAATTCTTTCTTTTTAGCCTTAGTGACTAAAGAAGTCAATCCCATTTCCTTTGCTAGATTTAGACCTATCTCCTTATGCAACTCATCAGACAAAATTCTCATAAAAATCATAGCTTCTTGTTTAAAAAAAAATCTCCCCAAAGTTATCTCTTCCAATCAAGGAGGTTTCGTGTAACATAGGAAAATTATGGGCAATATCTGGCTAAAGAGAAAGGTATGTTCATTAAATTGGATCTGGCTAACACTTTTGATCATGGTTGGCATGTTTTTTTATTTCATGTCTTAGAGCACTTTGCTTTCATTCCTCAATTCATAAAGTGGGTGTCTTCTTGCATAAGTGGCCCTTGGATATCCCCTTTAGTGAATGGAAGGCCAACATAATTCTTTCAAATCAGCATAGGTCTTTGTCAAGGTTTTCCCCTTTCTCCCCTCCTTTTCATCATAATTGTTGAAGCATTCAGAAGGAAACTATAACATGAAAAAATGGTTGGCAATCTTCTAGGTCTGCAAATAGCTCATGGAGTCAAAAATCTCAACCATTCCTAGTTTGCAAATGACACCCTCTTGATGGGTGGAGCCTCAGTGGAAATTGCTTCTATATTCAAAGTGGTATTGTATTCTCTTCTTGATGCTTTGGGGGATGCAATGAATAATATCAAATGTTGGATTATGGGTTGGAACACTCCTCCACAACAGATGAGTGTGATTTCTAGAATCTTTCAATTTCCCATTGCTGAAAAATGGGACTTTTTTTTATATCTTGGCATTCTAATATCTCTGAAAAATTCCACATCTTAAGAATGGTTGTCAATTGTTGAAAAAGATAAATCATAAGTTCATACAATGGGGCACATAATGGTTCAACCCGGTCGGTTGAATTGTTCTCATTAAAGTTGTTCTTTCCGCTCTTCCGCTCTATCAATGCTCTGCTCTTCTTGCTCCTAAAGGGATAACCAGACAAATATCTATGAATCTAGGGGAATTTATCTAGAGAGGAGGGAAATCTAATAAAAATAATAATCTAGTGAACTGGAATCAAGTAAGCAGTCCCAAGAACAGGGACAAATTGCAAATAAAAAACCATGAGCTTATGAACAAGGCCATGGGGGCAAAAATGTTGTGGTGGCTTGTTTTAGGGAAACAACATGGTGGAAAATGGCATAGGTTAATAAATATTTCAGTGGTCCAAGGCAAAGGAGAAAACCCTCCTAAAGCCACTAAGTTATCTCCCATCTTCACACTTTTACTTGTTGTCAAATCCACATTCTATGAGAATTTGTCCTGGATCCCTGGGAATGGTCAGCATATATGTATTTGGGAAGAAAAAATAATGACCAATGAATGTACGACAGGATATCGAACCTTTGTGGTTATGGATGGTGAAACATGGAATCAACTCATTATTTGACATATTAGTTTGGTGTGATTCTTTAATGGATTGGTCAGGTTGAAAATAGCTCTCTTTGCCAGCTCCTTCGCTTCCTCTATATAATTCACTTCTCTTCTCTCTACATGGATGTGATCCATGGAAAAAAATATGCATAGACTCTCATGGATGGAATGGTTCTATTTACATTGTGAAGAGGGGGTATCATGCTCTGCTCGAAGACTCTGTCTCTTTCCCTCGTTCTGGCTTGTGGGCGTCTATTTGGAATAATGTTTGTCTTCCCAAAATAAACTTTTTTTGTTGGTTGCTTGCTCATAGGAAAGTGATAGCTTATGAAAATTTGTGTAAGCGTGGTATTGAAGGGTCCTCTTGTTGTGCCCTCTCCCTAATCAAGGAGGAATATTCTCAACATTTATTTGTAGACTAAAATTATGCGAATGAAGTATGGTCAAGGGTCTTATATAGTATGGGGCATATATTTGATTGGCACAACTCTTGCTCAGATATGTTTTCCCAATGGTGGAAAATACATAGAAGAATTTTTAAGCAAAAATCTAAACTCAAACGAATTTGGGAAGCTCTCCCAAAATATGTTTGTTGGAGTATTTAGCTATCTCAAAACAAAACATTTTTTTAGAAAGAAAAGAGGCATCCCAGGAAAACGACAATCAAATCCCTCCCCTTATTGACATAATATATGAAGCTTCGTTTGAGTGGATCAGATCACGATTTAGATGACTATGAACAACAATGGATGAATAAGTTCAATCTAAGATCTTCTCAGTCCCCTAATAAAAGACAAAGAAAAAAAATTCCCAGATGGGATATTAGACTTTCCAATAAAGAGTTTAAGGACTAGCTCTCCCGGTAACAATCCAATATACTTTTCTTTGATGGGGCTTCTCAGAACAACCCAGGGGCAGCAGGTGCGGGAGGGATCATTTGCGATCCCAGAGGGAATTCCTTTTTCCATTACGCTTGGGTTTTAGGTAACATTTCAAATAATTTTGTTGAAGCCTATGCCTTGTGGCAAGATATTAGGTTGAAAAAGGCGAAAGGATTTCATAAGATCATTATCTTAGGTGACTCCATGCTTGTGATTAGGGCACTCATCAATCAAGTTGACGTCAGAACTAAGGCCTTTTTGGGGGTAATATCTTGGGCTCTCAGTCCTCTTGTTGGGTTCGAATATTATCATGTTTATCATATTAGGTGTGAGCCAAAAAGCGAAGCGGACCAATGGGAAAAATATGGATCAACTCTAGGAGAAGGTGACATTGTTGTTAATGGTGAAAGGGAATATTTACATATACCTTATCTCTATGTTGGGGTCATTAAATACATGGGATGAGTGGCAATTGGCGCATTGGATTGGGCACGTGATCATCAGCCATGTTTACTTCTTTCAATCTGTAGTAAAATCCCTCATTTATGTTGGCTTGTGTGGGCATTTGATATACAGGAATTTCCCAAAAATCATGACTCTCATTCCTTGTGGTTATTCTAGTTTCTAGTGTAGTGTGTTGAAGGCAAAAAGGAATATGTTGGTGGGAGTTTGGGATGCCTAGTTCTCAATGTTGAGAGATAGCCCTTTGTGGGCAAGATTTTGTCTGGTCTTCATGTTCTTTCCTAACATTTTTTCTCTCTTTAGAGTATGGGAAATTTCAGTGTTGATTTATGATTATGGGTTGAGTTCCTACCTCCTTTACTCATTGGGTTAAGTGTCAATAGTCATGATATTGATTCTAGAACTGATATTCTGGATTAATTTTCTCATTCTCCTTATTACATTCGGGAAGGAGAGGTAGTCAGTGGTGGTCTCTTTAGTTATTTGTTACTCTATGATTCAGTTATTTTTGGGTCTATGTGTACTTATTACTTAAGAATTGCAGAGTATGATGATGTTGGTTTGTCTTCTGGAGATTTTCATTTCATCTTTTCGGTCTTTGTGTCTCTGAGCTTCATAGTTGCAAAACTTCCTATACTCTCAGGGCCTTTTTTCTTGCACTAGGGTTCTAGTTTGGGGATTGACCCTTTGTATTTCATTGTTCTCTATTTTGCTAAACCTCCTTGAATTTTTTTAAGAGTCGGAAGGTGGGGCAATCTTTTATTTTGGTACTTTCTATTTGGTGTGGATAGTGTGAGTATTGAGAAATATAACTTTTTTTTTTAGGACACTTGTGCTTATGTTTGGATAATTGAAGCCCATCTTGGCCTTTCCTTTATAGACAGAGGCTTTGCTTTGGGAAATTGTTATTATGATTTCTTCTATGGAATGGATTATACTTACACAATTGTTGTAAGTTAAGTTCCAAGAATAGGCACTACAAGGAGAGCACCTTCTAGTGGAGGTTTTTATGGAACCACCCCCCCCCTGAAAAATTTATCCCTTATACATTTATAGTGAAGGCAAGCGAGCAGAGGTTTTTGAGAAGGTTTTAACATCGGTGCACCAAAGTTGATTGTGTGCACCGGTGCACCTAATTCGATTGTGTCACACTAGTGCTCCTAAGTCGACCCTGCACATCGGTGCTCTTACAAACCATAACGCCCATGTGTTTAAAAAATAAAGCACACTGATAACCATTGTTAATATAAAATAATAAAATATTGTCAGTTCTCCCCCAATAACAAAGCACATTGATGCTCCCCCAATAACAAAGCACACTGGTGCTCCAAAACACAGTGCTTCCGATAATTGTTATTAATATAAAATACTAATTTTTTTTTATAAGAAATAAATTGCATCGTGATGCTCCCGAATAACAAAGCACTGTGATGCTCCCCCAATAAAAAAATGCAGTGTTGCTTCCCCAATAACAAAGCGCATCAATGCTCTGCTAATAACAAAGAAAACGAGTGTTCATATAACAAATGCACTGGAAATTTTGATAACTAAACAAAAGAAATTAATTTTAAAATCATAAACCTTCCATAGTATGCTTAGAAACCATTCAACCCTGGTGCGTTCCAATTAAAAAAATGCACCAATGCATATTACTTTCGGGTGCACCGTTAAAGCGTAAAATAAATAAAAAAGTTACTAAATCAAATCAATGTGTCGAAATACACAACGAAAAAATGAGCAAGAATTTTATATTTTCAAAATGTATGTGTTTATAAATTAAAACCCTAATAATTATTTCTTTATTTTGCCAAAATTTAGAGGGGAGACTTATGCAAGAGATATTTACAAGAAAATTCTTTGGAGTGGGTAGATTTTTTTGAAGAGTCAAATTTACATACAAATTTGCAGAGGAGAAATTGCAGGTATGTGATTGTATTCTATTCAATCTCAATCGTTCCCCTATTTGATTCAAACAGATCTCAATGCATTATTAAAAAAAAAGGTTTCATAGTTACATTCAGTATTGTAAGCCCTAGCTTCCATATTGTTTCTCTTGGTTTTCCTCTATATTTCACAGATAGAATTTTTTTTAAGAAATTTGTTTTTATAGGGTTTCTTTACTTGTATATGGGGCATTTGGTATCTGTTGCAATGGGATCACTCATTGAATTGGATCCCAAACCATGTCACTGTCATTTTTCTTTTAAAAAAACGCTTATGTGGTTCGCGGTGCACACTATACAGTAATAGCGCACTGTTGTGCATGATCATGTCAACAACACCAGTGCTCCTAAGTCGATTGTGCGCATTGGTGCTCCTAATTCGATTGTGCGCACATGTGCTCTTTCCAATAATAAAGCACACTGGTGCTCCAAAACATAACACCCCAGGGCTTATGATAACCGCTATTAATATAAAATACTAAAATATTGTTTATTTTATTTTATAAGAACTAAAATGCATCGTGGTGCTCCCCAATAACGAAGTTCTCCAGTGCTCCCCCAATAAGAAAGCATGTCAGTGCTCTTCCCAATAACAAAGTGCATCGATGCTTCTATTAATTAATAGAGCACTGGTGCTATTATTAATTAATAGAGCATTGGTGTTTATATTAATTTATAGAACATTGATGCTTCTATTAATCTTATTTTGTAAAAAGTATTCATAGTTTTTATATCTGATTATTTATATCTTTTTTTATATAATATGGCCAACAGAATTTCAAGGAAAATAACTTATTGTAGTGAGCACGATGGTAGCTCATCCCAGCAAGAGAACAAGGCAAGGTCTTTAAGTTGTATTAAAAATTTAATATCTTTGAATTAATTGTAAGTTTAAATTAATGATGTGTGTTGGTTAAGGCATGTCATGGAACTTCCAAGGAACAAATGAGAGAAAAAGCAATACATATTGGTGGGGATGTCCAAAAAATTTTACAAGGAAATGGTAAATGAAATGAACATTATTCCATCCCAACAATTACACTGTGCATAAGAGGTATGTAGTCATTCATTTATTCTTTTATGTACATCAAATTTAATTATCGCATGAAATACTAATTTTCAATTGGTTTGTTGTAGAAAATAAATAAAAAATGAAACCCATTCAACACATAAGACAGGAGGACGAGGAATAAAAGGGTTGATCACAAAGCTTATGAGTACTTACTTTTTCAATCTTACTTAAAATTTCATTTTTGTTATGATAATTTATATTTAAATAATTAATTTACACTCATCCATGGATGTCTTCTAATAGGTGCTAACATACAAAGAAGAGCCAACTAAAGAATTGATAGACATTAGGTTAAGTATGGGTTGTGAGTATATGTTGAAGTATCAAGGTTTAATTGAACAATTTCTAAGTAGTTATGTTGTTTAACTTCCCTTGTTTTACAATTAATGGAACAACAAGAAACCTTTATATTAATTATATCGATTGAGCTTTGTCATGGCGTATTAAACATGCATGAAACAAATTATGGAGTGCATCCAATAGAAGAGATTTTGAGAGATGGCATGAAGTATGGCTTCAAAAGAATGTGTATTGTTTATGAAACAGTCACTGTT
>JZKD02S1673658.1:151769-165056 GCA_000966675.3 Picea glauca | reverse complement strand
GTTTGTAGATGGAACATGAAGAGGTGGAACATCAAAGTAAACAAGTCGATCAAGAAAACATTAGGTTAAATAACCAAAGTACAATATCGCCTACAAGTGATGAAGAAATGAGGCATGCAAGCAACTCAAGCGATGATACTAGTTCAAACGATATCGAATGACAATCAATATAATTAAATGCTACTACAAGTTGTATGTTTTGGAATATTTGTTTGTGAAAATCATGGATTTTTTTTAATGTACTCGACATATTGTCCAATTGCATGAGGACATGTTACCGATGAGTGTAACAATTACATATTGGTTGCATTTCTATTATTGTGGACCGGTAGGTTGTCCCATTTTGTATGATGATGGGTCACTTATTCATATATAATAAAATGGGTTTCTTATTTTATTACATTGTCAAATGTTGTCAAATGTTGTCAAATATTGTGTTGTTGATTAACTAATATGTGGATGATTTACATTGTTACAAATAATAGAAGTGTAATACGTTGGATAACGCATTAATGTAATCATTATATCAAAATGAAATAACAAAAATAAAAAAAAATCAATGTTATTATAACAAATATTTGATTTTGAGATGATTAATTGAAAATGTCTAAAAAAAACAATTAATTAAAATATACACATATCGGTACAGTGCATTCTTTTGAACTCACTAAACAATGTGTTTTTATGAGTTATATGCATCGGTGCTAAAAATTGTGAGAAAGAAATGTTTCTTTAAACGACATAATGTTTGATTATATTTGTATCGTTTCAAAATATTTTGGTGTGCATTATTAAAATACACACCCGTGCATGGATAAACACAAAAATCATTGATGTTTTTCATTTATGTGTGCACACCAGTGATTCTCATTTATGTATGTGCACTGGTGCTTTGCATTTATGTGTGTGCGTCGATGTGTTATATTCAATACCACACAAGTGTGTTTTGACAATAAAATCACTCGAAAAAAAATATATGTTGCAACCTCCGCCCACCCAAATATTTTTAGTTATATGGAACATTCATTAAAACCTTTGCTAAAACCTCTATAGCCAATAGAGGAGGTTGTAGAAGAGGTTTTTTTTCAAAAAATTTCCAAATTTTGTAACACTAAAAACCTTCGTTAGAAGGTGTTATCCTTGTAGTGAGGGAAGTTGAATGTTTGTGGTTTGTTGGTGTTAAAAGCCTTTTTTCCCATATTTCAAACAATTCTGAAAACAAAGAACTAAGTGGTGGGTGGCTTGGTTATAGTGGTATGTTGTTTGGTCTTAATATGGATCCTTCTTGGAGGGAACTCAATCAAATCCTCCAACATCGTGAGAAAATATTTGAAGCAAACCACTCTACCCTACACTAGTTATTGGTCAAAGTTGGGAATATGGAGTAGTCCTTCACTCAGAGCATTGAGATCCTAGAAACAAAGTGCCAGTTTCTAAGAAATTTGGTCCTACCTCATCCTAGTATGTCCTTGTCCATTAATCAAGTGTTAGTTGCTTCTCACCATGGAAATGCAGCGGATGGTCAAGGGGAACTTTGAGTTTCACCTATGGAGGTAGAAGAAGATTATCCACTACAAAATGAAGTGTAGGGAGTACCAGATCATAAATCAACTATCAATTGATGTATTTCAAAATTGTATTTTTGCTTGGGCAGTTTACTAAAAAATTTTGTAGTTAGATAATGTGGATGTTTCCAAGGGAAATATGTATGTTTTACAGTGTATTAGGAATGGCAGAATCATTGTTTATACACCAAAATTTCGTAATAGATCCAATGGATTTGGTTGTTTTCCTTGGAACAGTTGATTGTATATATCCTGAGTGGGCCTAATGGTTAAGAACATGTGTTTCCTCTTAAGAGGTCACAAGTTCAAATCCAGAGGGGGTAGGGTATGTATACCTTCGTAGACTTTACCAGTCAAATCATCGGGTGGAGGGGGTCCCTTGTCCCATAAACAAGGGGGCATCATACACCAATTAGGTGTCTGGCTTGGTCATGACCTTAAAAATGGATTATTATTATTATTATTATTATAAAAGTTTTGGTTCCTTTAAAAAAAGAGAAGAAAAGACGTGATCGAACTCCCACTTCTGCCAATTATGTGGTGAAATTATATGCTCTTGATGGGATCACATTGCTTGATAATATGGATCAACCCCTTATTTTTGTGGTTTCCTTTTTTACTCCCAATGAAGATATATGTACGCACTTGATAGATTGAAGAGAGACCCAAATATGTGGATTCACCATATTTTGGAATGATTTGAAACTTGCCTTCCCTCCTGATTTCATGAATACTCATGTATGCTTCCCTTATGGTGAACAACATTGCTTCTTATTTAGTTAGGACATTTTTTTGGTAGAATTACCTCTTTTTTGTTGCCCTGGACAAATATCTCCCCCATGGGCCTTGGCCTCTACTATGGGTTTATACAGTTAGTACCATTTGAGCTTAAAACCTCCTCCTAATACTTCTTCTTAATAGGTGCAAGTCTAAGCACCTATTAATTCTTCTTGTGAAGGTAAAATAAAATGCATGCACATTGGGTCGCAAGAGAAATCCATCAACTCTTCTTCCTCATAGGGTCTTTCTCTCTTTATTTATTTTGCAAGGAAAATCTCATGGGGAAACCCAAGGGATGCTTCTTCATATTCATAAATGGCATCATTAGTAAACCTATCAACATAAATTGGTGTTCCTCACCCAGGGGATTTTACTTGAGCACTTATTGACATAGAAATAGTGAAATTCCCAACAACAAATTGAGCTAACCCCCCACCCTCTCTCTCTCTCTCTCTATTAAGATCCAACCCTAACCCCTCTTAGTTGTTTATTAGTTGGCATGATATATTTTTCATGTAATAAAGGTCGACATTAGTTAATAAGGCATATTAAATAAATTTGAACAAGTCAATGTAAGAAGACCTAATAGAAGATTTTGCTTCTAGAAAGATCTTCCTCTTCTAGAAAGATATTCCTCTAGAATGTTCTTTAGAAGATAGTAGAAGTATAAATAAGAGTAGGAGGTATGAGAAATATTGTCTTGAGTATTATTGTAAGAGAGATCTGCTCATTTTGGAGGTTTCTCCCTCAAAGAGGCAAGTGAACAAAGCTTTCTTGGTGCTATAAATAATATATTTATGTTCTCTATTGAATGTTACTATTATTCTTGGGGTATATTTGCTTCTTGTGTTATTTGTTTCAAGTTAAGCATATTACAAGTGGTATCAGAGCCCTTTCCTAGGCCATCACGCACCCATTTGTTTTATCAACTTGTAGGCTAGAGACGTGTTCCGACATATTTTAACTATAGAGATTTGTCATTCAGTGCATAAATCCGAGGTTGGGGAAACATACATGCAGGAAATACAAGATGTTTTTAATCTCAGATTGTTGGACACTCTTGTAACCCTTGTTGGTACCCCTTCGAGTGGTAGGGCATCAGACAACAATTGTACATGGATTTGCTCTTCCTTGTACCTCTGGTATATTGAAAGACCTCGAGGATATCCTGAAACCATCCCTCGATCAATCGATCAGCCACCTAACTACTATAGTGTTACCGAGAATAACACTCAGAAATATACTCTCTAGTACCTGGGTAATCGGGTAGTACGACTATGGGTACGATTGAGCCTCCTTAGTTGGTGCCCTAAGATATTGGGTTGAGTACTACTATTAGAACTCGCACGTATATCAAAGAACTATAGCATAGGGAAATCCCTTGTCTGTAGGAACCCTAAAAACCCTTCTATTGTTGTGCAACCTTGCCTCCTACTTCTAGGCTACAAAATTACTACACATTTTTTCCTATTACGAATTTGGACATTTTGACACTGTAGTATTATTTAGATCAGAGTATAACTCCGTAGTAGGAAAAAAAGAGTATAGTGGTCCCATCGGCACCCTTATTTGGGACCTCTACCATTGGATCCCTCTCTTTTTCTTGATTGCAGTGGTACCTATCATTTTTAAGCCCATTTTTTCCATGGACCCAACCCCCCTTCCCGACACCCTCATTTGGGACCTCTCCCATTGGATTCCTCTCTTTATCTTGATTCAAATGGTACCTATCACTTTTAAGCCTTTTTTTCCATGGACCCGACGCTCCTTCCCAACACCCTTATTTTCCACCTAGCCCAACATACTCCTTATCTTGTTTCGATCATTGAGGTATAATTCTACCTAAGCTGCCACAATAACGCCTACCACTCATGCTCAAAACTTGGAAGAGTTGGAGATTAAGGTAACAAAAATGTAAGAGGAAATGGACCAGCTAAAGCAGAGCCTAACTCAGAGCTTGAATGCCCTCACCCAAAAGTTCCAAGACTTTGTGATGTGCAACAAGGATAAGCACCTTGAGTACCATTATGAGGCTACTCATTCTTCTCATTATGGGAATACTCATCTTTCGTACTCCCATTGGGGTTCTCCAAATTCTTGGAATAAGGTGCCCAAAGTTGAGATGCATAAATTTGATGGATCAAACTTGGCTAGGTGGGTATCCCAAATGGAACATTACTTCTCCCTCCATGATATTCGGGATGATGACACCAAAATTCATGTGGGGGTTCTGTACTTGGATCAAGAACGTTGGAAATGGTAGCAAAGACATAAGAAATATTACCCAAGACAACCAAATTGGACCATGTTCACCAAAGCAGTTTGTACTCGTTTTGATCGGGAAACTCATTTTTTGGGATGACTCACCAAGATGAGACAAATATGGCAAGTAGAAAACTTCATTACTACATTTGAATAGTTGGATATCAAAACTGATAACTTATTTGATGCGTTCTATCTTGAACATTTTTTCAGTGGATTAAATGATGCCATTTGCGCTCATATTTGCATGGAGCATCTTGTTACCTAGTTGCAGGAATGTAAATTAGCAATGGAGGTTGAGAGCATTTTTCAAGCCCAACCCCTTCGTTCGATCGTTCCCACACTCCCTCAACCAGTGGCTACCCCTGCTCCAAAAAAAACTTTGAAGGTCCAAAAGGTATCTCCAATAGAAATATTTGAACGTCAGAAGCAAGGACATCGCTATTACTGTGATGAAAAGTATTCATTGTGCCATAAATGTCATGAACAAAAGTTCTATCATATTGATGGGTCAGCTCCCACCTCCTCCAAGGACAGACTGTTAGATGAGGCCTCAGACTTTGAGGACACACAACCAACTTCCCCCATCCCTGATCCAATAGCACCTCTGATGGATCCGGAGAAAATTTTCATCTCTCTCCTTGCCCTAGCGGTTATTTGTACTCCACAAACATTAAAAATCAAGGGCTACATCAAACATAAGATGATAGAGGTGTTGATTGATAGTGGTAGCACCCATAATTTTATTCATCGCCGAGTCATTGAGGATGTTAATTGCCTTGTTAGACCAATTTCTAATTTTCAAATTCTCATAGCTAATGGTGGTACAATGAAATGTGGGGGCCATTATGAGAATGTCAAACTCCAAATGGGTGATTATAACCTGAAAACTCACATGTTTTCCATTGCCATGGGTGGTTGTGATATTTTCTTGGGTGTTGAGTGGCTTCACACCTTGGGACCAATTACCATGGATTATCAAGAGTTATATATGAGCATCACTCAAAATTCTCGCACTTATACCCTATGAGGCCTGCAAGCTAGCTCCTCATAAATTATCAGTTATCACCAGATGGAGAAACTCCTAAAGAAATTCCACCATGGTGTGATTTCTCAACATAATGTCATCCAGGTATAAGATCAATCATCCCCAATAGTACATCCTGGTATGTAATTGGTTTTGGACAAGCACCACAGGGTCTTTGCGACACCCACAAACTTACCCCCTTCCTGAGGTGAGCATGATCACAACATCCCTCTCATTCCAGGTTGTTAGCCCCCAAATATACACCCCTACAGGTATCCATTTGCTCAAAAATATGTAATTGAAAAAATAGTGCAGGAATTGTTGGAGGCTGGTGTAATTCTCCCAAGTACTAGCCCATATTCATCCCCTATTGTGATGGCCTTAAAAAAAGAAGGTTCTTGGCGCATGTGTCTAGATTTTTGCGCCCTTAATAAATTGACCATTAAAGATAATTTTTCCATTCCTGTCATGAATGATATGTTGGATGAACTCCAAGGTGCTTGTTTTTTCACAACATTAGATCTTTGCTCTGGTTATCACTAGATTTGGATGAATGAAGCAAATATTTTGAAGATCGCTTCTAGAACTCATGAAGGACATTATGAATTCTAGGTAATGCCTTTTGGAATTTGAAATGCTTCATCTACCTTCCAAAGTCTCATGAATAAACCCTTGAAGCCCTACCTTCGAAAGTTTTTTCAGGTTGTCTTTGTGACATCCTCATTTACATTCATACTTGGGATGCTCATCTACAACATGTGGACAAAGTATTACAATTTTTACAGGACAATCAATTGTTCGTCAAAAAGACCAAGTGTTCTTTTGGGGTGAGTGAGGTTGATTACTTGGGACACATTGTGGGCCTTGAGGGGGTAAGAGTGGACCCAAAAAATATTCAATCCATGAAGGATTGGTCGAGACCCACAACCTTGAAATTCCTTCAAGGATTCCTAAGCCTCACAGGCTATTACCGGAAATTTGTCCACCATTATGGAAAAATTGTCCATTCATTGACAGACCTTGTTAAGAAGAATGCATTTCATTAGACACCTACGGAAAAATGGGGCTTCACATATTTAAAGCAGGTCATGTGTACTACCCCAGTATTAGCAGCCCCCAATTTCAACAAACTTTTGTCGAGGAATTTGATGATTCTCACACTAGTATTCACATAGTTCTAACAACAGAAGATAGACCTATGGCTTTCACTAGCTAGTCTCTGAGTGGCCATAATTTGGGAAAATCTACATATGAAAAGGAAATGATGGTCGTTCTCCATGATGTGCACACTTGGTGGACATATCTCTTGGAACACATTTTTTAGATCAAAACAAATCACCATAGTCTAAAGTATTTCTTAGAGAAGAGGTTATTCTCCCCATAATAGAACAAGTGTCTAATAAAATTGTTGGGCTATGATTATGAGATAATATATAATAAAAAAAAAGGCAAAGACAATGTAGTGGCAGATGTGTTGTCAAGAAAACATGAGGAGGAAGATTCCCTCTTTTCCTTATTCTTACTTGTTCCTACTTGGATTGAGGAAGTTCGACAAGAGTGGTTGATCCACCCCACTATATCATAGGTCATTCAACAACTTCAGGAGGACCCTCACCTGCTCCTTAGCTACACTTGGCAAGACAATATCCTCTGGTATAAGGATCGCTTGGTTTTTTCTCCAATTTCAGCACTCAAGCACAAGATATTAAATGAGTTGCACTCATTTTCTCTCGTTGGTCACTCTGGTTTCCAAAAGACATTTGCTCGTGCTTGTCATTCCTTTTTCTAAGAAGGCATGAAGAAGGACATCCTTACCTTTGTCACAGAATGTGATATTTTCCAATGCAATAAAGGTGAAACTGTCAAGATACCAGGATCTCTACAGCCATTACTCATTCCAACTTATATTTGGACTGACATCTCTATGGAGTTTATAGTGGGCCTTCCAAAAGTAGGTAACAAGTCCATAATCATGGTTGTGGTAGATCGCCTCTCCAAGTATGCACATTTTTGTGCCTTATCACACCCTTTTACACCATCTATGATAGCACAAGTTTTCATTGATCATATTTTCAAACTACATGGCATGCCAACCTCCATTTTATCTGATCGCGACTTGACCTTCATCAACACATTTTTGCAAGAATTGTTTAAATTATAGGGAACGCAATTAAACATGAGCACAACATACCACCCCAGACAAATGGCCAAACATAAGTTGTCAATAAATGTTTGGAAACCTATTTGTGTTGGTTTGCTTTGGAAAAACATCAATGGGTGTAATGGCTACCCTTGGTAGAATGGTGGTATAACGCTTCCTATCATACAAAAACCAAAATGGCACCATATGAAACGGTGTATGGCCAACAACCACCTACAATCACTTCCTATATTCAATACACATTAAAGTTCCAGGCTATTGATAAGTTATTGCAAGGTAGAGCAGCTACACTCTCGGATCTAAAGGATAACCTCCATGTGGCCCAAAATCGTATCAAGCAATAGGGTGACTAGCAACGTTCTGAACGGGTTTTCCAAGAAGGTGATTAGGTTTTTCTCAGACTCCAACCTTACAAGAAAACATCGCTCAAATCCCATTTCCACCACAAGTTAGTACCCAAATTTTATGGCCCCTATCATATTATCAAACGTATTGTTCTAGTTTCTTACAAATTTTCACTTCCAACTACCTTCAAAGTACATCCATTGTTCCATGTTTCCTGTTTGAAGAAAGTGGTGGGTCAAAATTGTAGGGTTCAAACCATCATGCCTAAATTATATGAATAAGACTCCATTTGGCTGCAACCAGAATCCTTCCTCAACTTGTGCGATCATCACTTGTGTGGCCAAATTATTAAAGAAGTGTTGATCAAGTTGAAGGACACATCTCCAGAACATGAGACTTGGGAACCAGTTTCCATATTGCAACAATTTATGCATCTTCATCCTTGAGGACAATGCTTCTTTTTAAGGGGGGGGGCTAATATCTGACCCTAATCCCTCTTAGTTGGTTATTAGTTAGCATGATATATTTTCCATTGAATAAAGGTCGACATTAATATATTCTCTCTCTCTCTCTCTCTCTCTGGAAAACATCATAACATCCCCATCTTCAATGGAATATTTGAATGGAGGGTAGCTCTACTGCTAGTGCTTGATTTGACCCTAAGCCTTATGGCCTCCCCATCCACAACATGACTTGAGTGGATGGTTTAATTAATTGAGATAACTTGTCAAAATATATTTATATATAAACCAAACCCTAAGTGATAATTCAATCAATGTATGCTCTCCTGCCAAAGTTCAAGGAATCAAACCCCATTAAATCCCTTGAAATTAACATAAATAACCAGTACTAACCAAAAAAAAAAATGTGTTCAGATGTAGGGAATCGGTAATTGGTTAGGATTATCTCGGAAAGACCTAAGTCAAATCGATCTAGATACCACTATATATCTCAGGATAGGTGTAAATGTCCCATATAGGTTTGAGACATCCCACCTAAAAGACACCTACCCCAAACACAAGAAGTCAATGTCTTGTTAAAAAATTGAAACTAAGAGTTAACTCAATCAATGAATACTCTTGTGCAAAAATTGAAGAAATCAAATCTCATTGAATCCCTTGAATTGATGTAAATAACCACTACAAACTAAAAACATAACAAAAAGTATGACTCCACTTAGCCATTGGGATCTCAACGGAACATTTTTCCCAAACATAGAAGCTCACTCCATATCGACGAGGAGTTTTCATTTTAAAGCCAAAGAAAACAAATATAATAAAAAATAAAAATGTTTTCATATCTGTGAGATATTTAAACTCAATGAATTGGTTGTAGTTGTTGAGATCTAAGTCTTCACCCTTTCCCCTCCTCTCTCATTTCCATATACCTTCATCAAAATAATTCCTCTTCTGGTTGGTTAAGTTAGTTTCCCATTACTAAATGACTCAATTTTTTATCATTATCTTTCTTGATTGATCCTTTGCACCAATTATTTTTGTTTTCTTGAAGGATAATTTCATGTCGTGGTTTGGGTTTGAAATATTTTTCATCATGTTTACCATTTATTGACTGTGTAGTAGGTCGAACAAGTCCTTTGTTTGCATAGGAAACATCCAAAAGAAAAACACAGCAATTCAGAGCAGTGGATTTTGAGCTTAGATTGTGAGCAAACAGACAGGTTAAATTTTCGACGATGGAGATCCAATAGTCAATTAAGATCAACGAATCTTGTGCATTCATGGTTTAAAAATCATGCGAGGTTTAACAACAAAGAATATGAAGCTTCACTCTAGAACATTGTCACTCTGGGAGATTTCAATCCAGAACAAGCATGAACCCCCAAAGTGTCAAAGCCCCCGAACATCGAAGTGTCAAAATGTTGTCACCCTGGGAGATTTTAACCAAGAGAAAACACAATTCCCAGAAGTTCTAGAGCCCTAAACTACCATGTCACTCTGGGAAATCATCCTCTGGGAGATATCCATACTCCGCATTTAAAAACTCTCAAACGTCAAAAAGTCGAATATGTGTGGCATTCATCTGTCGATGACACGTGGCACTCATTTTAGGCAACTTTGGTTACGTCATCTATACTATTTCAAGTGACACATGTCACTCTTCTTTTAAGGACACATCACCGACTATGACATCATGCGGGCACATCACTCTGGGAGATTTTCCTCTGGGAGATTCTCAAACTCTACATTCAATAGCTCCCAGACGTCAAAGAGTCAGAGTCATGAAGTCCTGAAATGTTTAATGATAAGATATTTTAATCTCGGGTTAATTAGTGATAAGCATTGGTTAATGACTTCATGAGTTCGATCATTTAGGAGATGTGTTTAATCTACATTCAGAAGCTCTCGAATGCCAAATTTCTGAAGTGGCTTATCCTCATTAATTGCATGTTTTGAATTTTTTAAACGGCGCCAAAATGAAGAAAATGTCATTTTACAGGCAGCAACTTGGATTCAAAGGAACCCAAGGTAATTCATGGGTATGATGTGAGGACGAGGAGAATCAAAATACCAATACAACACAACCAATCCATCATAGATCAAGACAAGAAGGAAAGGCTGGTTACGGTCAAGACAGAGCAGCTCGATGATAGTCAAAAGGTACAGAACTGAAGCTTCAAATCCGGACCCTGCAATGCCACAACCATGAATTGGAGAAGCTATACTCTAGACTACAGAAGAAATATCGAAGACTCCAGAAAAAGCACCAGAAGACTTGCTTCTTCCCCCAAGAGATAAGTTAAAGAAGAACGTTGCCAAAAGATTCGGTTATCTCCTTGTTGGCCTCCAACAGTGTGCATGGATACCAGTGCTCGATACAGAACTCAGTTATGTCACTCCTATTTAGTTCTGTCAAAGACTTAGTTCGATTCAGCATATGCATCAGTCTAGTTTATTGCTAGTATCATTTTCTAGTTGTTTAAAGTTCAAGACTGTTTAGATTAAGTTAATAAGTGGTCATTTGTGTGTGATATGAACCACTTATTTTTGGTTAAGTCAAGCTCGAAATATACCTTAATATACTCCAACAGTTTTTTAGCTAAGTTAATATGTAACGTCCCTGGCCACCCAGGTCGAGCCACGATACACAAGAGAATTCTTTCATTCTCTCTGCGAAACATATTGTAACATACCTAGCATCCCACTGAGCTATGCCACATAAATTTTTCGAACTGCATGAAATTAAAATATATACAAATAGAACTCTTGCGAATATATATATATATATATAATGTAAACATGCAAATACATCTATAAATGCACAGATTCACACTGAAATAACAATAAATGTATACATGCATCATATACAGGAAATACCCATAAATATACAGGCAGTTATAACCACACATAGGATAAACCCATAAAAATAAACATGTAAATAATAATGTGGCATGTAAAGTTATCACACAATAGACACTTATCTTGGTAAGAATATCACCAATTGTGTGCAGACCTTCCACGAACCTCCCAGCCTTAGACCACACTGCTCATCACTCTCAACAGTGGGTCACCCCCGAGCTGGGACTAAAATCCACCTAGGTAAAGGGATTCCTAACCAAGCTAATGTATCACAAACAAAAGGAAAGACTATGTTACAGGTGCCAACTCAAACTAACAGCTTACAGTCCCTCATTCCCCACATGTCTATCCCACCCCAAGAAGTGTGCCCCTTCTCTGCTCAACAGTCCTTTAGCAGCCCCACTTGCTTTCTGGGCTTCAGCAACATGCCGAACAAAAAGTCTTAGAGTCCTATACCTTCATTTTAGAACCTTCGGGAAATCAATTCCCAACAATTCTCTCACCCAGAGAGAAATTTCTCATAGGCTTGACAACTCACCTCTTCAATATCCCACGGGCCTGACAACCCGCTTCTTCAATCCTGCTCCCAAGCTAACCAGCTACACAAACAAGTATGGCTCTAGATAATGGTTCTGGTATAGTGATGTGAAGGTATGGAGGATAGCTCAATGAGTGTGTGAATGATGTTGGAGTGATTGACTAGTTGACTGAATGATGGAAAATGAACTAAGTCCCAACAATATGTATGCATGTTCCCAACTTGACACTTGTCATGTTGGGAGCTACTTTGGCCCACTTGTCCCCAACATTAGAACTTAGGATAAAATAATTATGGATACTTTATGATTTAAGAAATATTAATATAATATTCCATTTTGGCTTAAGCTCTCTAGCTTAGCCCCTTTTCCTTAACTTTTATCCCCCACCCTTTGTAGTAGCCAAATAAATTTAACATCCATTAATTCCTTAAGCTGAAACAATAATTTCTACTTGATTTCAGTAACTCAGTAATTTCTTATAAATTACGCACATATGCATATAAATTTATCATAACGAATAATGATTTCATAATAAAAATAAAACAAATACGTAATTTAACATACCTGGGTCTGATGTTAACCCTTCGCTTTCCACTTGCCTTGTTGACCGTTGTTGAACTGCGTAAACACTGCCCAAACCTTGTTCCACCCTGCCAACTAGGACAACTGCCTAGCTCCAGGATACCATATGGATATCCTGGCCCCCATGCCCAAAACCCCTAGCAAACCGGTGCCCCCTGAACTAATCCTCCCGACTCCAGAACTCAACTCTCCTCCCTACAAATCCAAGAGAGCCCCAAAGAAAAATAGTAATCCCCATAGAATGATCCCTCTCCTTCCTTCATAAACCTCCCCTCATATTGCCCCTTCACCGACTTTTTCCCCCTTCATTACTTTCCTTATCCCTTTATTAATTATCTTATCCTTTCGTAGTTAATGCCCCTTATCCCATTATTCATGTTCCTTATCCCCTTTATTTATTATCTTATCTTATATTTAATGTCYTATCCCTTCCCGAATAYGTAAGCWYTAATTTAAAAATATAATTTATTAACCCCCTTTAATTCTTTACTTAATTAATTAATGAGTTAATTAATAATTAATTAATCCTTGACAATCATGAACAAGTAATTAATAATAATTAACTAGTTAAAGTTATTTAAGAAATAATTATTATTTAGCTAACTTTTAGGACAGTTAGATTATTAAATTAATTATAATTAATAATCCTATACATCTATTTAAACAGGGTCGTTACATACACCCACCCTTCAGGAAACTTCGTCCCGAA
>JZKD02S1673658.1:102119-141104 GCA_000966675.3 Picea glauca | reverse complement strand
CATTAAATAATCCCTTCCAAAATTTTGAGGTAAATTTTGGATCTTTGTCAGACACAATTGTCTTTGGTATGCCATGTAATCTAGCAATTTCTCTCATATAAACATCAGTAATGTTGGCTTCCTTGTAAGTGAGCTTAACTAGAATAAAAGGGGAAGCTTTAGTAAGCTTATCCACCACTACCATGATAGAATCATGTTGCTTGTTTCTTCTGGGAAGTTTGGTGATGAAATACATTGTTACCACTTCTCATTTCCACTCAGGAATGGGTAATGGTTGTAGCAAACTAGTTGGGTGTCTATGTTCATCCTTTACCTTCTGACATTCCAAACATTTGGCAATAAAATCAGAAACTTCATTCTTCATGCTTGGCCAATAATATTGGCTCTTGACAACTGCTATAGTTTTTTGATAACCTGGGTGCCCAGCATAAGGTACATTATGCATTTCTCTCAATATCAGATTTTTCAATTCCTAAGAATTTGGTACATAAATTATGCCCCTGTACATGAGAATTTCATTAGTATCTAGCTTGTATTCTTCAATTTTCTGCTACAAATTACCTTGTTGTAATTTTGCCACTAATTCCTTGTATTGCAAATCTAATTTTGTAGCCTCTAAAATTCTGGGTTTCAAATCTGATTGGTACATGCTAATGGTTGTAGCATGCAATTCATGCACTCTTCTATTGAGTGCATCAACCACTTTGTTCTATTTCCCCTTGATATGCTTTATATCAAAGTCATATTCACTTAGCAATTCTAACCATCTGTTTTGCCTAGAATTTAGAGTTGGTTGATCAAATAAATATTTCAAACCATTATGGTTTGTTCTTAGCTCAAAACTTTTCCCCATGAGGTAGTGTCTCCATTTCCTCAAGGCATGCACTATGACTGCCAACTCCAAATCATGAGTGGCATAGTGTCTTTCATGCTCCTTCAACTTCCTTGATTCATAACATATAACAAACCCATTTTGACTAATGACTCCACCTAGTCCTTCTTTACATGCATCTGTGAATACAATGAAGTCTTCATTTGGGTCTACAATCCTTAGTATTGGAGCACTTGTTAACAATTTTTTCAAGTGTTGGAAACTCTTTTCACAATCCAAAGTCCACTAAAACTTCACACCCTTATTTTGTAAGGAAGTGATTGGGTGTGTAATCTTTGAGAATCATTCAATAAATCTCCTATAGTAGCCTACAAGACCCATGAATGATCTCACCTCTATCGCATCTTCGGCGCTGACCATTCTCTAATGGATTCTATATTCTCTGGATTCACTGCTATCCCATCCTCTGAAATGATATATCCCAAATAGTGAATTTGTTTTGGATAAAATGAGCACTTGCTCAATTTGGCATAAAACTGATGCTCCCTTAATACTTGCAACACCATCCTCAAATGATGTTCATGCTCTTCCACTGACTTGGAATATATAAGAATGTCATCCAAAAAGACACTGACAAACTTGTCTAAATATTCTCAGAAAACACCATTCATTAAGCACATGAAAACAATTGGTGCATTTGACAACCCAAATGGCACCACTGTGAACTCATAATGACCATACCTTGTCCTGAAGTCGGTCTTGCTGATATATTCCTCCTTAATCCTTACCTGATGGTATCCTGACCTGAGATGTATCTTTGAAAATATCTTTGCATCCTTTAATTGATCAAAAAGATCATCAATCATTGGCAAAGGATACTTGTTCTTAATAGTCAATTTATTCAACTGTCTGAAATCAATGCACAATATTAATGTCCCATCTTTCTTCTTCACGAACAAGAATGGGGCACCCCAAGGTGACACACTTGGGCATATATACCCCTTCTTCAGAAGTTCTTCAAGTTGCATTTGCAACTCCTTCAACTCTAGTGTACTCATTATGTAAGGAATCTTTGACACTGGAGCTGCTCCAAGCATTACATTTATAGAGAAAACAATATCTCTCTTTGGGGGTAGTCCTGGTACCTCCTTGAACACATCTTCAAAATCTTCTAGGACTGCATAATATTCCAAATTTGGCACCTTATCTTTAGGTGTATCTTCCATATGTGCTACAAATATTTGACATCCTTTCTTGTAACATTTCTTCAGCTGCAATGATGAAATTTTTCTGATGGTTATTTCCCTGGGAATTCCCTACACTTTCCTTAGACCCCCTTCCTCATCCAAGCAAGTAAATTCATTGTTATGACAGTCTAGGATAGCATGATGTTGATCAAACCAATCCATCCCAATTAGGCAGTCATAAGAACCTAAAGGAAAGATGTTCAAATATGCCTTGTTGTTTAGTCCATTCATGTCCATAAGACATGACTTAACCATTTCATTAACTTTTCTTTTGGCTCCGGTAGCCAGCTGCACCAACCAAGATTTTCCATGCTTGCTTCTTGGAAAATGTAAACTTTCCACCATCTTAGGATCTATATAACTATGAATAGATCCTGAATCAATTAAAATAACAATGGTTTGGTTGTTGATCATACCTTCCACTTCAATCATATGTGACTGATACTCTTCTTGCTTGTTGTCCAGGGCTGCATAGATCCTTGGAACATTTCTGCCCATGTCCTCCATTGTTTCAGCTTATTGTACATTGTGAACAATCCTCACTTTTTCACCTCTGTGAGGGAAATCTCTGAACATATTATCTCCTTTACAACCCCAGCATTGAATAGGTGGTTGCCTTGGCCTTTGACCCCTTGTCTCAATCGTTCTGGGTCCTCTAGAAGTTGGTTGTCCATGAGTATTATTTCTAAAGAATGGTGGCTTAGTTCTCTTCTTCCTTTGATCCATCTTGAATTTCTTTTTGTCTTCCCAAGATTTTTGGAAAGTTGTCCTTTCTTTTTTCTGATCATATAGGCATTTATCTCGCCTTATGGTCTCCTCCAATGTCTTGGGATCATCATATTGTATTTTGTCAATGATGAATGATGGCAATCCACTCAAATATCTCTGAATCTTAATTGTCTCATCCTTAATGAAAGAAACATACTTCAGCGGTTCTAAAAACCTTCTTTCATATTCATCTATGGTCATATCCCAAACTTGAGTTCAAAGAACTCTTTCATTTTCTTATCATAGTATCTCTTAGTCAAGTATTTCTTCTCAAAATACTTCTTGAATTCCCTCCAACACTTTTCTCTTTAATGTGTTGCACCTGCACAAGATGATCCCACCACATGGATGCCTTTCCCTTGAGTTGATAGATAGAAATTCTACCTTTTGCATGAGAATAATAATTATGCAATTGAAAATATTTTCTCATGTCCAACAACCATGTATCTTCATATTCATCCTTCTTGTGCTCACCATCAAATGTAGGAGGTTTGATTTTGTTCATTTATCCTCGTAGCTCATCCACCCCAAACCTTTTATGATTCCTGATAGGGGATGGACTTGAGTTGTTGTTTTCCCTGTTATTGGAATGCCTCGGGGAGTGATGGTGATGTCTGCTAACACTTATTGTTCTTCTTTTCTCATCAAGAGACCTATGATTTCCTGATTTGCTTGAGCCACTCTCCTTATCCAATTTATTTTCTATTATGTTCAAGATCTGAATTAACTTCATGTTTAAGTCATTATGCTTCTGCTTGGCTCTCATAAGCCTTTCATTATCATATTTATGGCTTTGTACATCCACCTACAAATTTTTAATGGTCTCTACCATATTCATGTTTTCATCCCTTCATTCTCCATGTCCATTGGAGTTTGTTCCTTCAATGCCCAAATGGACATCCATCCCTCTAATCTCATCTTCTTGACTGTAATTCCCCTGTTCCTCTTCCATTCCTTTGGACTATGTGTTGATCCTAATCTGATCTAGTCATTGTTAACTCTGCAAAATATGCAACCAACAAAACTTTGTCAGGCTAACTGTTTCAACAATTCCATGAAAAATATGAACCATTCTGGTTCAATAATATATCAGAAATATTTCTTCTGATTTCCTAGAAAATTGAATGCCTAGCAAAATTTTCTGGGTGGATATTTAAATTCCACTATCTGAGACGTTTCCAACGCCTTCTCCCATGCTCAATTCTGAGTCTTAAGCAGAAAGTTATGGTTATTTAAAATTTCCCATTATTTTTTCTGTTCACACTTCAACTTAGCGCAACTCTGCATTGTAATTATGCATTTTTGCATCTACTCCATTGGATTTTTCATAGGATCTCAATTGGGTTTCTTCATATACATATTTTGGACACTCTGTCCAAGTTTCACCTTTTCTTGGGTTCCGGGCTGCTAGTTACAGTCTGCTGAAGTTCTAGGCCAATTCATGTTTTTGGTCTGGAATGCTACAGGTACCTTATTTTCCATATTAAAAAATTTTAACCTACCCAGAAATTTAATTCATCTCTTGGACTATATTCTATGGTTCAATATCTTTCCATGGACTTCTCCTGCGCCTCAATATGATTATGGAGCAGAAAGTTATGGCTCTTCGAAGTTGGTTGGGTCTTAAAATTTACCCTCCATTATTTGTGTTGTAACTTTCTCATAAAAGCTCTGTTTGACGAACAGTTTACACCATTAGAAATATCTCTCCGAGATATTTTATTTGAGCTGCAGAGAGAAAGTGTGCCTTGGTATACTCTATTCTCGTGGTTTTTAAGTAGCTAAAAATGCTCTTAAGGGCCTCAAAAACGCGTTGCAAAAAAGATGACGTTCAAACAGTATAAAATGTCGCGGAAATTCGTTGGTTTTTCGTTGTAGTTCACCCTCCAAACGACTTTGTGCACACAAAATTCAACCTCTACACCCATATATAGCATGTGCAACAACACCATAAGGTAAATCGTGTTCTGCACACCTATAACCACTATGTATCACTTTTGTGTCACGCGCCAATATCCACCTCGCAAAATTTTGGTTCTGGTACTAATACCTGTTGTGCACAGTTTGTGTATCATGCGTTGATATTCCGCATGCATTTCACTCTACACTCTACACCATTCCAGATTTTACTACACCCCCACTGCGCACCAATACTCTGCGCACACCATTAACTATACTGTCGCGCGACAACATATACCCACATTGTGTGCGCAACAACCAAACTCCTCTCTGTTGTGCCAATACTGCGCACACCACGCACGCCATTATTATGTGTGTGTACACCGCATGCACATTATTACACATGTGTCACTAAATCCGCACTGCGCAATGCTAAATTTAGCACACGCACCCGCACACCAACATTTTTCCGCGCGACGCCAAAATTTAGTGCGCGCACCCGCACACCAATAGTTTTCCGCGCGACGCCAAAATTTAGCATGCGCACCAGCACTCCAATGTTTTTCAACGTGGTGCCAAATTTTTACATATCACAATATTTTTACTGCGCATCATGCATTTCTAGTGCGCCCACCTGCGCACATTCATTTTTATGCACATCAATTCCTCGTGAATTCCACTGCAAAAATTGGGGCATTTGCTTAACTTTTCCCCAATTTTTACCATAAACATTCTGCAACTATGAAATTTGTTCAATTTCACCCTAATAACACCAATTCAACCTCTACAACAACAAGTCTCTGTGGTTTGACATTTCTAGAACGAATTTTTCCCAAACTCAAGCCACGAATTGAGAATTTTAATTGCTAATCTCGCTCCAACTGTCATGGCTTCACTGTAACTTCAAATTCAACCAATTCTAGGTCTGAATTTGCTAGAACAGAGATTAAACCAATAATATCTCACCACTTGGCTGAATTTCTCCATTTTCTCATGAATTTAACAACAGAAATTGGGGCTTTTCCCAATTCCCTTTCGTTGCTTCTAAATTTTACTATGGACGCTTTGTAACTTGAAATTTGGCCCCTTCGAAATCAATCCTCTGTGAAATTTCGCTTCAAATCAACTTGCTTGGCCCATCCAGGCTCAGTATTGAAAACTGATGCTCTGATACCATATTGTAACATCCCAAGCCACCCAAGTCAGGCCACAATACACGAGAGAACTCTTCTTTGCGGAACATACTGTAACATACCCAACATCCAACCGAGCTATGCCACATAAATTTTTCAAACTACATGCAATTAAAATACATACACATCGATCTCTTGCGGATAGATATATATATATATATATATATATATATATATATATATATATATATATATATATAATGTAAACATGCAAATACATCTATAAATGCACGGATTCACACTGAAATAACTGTAAACTTATACATGCATCATATACAGGAAATACCCATAAATATACAGACAGTTATAACCACACATAGGATAAACCCATAAAACTAAACACGTAAATAATAATGCGACATGTAAATTTATCACACAGTAGACACTTATCTTGGTAATAATATCACCAACTATGTGAAAACCTTCCACGAACCTCCCAGCCTTAGACCACACTGCTCATCACTCTCAGCAGTGGGTCACCCCCGAGATGGGACTAAACTCCACCCAGGTAAAGGGATTCCTAACCAGGCTAATGTATCACAGACAATGGGAAAGAATCTATCACAGGTGCCAACTCAAACTAACAGCCTACAGCCCCTCATTCCCCACATGCCTATCCCACCCTAGGAAGTGTGCCCCTTCTCTTCTCAACAGTTCTTCGACCGACCCACTTCCTTTCAGGGCTTCAACAACAGGCCGGATAGGAAGTCTCAGAGTCTTGTAGTTGTAGTTTAGCACCTTTAAGAAATCAATTCCCAACAATTCTCTCACCCAGAGAGAAATTTCTTACTGGCTTGACAACCCGCCTCTTCAATATCCCATGGGCCTAACAACCTGCTTCTTCAGTCCAGCTCCCAAGCTAACCAACTACACAAACAAGTATGGATCTAGATATCAGTTCTGGTACAGTGACATGAAGGTATGGAGGATAGCACAATGAGTGTGTGAATAATGTTGGAGTGATTGACTAGTTGACTGAATGATGGAAAATGAACTAAGTCCCAACAATATGTATGCATCTTCCCAACTTGACACTTGTCATGTTGGGAGATACTTTGGCCCACTTGTCCCCAACATTAGAACTTAGGATAAAATAATTATCCATACTTTATGATTTAAGAAATATTAATTTAATATTACTTTTTGGCTTAAGCTCCCTAGCTTAGCCCCTTTTCCTTAACTTTTATCCCCCACCCTTTCCATAACTAATGGAGTTTAATCCCCCATACTCTTTTATCGTGGTCGGTCTGCGCATAGTGATGTATTTTATATTAATGATGAGACATATACAAAAGTATGCGCACTTGCCTTTAACATCTAGGCTCTCCAGCCTAATAATCACAAAACTGGCTCACCAACCTATAAAACATAGCATATACGCAAAGGCTCCCTGGCATCAAAATCATGCGCACTTAAGTTGTTGTGCGTGGTATCCTAGAATGTGCACACTTATTCATTTTACTGCACAGTACATGTGCGCACTATGCCATGAAAGGTGCATACAAAAATGATATCAAACAACTCACCATCTTACGTACATGTTTATTTACATTTACAATTGTGTTAGGTCTAGGGATATTACATAATAACTTGTTTTACAACTGGTAGTGTAGAGTTAAGCCTCAGTCCCAAATGGACGAGAGCCTCTGCAACTTTGATAAATATGCAGTTTTTGTATGTTTTGAGGGTTCAGGTTTTGGGAAAAGAAGATCAATGCATCAGCTGGTTGAACTTGTTCTATGCATGGATTAAATATCTCTACATGGTGAATATACTTTTGATGACAATGTTTTTGTCCAAATCTTCATGTGTTTTTTTATCTTATCTTGAATGAAGTTTTTGATCTGTGCGAAGTACATTTCACTTCCTTCAGTTATTGTATAACTTATCTTTACTAATATGCAACCTGTAAAACAACTAATGCTTTGGTGAAGATTTGTTTATTGCAACCTGTGGGAGCAATTGTGTTTTTTATACATGTTTAAAGTCTTGAAATGATATTTTAAGTGTTAAAATTCTTACAACAGATTATTCATTGAGTGGTTTGTTGTTTCCCTTTTTTTTTACCTCTATTATTTCACTTGTATGTCATTTATGTGCCACCAACCAAGGAGAACCCTCATCTATATGATTTTTCCAACCCCACCATGCTCTTGTCTTGGTAAAACCAACTATTTAATTGACCAATAAAATAAGAAACCAACCATTCCAAAACTTGAGGTGGCCTAGCACTGCCCTTTAGCAGTCAGGTGCATACTTTAGGACCAACATCTTTTGGCACCATTGTCGGGGAACAGAGAAATGAAATATCTTTCCCTAGGAAAATGACAATGATAAGATCTGACCTTTGATGGTGAACAAATATCAGACACCTTCAGACTGCCATATTTCACTTGGTGACTCCACAGAGTAAACTTCACAAAAGAAATATTGGCTCCCAGAAAAGGACTCAAGAGATCCAAATCTGAGCACATTAAATCCACTAAGGCTCATCCCAACCCTGAGAAGGACACAATAGTCTCTGAGCCAGAAAGGAAACTAAGAAAATCCACCTTAGCACAAAGATATACCTCATCCCCTAAGGGTAAAGTTGCACCCAAAGAGTCCACTTTTCTTCATTATCACAAGCATCTTGAATTTGATAGCCCTGAGAATCACAATTCCAAGGACTCTCAGATTATTTTAACCCCTACCTCCACTTAATCATCTATTCTAGCATCCAACCCTGCATCTCCATTCAATCCTCAAATTCCTATTTCCAAAACAATGGTTGTCAATAGGATGGATGACATAATTGCACCCCTATTTTTTCATGTAGGCTTACATGCACTCCTAGCCATAGATTACATGAAAAACTCACCACTGAGGGACATCTAGTAGCCTTCTACAGCTTTGCAGACAACTTCAACATTGACTATGCAAATGTGTGGATGAGGTTGTTTGTACAAAGCCTCGATGGGGAAGTTAGGAAATGGTTTCAGGATATCCCTCTAGAAGCCATTACAAATATTGATGTGCTAGATGAATCCTTCATAAAGCAATGGGGAGGTAGAAGAGATTATTTGTAATACATCACTGAGTTCAGGGCCCTTAAGAGAAAGAATGGTGAGTCTATTTTAGACTTTACCATGATATTCAATAAGATGTATGGTAGAATCCCAAATGAGATCAAACCAATTGAATCCTCTGCCAAGATCACTTATGCCAATGCATTTGATGTAGATATCTCCCTTATGTTGAGGGAGAGAAGATCCACCACCTTGTTGTCCATGCAAGAAGTAGCTATTGAGGTTGAATCCAACATCTTGGCATCAAACAGGTTAAAGACTAGATCTGATAAAGACAAGAAGAAATAGAGAGAGGATTCCCCTACCTCCTCTAACCCAGCCACTTCCGATCCTAAACTTGATGAAATGACCAAAACTTTGAAGGATTTCACATCTGAAATAGATAAGCTAAAATGGGAATCTAAACAACCAAACACATCTTTTCAAGGGGCTGGGAACAAAAATCCTAACCAGTTTAGAAGGTCAAATGATGCCCCTCAGATAATGCAGAGAGAGGAGGAATGTTGATGATCAAAGAGTAGTACCTTCTTTCCAAAACAATCGGATTGAGGAGATGGATGTAGATAGTGATGTTGTGGATGATGTTGTTGTACTTTTCAATGAAACATATTTTTACACCAGTCACTTAACGCAGCAAGATTATGAGGTAGCACAATTGTCAAATCAGTTTGATATTGAGATAGGGGGAGAGGGAGTTATTCAAGGCCAGACCCAAAATAAATATGACTTGATGCCTAGAACAGACACTCCCAAAGCCACCACCTCTGATCAGAACAATAAAACAGAGGTTTCTCCCAAGCCAAATCCAAGCAAGGGTGAATTTGATAAAGCTCATAGCCTCCTCCATTTAAAATAGTTTCCCCTAAAGTAAAGGAATTTGATAGGCCACAAGCATCTTTCATCCTAGAGAATGAGTTGAGCAAGATCAAGATCCATGTACCTCTGTCTGAATTGTTGAAAAATGATCCTTTCAAACAATCCATTATGAAGGTCCTCCAGCCACCTACTTCTGTTCTAACTTCTGATGTAATTAGTCTGCAGGATGAGAACCCAACCATTATTGTGGGCCCACACATTAAGGATGGCTTTGATGCTTCTCCACCTTTCTACATATATTTAAATGTCCATGACAATATCCTACATAACTGTCTCATGGACTTAGGTGCCTCACACAATGTCATGCCCAAGGTTGTTATGGAGGAACTAGGTCTGTAGATCACCAAGACCTTTACTCCTTTGACTCCAAAAAAGTCAAATATTTGGGCTTAATAAAATATCTGGTGGTTTCTTTGACATAGTTACCCATGAAGATTGTAGTGATGGACATCGTTGTGGCTAACATTCCCCCCAAGTTTGGTATGCTTTTGTCCACGACGTGGGCCAAGAAGGTTGGAGGATTATTATAAATGGACCTCACATATGCCACCATCTCTGTTTTTGGGGGAGAACACATGAGGCTATACGAGGAGGTCAGATTGGAATACATCATCAGTGACCATCAGAATCCAAGAAACCATCCAGTTTATGTTGTTGAGGATGAGATCGGGTCATTTGTTTTTCATTTAAATAATGAGGAACCAGAAATTACAGTCAACAAATGCAAAAATCAGTCACTAACAGATCAATAGAACAAACTGTGGAAGATGTATTTCGATGTATCTTCATCAAAGGAAGGTTATAGGGTTGGTATAGTCCTCATTTCCCCTACACAAGAGGTTATAACACTCTCTTAGAAGATGGAATTTGAGACTACTAACAATATAGCTGAGTATGAAGCTTTGGTACTCGAAATTGAGGGCTACTAAAGACATGGTCGTTGAAATTTTGGAAGTTTTTGGTTATTCTGAGTTAATCATCAATCAAATCAAAAACATCTATCAAGATAAGCAACAAAGGCTCAAGCAATATAGGAATGAGGTGTGGGACCTCGTTGACAACTTCTTTCTAGAATTTAATATCTCCTTCATTCCTAGATAGGCAAATCAAAAGACAAATTCTTTGGCCTTGGCTGCCAATACCTTCAGACCTCCCATTGGCCCAAATATCAAGTATCAGGTGGAAGTCAGACATAGGAAAACCATACCAGACAACATAAAGCAATGTCAAGTATTTATTGATGACTTGGAGCTACAAAGATTTATGCAGACCATTAAAGAGTTATCTAGTATCTCAATAGATCAAGAAGGTGAAGATGATGAATCATCTTATCAGCAAACATCTCAATTGTTGAACAAATTGGTTGGCCACAACATTGTGGAACTTAAAACAAACCATGTCCCCATGGGTCTAGTGCCATTGGAAAGGTTATTTGAAAGTCATGATGTCTCCAAAGGAGCTTCCATAAAAAATCAAGAAGAGGAAGTGATGGACTGCAACATTGGGATTGCTAAAAATCCCAAAACAGTCAAACTATCCAAGGCACTACCTCCAGAACAAAAATACAGGTATGTCAGCCTCATGAAAACTTTTGTTGATATTTTTTCATGGTCATCTGAAGATTTGAAGACATTTTACACTAACATCATCCAGCACAAGATCCCTCTGAAGGCTGGTTCTAAGCCATTCAGACAAAAGATCGGGCAATTTAATCCAATGTTGATGTCCATAATTGAAAAAGAGATGAAAAGGATGCTTGATACCAGAATTATTGTGCCCTTGAGGTACTCAGATTGGGTGTCCAACTTGGTACCTATGAGGAAAAAGAGTGGGGAAATACGCTTGTGTGTGGATTTTTGAAATCTCAACAAGTGTTCCCTAAAAGACAACTACCCCCTGCCTAAGATGGACCATATTTTGGAAAGGATAGTAGGTGCCCACATGATTTCTTTGTTGGATGGGTACTCTGGTTATAACCAAATAGTAGTATGTGAAGAATACAAAGAAAAAACAACATTCACCACACCATGGGGGACATTTATGCACGACAAAATGCCCTTTGGGATTTTTAGAGGACTATGGATGTAGCCTTTGTGGGGGAGAAAGACAAATTTATGGTTATATACTTGGATGACATCACCATTTTCTCCAAATCATATGATGAGCATTTACAACACCTTGAGAAGATTTTCTGAAAATAAAGAATGTATGGGATTTCTTTGAATCCCACAAAGTCCCACTTTTCTATGCCATAAGGTAAACTCCTAGGTCACATCATATCAGTGAGAGGTATAAAAATAGACCCTAAGAGAGTGTAGGTGATCTGAACCCGAGGGCGATAAGTTTCCAATAATTGGTTGATTTTGTCACTCCTTCAAAAGGGTTAGTTATAGATCGTTTTACCTGAGTGATTTGCAATTAAAGGTAAATTTGAAGTCTTATAAGCTTGATTCTTAAGTGAATAAAGCCTCCTTAGTTTTTTTTGTGTATTATATGTCATGCTTGCATTTAATATCCTATGTGTGGAAATCCATGGAAAAACAACATAAGAATATAATACATGTAATGGATATGACTCGTCCCTTGATAACGGATTTCACCCTGTGTGGGCTACCTCTTCGGGTCATTCTCTAAAGCCTGACCGCTTTATTCTCCTCATTGTAATGATGTCTCTCCTTTACAAGTTGTAAGGCCAAAGTCCCTTTTTGGTGACAACAATAAGAGATCAGAATGTGATCAGGAATGTATACAAGCTTCGCAAGTTCTCATGCTCATGAGACATCCATGATGCTAACATGAACATCATTCCCACATACTCAATACACAAAAAGAGGAAGAATAAAATATGACCCCCATAAACATGGAGCCATCAAATTCCTTAGAAATGTTGCTCAGATCCAAGCATAAATATCCAGCCCATACGAAGATCCCGCAACCACAAGATTTAGAACTACTTTGTTGGCCACTTATCATGCAAGTGCCACAATTTCTCGGTCACATGTAACGGATTGGTTTTATGTGGAAGAAGAGAAGAAAAGAAAAGATAGAAGGAATAAGTTGATCTTGCTGCCTTGTTTCAGCCTCTCCATGATCCTTCAGACCTATAACATGCATGTTATGTTGTAACATTTAATGACAAAACAACATAATGAAAAGCATGCTTACATTGGCTTCTCCAGAACTTATCTTGTTGATCTGAATCTTTGCTGCAAAAACATACCTCACCATCGGATTCGTGTCATTGAATTATCTAAAAACAATTCTCAAATTGTTTCCATCAGACACAGTCACCTTCAGGCCCTCTTTGGACCTCATGCCTCGATCCACATGCAATTTTGGGCAATTAATGCACTGTCTACAATAAAATCTATGCCATTGTACGGCCTAGGTGTGCTTCCCCGTGCACTGGTAGAGTTTAGCACTTAAGTAAAAAGGAGGGCGAAATTACCCATGAGCCAGTTTAGTTGAATTGGTTGGCAGAGGCTAAGTTAAGATGTTAGTTTAGAGGAGGTCATAGGGTCAAATCCATTGGCCTCCTTTTTTGGCATGCTTCCCAATGACTACTAAAGTTGGCGAATCTCTACCATATTTGGTGGATCCGCCAGATTTGGTGAAACGCCACCAAATCTGGCGGAGTGTAGTTTAAACTAAAAATTTTAAATTTCTGGCATGCACCCTCACTGGGCATTTGTTGTCTACCACGTGGCAGTCGATGATTGGGCCACGTGGTAGCAACCCATTGGACCTGTCGACTGGGCCTTCCATGTCACTTGTATGGATTTCCACATCACCTGCTGACTGTACCTGCCACATCACCTGCTGACATCACCTATAAGAACTACCACATCAGCTATTGACTGTACCTACCACATCAGTTGTACGGACTTGCCATGTCATCTATATGGATTTCCACGTCATTGTACAGAATGCCACATGGCACGATCCGATTAGTCCATAGATCGACCCGAAAATGCCAAAAATGGGTGACATGTGGCAGCCTCTGGTGCTACCACATCATCTTGTTGACGTTAGCATGCCATGTGTCACCTTCCTACTCCCACCACGTGTATTGTATGGATGATGACATCATATGTACAGATGATGACATCAGGAGTACGAATGTTGACGCATCCCCTACTGACTAAGCTAGGTTGACCAAACTTTGACCGCGAATATCTTTCAATCTGTAATATTGTTTGACGATTCGTTTGCACCATTGGAAAAATTACAACGCGCTCTTCATGATCATTTCATTTTCACAGAGTTTTGGGAACTTTGAATGTTTCCCTTTATCTACGTGTTGAGTCCATTCTGAGCCTCTTGGGACACTTATGAAACTTCTATGATGTTCCCTAGATCCATATGGATCACGCCTCCTAACTAAAAGGACTTTTGGTCCCCAAAAGTCATTACATTATAAGTTTCATTTCCATTGGACTTACAATAAGAAACCCATACCCAAACTACCTCACAAGGCCTAACAATATCAACATGTGCCAGAAAAGAAGTGATCAACAATTATCACTTTTACATAATACCCTTCTATGGGGTCTGAATCACAACATGTGATTTAAAAATATGGCCACTCTCAACTAACTCAAGGATTTTCCCCATTCATTCAGCCATTATGCTGAACATGTCCTCTTTACTAAGTTGTCTTTTCTTCGGTAGTTGGTCTTCTCCTGGTGGTGGATTTTCCTGCAGCATTGCCTGACTGGTTGTCTCCCTCGGAGGTGTCTGCCTGGTATTCTTGTTCCTCTTTGGGCGTAGATCTGGATGTAAGGTTGTTATAACCCTAAATTGCACCACACATGCTTACCTGGCATCAGGCCAACTCATATCCCTTCCTTGCCAAAGCTATGCTGAACAAACTCTTTGAAAATCCTCTTGGGTCAAGGCCCACACGCCCTAATCCATTACTGCATGTGTGTGCACGCTGGCAGGCCCACTACAGCCCGCGTGTACCTAACAAAGCACGAATAAAGGAAAGTTTCCAATGGAACAAAAATCTATGGGTCAGTTAACTGAAACTCCCGGCCATGCATGGCCGAGAGTTCTTCCAAAACCCTAGCTCCTTCTAGCCTATAAAAGAAGGGGTAGGGGTACCATTTGGAGGAGGAAAAATATAGCGAAGAAACTCTGCCCATTTGTTGAATCCATTGTCCCAACCATTTAGCCTTTCCTCAAGCCAAAGGAGAATTAATGCAAATCAGTTGGAGGACAGAAGAGGAGGATCCTAGGATTAGGATCAAGGAGCGGTGGCCGGTCTCGACTTTGATTGTAAGTTGATTCATTTTTCAAATAATAAAAGAATACTTTTCCCATCCCAATGCATGAGTTATCTATGGTTTGTTTAATTTATGCTTAATTTCTAACCCTCAAGTAGAAAAGTAGCATGCATGCATAGTTTTTTGTCTTGATTGCAGGTTATCTTTAGAAGGAGCAGCGCAAGAAAGCAGTCAAAGTGCAATGGAGAATCTACACCAAACATCAGTAACAAGGTTAGTAGTTCCTTTCCATGCATGTATCGTGAAAGAGGGGTTTAAGTTTTGGGTGGTAGGTTAAAAAGTAATTTCTTTACGGTCAAAATCTGCATGCAAGTCTGACCCTAGTTTGCTAGTCCGTAGGGTATTTTTCCCAACAACAGATTTGGCGACCATACTGGGGAAGATACTCTTTAGGGTTTCTGGGTTTAGTTGAGTTTTTAGGTAGTTTAAAAGATTAGATTTTCTATTTCTTTGCCTGTCTTTTTCTGTAAGGTCTGAGCTAGCAGGGAGCCTGGTTCTTTATACCAGTTTTCTCTGACTGTTGCTTGACGGTAATTGTCGGGACACACAGAGGTACATGCGGCCTGTAGAAGGCCTGCACACGTGTACCCGCACCCTAACCTCTTACAGCCCACGTGTGAACGCTAGTTGTAGAGGTTGTAGTAGCGTGTAGGAGTTTAGAGAACTTGAGAGGCATTCCTCCTCTTCCCTGTCAGAATTATACATTCTCAGGGGGTTTTCTAGATCCTGTCTGAGTCCTGTTGGTTCACAGTCCTGTCCCAGTTTGTCTTTTTGTGTTTTGTTATTCCTTGCAATTATTCTTCTTTTCTGTTAGAAGAAGCATCCAAGCCTTCAAGAGACCATGGTTATCAATACCAGAGGCCTCTTCCTTGTCTGGGCTGCCTATGTTTATTTTTGTCTTAGAATTTATACATACACGCAGCCTGTACAAGGTCAGACCGCGTGTACACGCTGCCTGTTTCAGCTCATCATGCGTGTTGTTTTAGTGATAGTAGCGTGCTTGACAGGCTACTTTTTAATCAGAGTGGGGCAGTCATCCCCTCCTTTGATGAGACGTATTCCTCTCAGGTGTTTGATTCTAGGGGTTGAACAATCAGTAGGTTAGGTCCTCTTACCCTTAGCCTACTTTTTCTTAGTTGATAGTTGATAGAAAACATAAAAAGAAAAATTTTGTTTTATGGTTTTTAGACAAGCGTAAGAGTCTTTGTTTTCTTGATTGCCATTGTGTGCCTTCACTTTGATTCTTTGCGATCTGCGCTTTAAGCCATAATTTGTCTTTCTTGGTTTTGTGCTTGTCGGTATTTTCCCTTTGTTGCTTGATTAGCACTTAAATAAATAAATAAATAAAGAGAAAAATCTTTTCATTTTCTTCTTTGATTAAAGATTGTGTTTCTGCATCAATATCTAGGGAGAAGTATTTTTGTTCATAAGTTTTTGCAGTGCATTTAGAGCATAAGTAGCTCGTAGTCGAGCGAAATTCCTTTATGTTTGTTGCATAAAATCTTAGAAAAATTGAAAAGAAAAAGAAATCTTTCTTTGTGAAAAGTTGTCGATTTTTGCATTTAGTAAAAGTCTTTTGTTTCCAGCTTTTTTCATTCGTTTTTTCTTTAGTCTTTACACATCATCGGTTTCACCTTCATACCCCGTGATGTAAGAAAACCTATAAAAGCAACGATAATTTAAAAAATATTAGACTTTTTGTTTGTAGGGTTCACAAACTAGTTCAGGACTAGGGCCTTGGATTAGATTGGAGAGGAAACTCTCCAAGGCCATTCAAAACCAAACATTAGGGTCTGTGATAGGGAGTGTAGAAGTCCAGTTTCGTGGAAGTTATCCGGGACCCCCCTCTAACACAGGGGATAAACACGAGGTCGCATGCAGAAAGGTAGCGGAGATAACCCCTCCAAGTCAGACCAAGCGTAGTGGAGAACACATATCGAGGACTTGTTTTGGGATTCTGTCGTTTGCATTTGCCATGGGGCTTCATGGGTCTCAAATCCATTCGAGGTCCTCAGTTGTCTTCCAAACCATTTTCTCTCGATACTCTTGACAGGTTTCGGGCTTGATACCCTGCTCATTGTCGTCTACCCGACTTTCGACTGTACCCGCCTGGTGACTGTTCCCATACTGGCAACCTAGTTGCCAATCTTTTTAGGGACATACACAGGTGACTGTGGGGGTATACCGCGGTACCTAGGACAGACATCGGGCCACACTTTGCAGAGTATACCTGAAGGGTGCTTCCATGTTTGAGTTGCACTTGCACCGGTAAGTTGCTCTAGTGCTGGTTGTTGTAACTGTTCTTCCAACTAGTTTAGAGTTTGCTTGTCATATCTCTTAGGGGATTCTTTTTTAGTGTGTGTTATTGTTTGAACATGTAGAATACCTTAGCATGTCTTAGATCTTCTCACACAGTGGAGGATCCCGAGCTCCACCGGTCATGAAGGCTTCTGGGCCTGCCGCCGGTTATACTAGAGCCACCCCCGCCCCCATTGAGGCAGAAGCTAGACCAACAAGGGTCTTTCGAAGCAACCGGGTTACAAACCATTGTTCCCGAACAACTCCCAGAGGAATCAACCACCAATATTGGCTCAGTTGAAACCCCAACCACTGATACCTGGCCATCGGTTATTGTACCAATCCAATTTTGCGAACGCCTGTCAGTGCCTCACACAGCTATGGAAACAAACATTGTTACTTCCTCTGGGAATTCTTCCATTCCCACCACAGTTGCTACCATAGGAGAAGCATCTCCTAACTTGTCATCGTCATTCCGAGCCACCATGGTCTCGACTGCAACTACATCTCACAGTGGACCGATCCCATCTATCGTGGTGGCCACAACTCCCTTCACACCTAGTGCGACAAGCCCTCCGTTTTCATACGGTATGCCTAGTTCAGGTACAAGTCCTGCACTCACTTACTCCACTTTACAGACTTTGGGTCTGGGGGTAGGGAGCTCTAACGCTCCTTTGCAAGGTCAACTTGGGGGCATTCCTATCCCTTTTAATGCTTTTCCTTACGCTGGAGGTCATATCTCTCCTTCGTCCCCTTCACTTGGTGGTCTGCATCAACAGTCCGTCGGGCAGCCTGCACACACTAGTTCATTTGGAGTCGGAAGTCAAGGAACACCTGCACACACTATGCCGGTAGGTTCATCACTGTTTGTTTGGAACGGGACGTTTGGTAACAACACTTTCGCATCCACCGTTTTCCCGTCTGGGGGCACTCCCATTTTTGGACAGTCTACTCTAGCGCAGGGTACTATTCCTGCACCGGGAGCACATATAGCAGGACATTGGAATTCAAAACAAGGATCCATTCCCTCCTCTAGAATTTCGTTCTGGGGTAATTCTTTCCACAGTCAATGGAACCCTGGACAGACTACTATGCCTCTCCCATCAAGAATGGCATGGGGTAATCCTTCCCAAAGTCCGTCAAACACGATGAATGCCCAACATCCTATGTCCTTTATGGGAAATCAACCGATGATGTCTCCACAGATGCAAAATCCATGTGTTGGTCAGGGCCATGGTTTCTACCAGAATCCGGGCCAGCAGCCAAACTTTTCCTGGCAACCTGGGGCCAATCAAACTCTAGGACCCTTTTTCTCAGGTTATTAGCAGCAACCCAAACTACCATTCCTAGTGACGTTACACTTTCCAGATTTGACAAGATTGTTAAATGATCTTATTTGTCATGATCCACGTTGGCCTCCCATGCCAACGAAGTTGCCTTCAAACATTCCAAAGTTTGAAGCCAAGCCTAATGAAGATCCAGGTGATCACGTGACTACCTTCCATCTTTGGTGTTCATCTAACTCATTGAAAGATGACTCTGTACAGTTGTGATTGTTTCAACGCACTCTTATCAAGAGTGCCGCAAAATGGTACATTGAGCTCGATCGCTCAAGATACTCTTCTTTTAGCGAACTGGAGATGGCCTTCCTTAACCATTTCCAGTTACCTATGAGATACGACGTTGGCACAGAGTTGCTTGCCAATTTCGAACAGACAACAGCGGACCATATCTCTGACCATATCCGAGAGTGGAGACGTCGGAAGAGTCTAATCAAAGTACCAGTCCCACCAGCATTCCTGCTTGAGTGGTTCCTTAAGTCTTTGGTCCCACAATTATCAAAATACATCGCGACTTCCGAAGTTTTCTCTGAAGAAGATGCCATCATGAGGGCTCAACAGTTTGAGCTCATCTATTCTCAGTCTGGTTTATTATACAACATCTTGCCGGATGCACCATGATCGATACTGGATAAAACTAGATAGAGAGTTGGACCACATGCCGATGGTATTGTGTGTTCAGCACAAACCAAGCCCGCTGAGCAATTGACAAAGCAATTGCAATAGTTATCTATACAACACTCAGCGGCCAGCCAGACTACTGCTTCGGCTGTTCCTCCTACCCAAACGTTGGAAGTACACTCTGTGGAGTTGACTAACCCAAAGGCCACCCAGCAGCCTGAAGGGAAGAAAAAACAATGCAAGAAGGGTAAGGGGGGAGAAAAAACCCACTGATAATGTTGGCAAGGGCACCACGGAAAAATGGAAGGCAAGGTATCCATGCAACTTGTGTGCGGAAGACCACCTGACCCATATTTGTCCTCAACTTACAGAGGCCCAAAATTTTGTCACACAGCAACAGCAAGCCGTGTTGACTAATCCCTTTCAGCATGGGAAAAATTTAACTCAAGCCTCTACAAGTGCCGAAGGGGGCAGCCAAGAAACCTGCCCTCCTCCAAACAATTCCTCATCCGCGAACGTATATATGGTTAGGGGTGATTCTTTCATAATGACTAGAGCACATGACTATAGTAAACCAAGCACCTCTGAGAAGGGTAAAGAAGCTGAACTCCCATCTCTTCCTCTATAGATCGAGAGGACATTGGGAGAAACAATGACACGCATTCCAAAGGGTCCATTTAAGAAAGCTTCTCACACCCCAAATGCAAGGGCCGCCCAGAATTCCTCTGTGGTGGAGGATTTATCACAAACCCCTTGTGCAATGTCTACTTTGGAAGTCCTCCAAAGCTACCCTGCTCAGAGGAAAGCCTTGTTAACTACTTTAGGCTCTACTGAGACTTGTAACCCAGGCACCATCATGTTAGATACAACTGACTTAAAACCTCATCTGCCTTACCACGTAGCGTTTCAGATAGTAGTGGCTCATCCCACAAAAACTTTTACATGGAATATCTTCCGCACAGTGGTCGACGAGGGCGCCTCGACATGCATTATGTCATTAGCATGTTGGAAAGACATTAGTCAGCCCGCTTTGTCTCCATCACCTACTCTCTTTACTACGTTCGACGATCATTCTTTCCGACCACATGGAATCGTCCCTTCTTTGCCTGTGTAGTTAGGAGGGAAGACCATGTGCGTCGAAGTAGAGGTAGTTGATGCTCCCCTTGACTATAACCTCTTGTTAGGTCGGAGTTGGACTTATGCTATAAAAGCTATGGTTGCTACAGTTTTCCGAGTCTTGTTGTTTCCACACGAAGGTCGGATAGTGACTATCGATCAATTGTCTTTCTCTAGACCTGACACGGCTTTGGGGCATCCACGGTTCCCATGATTGATAATCCTCAACCAGGTGTCGTTAATGTAGGATTTGGTTTGTGCCCCTCCTTGATGGGTACCTTTGATTACCCACCTCCTCATAACGATGTCAAGTTTATATCTAATCACCACAAGGCTGATATTTTTCAAGTTTCGTCGTTCCGCACGACTTACTTTGAGGATCCGTGGATTCTTCCTTCCCCATCAGCCACACTAGATGAGACAGGGCACTCCGGCATGTCCATGCCCTTGTCGGTCGCTGAGGTAGCATACTCTTTAGTCCAGCAAGCTTCAGCTAACCCTGATCCAACTCCCGCACAAGAGTTAGATCCACTTCAAAAGCCTATTTGGGCTCAGGGTTCTCTTGCTAACATCGATTCATTAGACTTAGTCTTGCCTTCTGACGAAGCAGTAATCGAAGCAATGACTAGTCCGGACAAACCTTGGGAAGATCTTCATCACAGATCATATTTCCTCCCAGAGTTAAGCCGAATCGAGGCAGGAGAATTCACTATCACCATGACGACAGATCAACCATGTCCTATTAATCTCTTAGCTACACAGGAAATTTATGCTGAGGGGAATATGGCGACTATCACTGCAACTATACCTATCAACATCTCCTGAAACCCTGGCATCGTGGAGAATGTCTTCATCAGAGTGGATTGCTCCCCCGAAGAGATTCAAATTTACACGAATCTTTTCAAAGAATTCCGCGATGTTTTTTCCTGGTCTTATGAGGAAATGCCATGTATCGATCCGAAAATAGTTGAACATGAAATCACGACGTATCTTGATGCCAAGCCTATTCCACAAAAACTTCATCCAGTCAATCCTAATAAAGTACCATCCATCAAGATTGAGGTTGAGAAATTTCTAAAGGTAGTTTTCATTTATCTTATTCATTTGACTCAATGGGTGTCAAACCCCGTGTCGGTCAATAAAAAACAAGGCACAATTCATGTATGTACCGATTTCCGTGATTTGAACAAGGCATGTCCAAAAGATAATTTTCCAACACCATTCATCGACCAAATCATTGATGAATGTGCTAGTTGTGAGGCCTTTTCGTTCATGGATGGTTTTTCGGGATATAATCAAATCCAAATCAAACCTGAAGACCAACACAAAACGACATTCATTTGTCTGTGGGGTACATTCGCCTATCGTAAGATGCCTTTTGGCCTTAAAAATGCTGGAGCCACATTTCAGTGGGCCATGTCTTTTGCATTTCATGACCTCAAACATATAGTCTAGGCCTATCTAGATGATTTAGCATCATGCTCTCGCAAGCGAAAGGATCATCCTACGCACCTCAGACTAATCTTCGAACGTTGTCACTACTTCAGGATTCGCTTGAATCCCAACAAGTGCATCTTCTGCGTAACGTCAGGACATTTGTTAGGTTTCATTGTATCAACAACAGGGATCATGGTCGATCCTCTTAAGGTGGAGGAAATAATCCAGTTTCCCCCCCCACGCATAATCTTACAACTTCAAAGTCTACAAGGCAAGGCGAACTTCTTACGATGCTTCATCGCCAACTATGCCAAAATCACCAACGGCTTTATGCGTTTACTGAAAAAAGATGTTCCCTTTTTCTGGGACGAAGCCGCTCAACGCTCTTTCAACGCATTAAAACACGCCCTCACAACCGCACCTCTGCTATGGCCACCTAATTATAACAAAGATTTCTTCTTATATCTGGCTGTCGCAGAGTCAACTATAGGCATGGTTTTAGTTCAGGAAGATGATTCATTTTCAGAATACGTTATCTATTACCTGAGCTGAGGCCTCGTAGGACCGGAACTTAATTATTCCCATCTCGAAAAACTTGCGTTGGCAGCAATTCATGTTGTTCAACGGTTCCGTCACTATGTTCTGTTTCACAAGACCACCGTCATCCTTGTCATGAATCCATTCCAGTACATGTTTACACGATGAGTTATAAGCGAAAAAATCAGTAGATGGATGGTCATCCTCCAAGAATTTGACTTAGACTTCATTTTAGAAAAGTCCAAGAAGTCATTGGTCTTCGCAGAACTTATTTCGGAACTTCCGGTTAAGTCAAGTGACGTTGTGCCTGAGGAATCGCCTATCCGGGGGGATATGTTTTTGATTGAATCATTAGACCCCTGGTACGGAGATATACTTATCTATCTCCAGACTTTGAAGTGCCCCACCTCTGCTTCTCGTGACGAGCATCGACAGATATGCCATCAGGATAAGAATTATCTCATACTCGATGATACATTGTATTGGAGAGGTGTAGACTGCATCTTGCGTCGATGTCTCACTCATGAGGAGAACGTCATAGTGCTCAACGATTTTCATATTGGAGCTTGTGGCGTTCATTTATCTGGGTTGGCAACAGCCCAAAAGATTCTACGAGCAGGTTACTTCTGGCCGACACTTATCAAAGATTGTATCGAATCGGTCAAGAAGTGCCATCCGTGCCAAGTCTTCTCACGGAAGATGAGGGCACATCCTGCTCCTATGTTTCCTGTCATCACAGTTGGTCCCTTCACAAAGTGGGGGATTGATTGCACTACATGCAACCCCCCGTCAGCAAGGGGGCACCGCTATATCATCATAGCTATCAACTACTTCACTAAGTGGGTCGAAGCTATGCCAACGTTTAAAGATGATGGAGAGACTGCAGCTCTCTTCTTATTCAACCAGATTATAGCATGGTTCGACGTCCCAAGAGAGACTGTCACTGACCATGGCAGTCACTTTTAGAACCAAATGATGTCCGAATTAACATCAAAACTTGGGTTATGATAGGAACATTCATCACCTTACTACCCCCAAGCCAATGGGCAGGTGGAAGCTGTAAACAAAACTCTTAAGATGATTCTACAATGAACTATCAACTCAGCCAAGTCAAACTAGAATTTGATGTTATACTTGGCATTATGGGCTTACCGAACATCAGTTAAGACTGCAACCGGTTTCTCACCTTTCCAACTCATTTACAGGTTGGAGGTAGTCTTTCCCATCGAATGTCAAATCCCATCTCTGAAATTGGCAGTACAGTTATTGCCAGACACTTCTCCACTTGAAGAATGGTTAGTACACCTTGAGCAGCTTGATGAGAAATGTCACGATGCAGCCCTAGCCATTGAGGCTCATAAACATAAGGTCAAGTGTCAATATGATAGGTCCATTCGTCCTCGGATTTTTTCTGAGGGCGACCTTGTCCTTGTCTATGACCAAGACAAGGACCCCCTGGGGGAAGGAAAGTTTAAACCCATGTGGTTCGAACCCTTCATTGTCAAAGAGGTTTTAAAAAATGGCGCTTATCATTTGGTTGATTTTGAAGGGAATGCTTTGGCGGAGCCTAGGAATGGGCTCTACCTCAAGAAGTATTACTCATAGACAGGTCATTGTGGGTAACTTTTTGTAACATATGTATAGTCTTTGTACTATTACTTTTTTACGTATCTTTTACAAGTGTTATGGACATGTCATTGATGTTATCTTTCTTCAATATGGCAGATGTCAAGTGAGTCTGAGGTGTTCGTTGGGTATGCGGACGGTGCTAGTCGACACATGCGGAGGCTTGCCTCCGCAGCTTGGCTAATTTTTACACCACGAGGTCAATTGTTATCTCCTGAAGGTATATGCTTAGGTGACACCACAAATAATGTTGCCGAGTATAGTGCATTTATTGAGTTGTTTCGTGACGCATTGTCATTGGGTATCTCTCGTCTCCGGGTCTATCTAGACGCTCAACTGGTTGTGTCGCAACTAAACAGAATATACCAGGTTCATGATCCAACTTTACACCGACGATTCCTTAGGGTACGTCTCTTAGAACACAACTTTGATTATATTACATATTTTCATGTTCCTAGGAGATTAAACCAAATCACAGATACTCTAGCTAATCAAATTTTAGATTGGCATCTCGCCCACATATAAAAAGAACATGGACATAAGCATGTAAATACATTTTTGCACACAGAATCCATAAGACATAAAAAAGATAAAAAACCATATATAAACATCATAAAATCCTCAGAGTACATAGATGGACGCAAGCGCCTCAAAAATGGGAACAGTAACGAGTCACCGGGCTTATGCCCTCAAAAAATATATACAACAAGGTGCTCGTGGCACATAAACAAAGTCTAAAGTCTGTTCAGGGCCTATGGGCTTTGTTATAATCATCTACTGCATGGGATAAATGCCTAAACAAATGGACCCATTCCCGAGGTACCCCCACAACATGAGGCTGCATGGATGGCGGCAGGTCCTCTATCTCTGCCATCAGGACTGTGCGAGTGAGCACAGTAAAGTTCCATTCAATTTTCCTAAGGACCCTCTCGGCCTCTCCTACTGGGAGGTTCCCTGCTACTGCTGCTCCTCCAGCGGTGGCAGTCGCGGCTTCCGGCCTTGGGCGACACCTGTTCCGTGCATAGTCGGCAGGTCGCACGGGTACCACATCTGCATGCAATAAACGTTCACCCATCAAATACTCTAGCATACAAAAAATGATATATATAACAAAAAGACATAAAAATTACAGATGCAAAGAAAATAAAAAAACTACAAGGGTGGAGACTTACCCATCGCCCCTCGCTCCTCACCAGGACGAACAGGTATCTCTGGATCTCTAGAGAAGTCTATCCCCGCATATGGGTAGTCCTTGATAGCAGGGATCTGTCGTGACAGCCAAGCAAAAAAGTCATCGTCGAAGGCCTCAATGGTCCTTCCACCACCCTATCGCAGCGATAACACTGCCCATCTTCACACTGCAGGGAAAGAGGCCAAATGTCCTCGTACTACAACATGAGGACTGAAGCACGGAACTCTCTCGAAAAAGAATGAACACAAGATAGTCCCGAACCCGAAGTTCCTCTGTGTCTGTTGTCAGAAATCTGTCAATTTCCTCTTCATACACTCCAGTAGCGTGGTACTCCAATCAAAAATTTGTGCATTCATGCAGTGGATAGCACAGTTCATTTGTGTGTGCGAAGCCTGATGCACGGCTGCTGAGCCGGTAATCCACCCAATAAGCAACAAGATAGTCTATAGTGCCAAGTTGGTAATATTGCTAATAGGTACCTGGGAACCTCTACGATCAGTCCCAGCCTCACAGCACTCAGCTACCAACTCCGATATCTTGCTCGACCCTGCAGGAAAAGTCTGGAAATTGACTGGTTCCCCTCTCCTTGAGAGGCCAGTCAGAAAGTAAATGTCCTCGGTGGTGGGCACCAAGGATTGCCCCTCTAGCATGAACGCCTCTGTATCAGGATGCCAGTAATCAATCAAGGCATTTAGTAGCCTTGGTTGCATGTGCATAAATGGACATAAAAAGAATTTGAGCAAACCGCACTGCATCAGCACGGCCACAACATTCGGATCTGCAGCTACCAACTCACTGATTGCCTCATGCTCCCTTTTCTTCCACTGGACATACATCCTACCAACACAACAAGGTAAAGGAGGGTCAATACTTCTTTTCATTTGCTTTTCCATCAATAGGGGGGGGTACACGTGGTCTGTAGAGGTGATAGTCACGTGTACACACGTGCAGGCTTTACTCTGCACGTGTGTACCTAGGGCTGACCTTTTTAAGGTCGATGCCCACCCAAAAAATAACTTAAATGCTTAAATTGAAGTATTGAATAGCTAGATAAGGGATTTTGTACTTACTTGGTCCAAGCAAAAGTCTGTTTCGTCCACTGTAGCTCCCGGAATCACGATCTTTGGCAAAGGGGGTCTTTTGGCTCCAGAGTCAATTTCCAAATTAGCAATGGTGATAATGAGTTGCCAGCTTCTATTTATAGACTTTTTGGCCTCTTTTTGTCACTTTTTTGGTCCCCCTTATCAGTTTCTTTATACCAAAAACCATTTAGAGTGATCCAGGAGTCATATGGGAGGGATTTGATCAGGTATTGGAACAATTTTTTTTGAGTTTCAAAAAAATATTGATGGTCCATAAAAAAAAATATTTCAAAAAAAAAAAATCAACTTGAGCATATAGGTTAGGATATCACCCCAACTTTTGCATCTCGTTGACTTTTTCTTATGCTATAGGATCGATCCCATCAAGTTGTGACATGGAACCGTCATATCTTCTCTAGGAGTGTCGTAACTTGATGGTAGAGCTTACCAGAACATGGATGCCCTAGGTAGGTCCTGGTTGCATTATGGTGTCCATGCCGTTTCTAAAACTACCGTAGGCTCGGGAGTCCTTATAGTTTTTCCTGAATACGAGTTTGAGCCTCATTTGCATGAGTATTTTCCACTCTTTGTCTTACCCTCAGGACTCCCAAAAAATAACGGGTCTCCTTTTAAGCCCTTTTCAAACCCTCTAAAAATGAAAAGATTGTTGAGCGATCTTGTGACCTTTCATGCTCGTTAAACTGAAATTTGAAGTCACGTCTGTCCGGCGGTAGTTTACCCCTTTTTCGGTCTGTACGGTCAACTGTACGAACAAAGGTATACTCTATCGAATTCCCATTCTTTAGAAGAGTATTCTCAGGTATAATTTTATTCCTTTTTCGGGCCTGAGGAACTAAATTTATGAAAAAGAAACCCCCACGGAGTCCATAGTTAAGCTCTTTTTAGACTCCCTAAAATTGAAAAGATCGTCGAGTGACCTTATTCTTTCACACTCGTTAAATTGGTCCAGAAGAATATTCCTGACAGAGTCCATAGTTAAGCTTTTTTCAGACTCCTTAAAAGTGAAAAAATAGCTGAGTGATCTTGTCCTTGTCATACTCGTTAAAATGGTTTTGAATTGACATCTAATCGGTGCTAGTTTATCCCTTTTTCGAACCGACTAGACTATGGTCGAAAAAGGTACCCCATTGGAGTCTCCTTTTATGCTTTTTCAGACTCTCTAAATATGAAAAACCACCGAGTTTACCTTCTCTGGGCTCGTTAAACTTACATCGAAGGACGTTACCATTGTGTGTTCTATCAACCGCAGTTGCATACCTTATCCATCAACCTTGTGACAGTTTGTTTATGCTTCTTAACACCTTTGGCCGCCAGAGGATTTTTCCCGAGTATCATTTTACCAAAACATTAGTCTTGTCCTTGTGCCTTGAGCTTGTATGTTTGCAGTACTCGTTCCTCCATTGTAACATAATATTCCTTTATTCTTTTTCAAAAATCATCAAAAAGAACAAAAAAATCAAATATACCCCAAAAAGAGGATGGGAAAAGTATTTTCTTTATTGGCAGCATAATGAGTCACCCTTGGATAAAGCACATCTGTCCATTTGATTATCAGACTATGGGATGTAGTACGACCTTAGGAACATTTTCTCTCTATATAGAGTTGTGTCCTCCACCGTTTGGTTACTCTTCCAAACATATGGAGAGTTTGTGTTGCCTCCTGCTTCGTAGACTTATGATTAACATATATGATGCCTGAGTCTTATCACTTATCGTGTTATTGTCCAAGGGAATTTTGTCACTAAGCTTGAGTCGGCCCCTCTGCAATATGTCTCTTGTCCGCATACCCGGCCATCCTGAACATCCAATCAAGTCCTTGTTCGAAATCACTGAAGCCTTCAGTCCGATCATCAAGATTATCAAGTCCATAATCGACGAGACATCGAAGACCTCTGGGTAGTGCAGTCATACACTCATATTACACTCCTACCCGAGTTTTAGAATATTTTTGAAGTTGTTGCTCAAGCTCTGAAGTACAGCCATCAGGCCGAATCAACTTCTAGAAGATGGATACTCTATATGTATATCTTTCTGATTTTGAGATGTAGCTCTGTTGTGTATTATTCATGGCTACTCTTTATAGTTATTTAACATGTATCTACAGTGTATTTGATTGGTAGCCATGGTTCTATTTTATCCCGAGCATGGGTATGCCCGCCTCGGTGAGACATTTGTTATTTTGCAGATGGCACCCATTGGTTCTTGATCCTTGGGCTCACCCATTCAACATATCAGTAAAGATTGGTAAACGATTGGTAATGTATTTCGGCCATCAGATGCTCTTATTACCTCACACATTAGGGGGCATCTGTTATAACCCTAAATTGCACCACACATGCTTACCTGGCATCAGGCCAACTCATATCCCTTCCTTGCCAAAACTATGTTTAACAAACTCTTTGAAAATCCTCTTGGGTCAAGGCGCACGCGCCCTAATCCATTACTGCAGGCGTGTGCATGCTGGAAGGCCCACTACAGCCCGTGTGTACCTAACAAAGCATGAATAAAGGAAAGTTTTCGACGGAAAAAAAAGCTATGGGTCAGTTAACTGAAACTCCCAGCCATGTATGGCCGAGAGTTCGTCCAAAACCCTAGCTCCTTCTAGCCTATAAAAGAAGGGGTAGGGGTACCATTTGGAGGAGGAAAAATATAGCGAAGAAACTCTGCCCATTTGTCGAATCCATTGTCCCAACCCTTTAGCCTTTCCTCAAGCCAAAGGAGAATTAACACAAAGCGGTTGGAGGACAGAAGAGGAGGAGCCCAGGATTAGGATCAAGGAGTGGTGGCCGGTCTCGACTTTGATTGTAAGTTGATTCATTTTTCAAATAATAAAAGAATACTTTTCTCGTCCCAATGCATGAGTTATCTATGGTTTGTTTAATTTATGCTTAATTTCTAACCCTCGAGTAGAAAAGTAGCATGCATGCATAGTTGTTTGTCTTGATTGCAGGTTATCTTTGGAAGGAGCAGCGCAAGCAAGCGGTCAAAGTGCAACGGAGGATCTACACCAAACATCAGTAACAAGGTTAGTAGTTCCTTTCCATGCATGTATCGTGAAAGAGGGGTTTAAGTTTTGGGTGGTAGGTTAAAAAGTGATTTCTTTACGGTCAAAATCTGCATGCAAGTCTGACCCTAGTTCACTAGTCTGTCGGGTATTTTTCCTAACAACAAAGGCCCAACAAGTGGCCTCATGATGCCCATATCTACTACAATGGTTGCAGTGGCCTTTCTCCTTCACAGGTGCATTTCCCCTGATCTTTTCCATGTGTGGAAAGCAATCTGCCATCCTCATCCTTCTCCTAGTTTCCATAACCTTCCTACACAAGGATTTTCTCTTCCAACACTGGGACACTGCGTGGTTATTCAATCCACAAAAAGTGCATGGTCTTTGATGCCACAAGCTATGTTTTATGTGATTAACATGCTTATAATAAAATGGTATTTTAGAGTTTCGAGATTTATTATACCTCAGTGAGTTTCCTCTGGAGTCAGATTGGAAAGAAGAGTTGGTCTCAACTCATTCATTGTGATGTTCATCTCTCCCTGGAGATGTCCCGAATCCTCGATTGTGAGAAGTTGTACTCTCAGCCTGCACTGAATCAATTTCATCTCCTGATGAACTGTTGACCTCTGGAGTCTTAGTGACTATCATGTGGTCTTCTTCCCGAATGGTTTTGGAGCTTTCTCCAACATCCTTTGGGACATATCCTATCCCAACATATCAAGGCCAAACCACCGCCTCGATAGGATCCACAATACCTTGGCCATTGGCTCCAAGGCCTCCTCCTTCATATCCCATTTTTCGCATCAACTTTAAGTAGATGCAAGAAACATGTTGTTCAAGGATTTCAAACGAATCATAAGCATTAATCAAGAAAGGAATTGCACATGATTTATTTACCTCCATCTCAAACTGGGACTCTTGGTCTGCTTCTTAAGAGGTGTCCAATTGTTCCTAGTGAGAAGGATCAATGGAAGATGCTTCTAGGAATCCTCCTTGGTTTCTGGATGCTTGTAGGTCATCAAACTTGCCTGAAAAAGTGTGCATACATTTGCACTGTCAAGATCGAACCCATAATTGGTGAAGTTTCCATGGTCACAAGATGGTATTATCACCTTCTCATTCGTAGAGCCTTTCCTTGTCTGCATCTTCATGGCTTGCAACTACTCTTGCAACCTTTGGTTCTCTTCTTCTACAACATGCAACAATGTCTTCAATCCAACATTCTCTACTTGAAGCATTTGGTTGAGCTCTTGAAGCTCATTGAACCATGATTGTTCTGGCGATCTTGCCATCCTTAGCTTCAACACCTACAATTGGTATCAAGCTTGCTCTAATACCACGTGATATGAACCTGGGGGTGATAAGTTTCCAATAATTGGTTGATTATGTCACCCCTTCAAAAGGGTCGGTTATAGATTGTTTTGCTTGAGCAATTTGCAATTAAAGGTAAAGTTGAAGTCTTATAAGCTTGAATCCAAAGTGAATAAATCCTCCTTAGTTTTTCTTATGTATTATATGTCATGCTTTCATTTAATATCCTATGTGTGGAAATCCATGGAAAAACAACATAAGAATATAATACACATAATGGATATGACACTTCACTTGATAATGGAGTTCACCCTATGTGGGCTACCTCTTCGGATCATGCTCCAAAGCCTGACCCCTTTATTCTCCTCATTGCAATGATGTCTCTCCTTTACAAGTTGTAAAGCCAAAATCCCTTTTTGGTGATGGAAACAAGAGATCAAAATGTGATCAGGAATGTATACAAGCTTCATAAGTTCTCATGCTCATGAGGCATCCATGATGCTTACATGGACATCATTCCCACATACTCAATACATAAAAAGAGGAAGAATAAAAGATGACTTCCATCAACATGGAGCCATCAAATGCCTTAGATCTGCTACTCAAATCCAAGCATAAATATGCATCCCATACGAAGATACTAGAACCATGAGATTTACAACTACTTCGTTGGCCACTTATCATGCAATTGCCACATATTCTCAGTCACATGTAACTGATTGGTTTTATGTGGAAGAAGAGAAGAAAATAAAAGACAGAAGGAAAGTTGATCTTGTTGCCTTGTTGCAACCTCTCTGTGCTCCTTCAGACTTGTAACATGCATGTTATGCTGCAACATTTAATGACATAATAGCATAATGAAAAGCATGCTTACATTGGCTTCTCCAGAAGTTAGCTTGCTGATCTGAATCTTTGCTGCAAAATAGACCTCGCCATTGGATTCGTGTCGTCGTATTACCTAAAAACGACTATCAAATTGTCTCCATTAGACACAGTCACCTTTAGGCCCTTTGTGGACCTCTTGTCTCGGTCCACGTGCAATCCTAGGTAATTAATGCATTGTATGCACTAAAATCTGTGCCATTGTATGGCTTGAGCATGCTTCCCTGTGCACTGGTAGAGTCCAGCACTTCAATAAAAAGGAGGGCGGAATTACCCATGAGCCAGTTTAGACGAACTGGTTGGCAGAGGCTAAGTTAAGGTGTTAGTTTAGAGGTCATGGGGTCAAATCTGATGGCCTCCTTTTGTTGGCACACTTCCCAATGCACTACTAAAGTTGGTAAATCTCTTCCATATTTGGCAGATTCGCAAGATTTGGTGGAGTGTAGTTTAAACTAAAATTTCGAAATTTTTGGCATGCGCCCTCACTGGGAATTTGTCGTTTTCCATGTGGCAGCCTATGATTGGGCCACATGGAAACCACCCATTGTCCCTGCTGACCGGGCCTACCACGTCACCTATTGACGTCACCTATACAGACTGCCACTTCAGTTGCTAACTGTACCTACCACGTCACCTGTATGGACTACCACGTTAGTTGTTGACTGTACCTGCCACCTTAGTTGCCATGTCAGATGTACAGACTTGCCACATCAGTTGTACGGATTGCCATGTCATCTGCCACATCACAGTACAGACTGCCACATCATTGTATGGACTGTACAGATTGCCACGTCATCTGCCACATCACAGTACAGACTTCCACATCATTGTATGGATTGTACGGACTACCACGTGCCACGATCCAATTGGTCCACGAATCCACCCAAAAATGCCAAAAATGGGTGACACGTGGCAGCCTTTGGTGCTTCCATGTCATCATGTTGAAGTCAGCATGCCACGTGTGTTGTACGAGTGATGACATCATCCATATGGATGATGATGTCAGCAGTACAGATGTTGACTCATACCCTGTTGACTAGGCTAGGTTGACCAAACTTTGATCGTGAATATCTTTCAATCTGTAACTTTGTTTGATGAGTCATTTGCGACGTTGGAAAACTTGCGACGTGCTCTTCTCAATCCTGTCATTTTCATGGAGTTTTGGGAACTTTGAATTTTTCCCTTTCTCTACCTGCTGAGGCCATTCTAAGCCTCCTGGGACACTTCTAAAACTTTTGTGATGTTCCCTAGATCCATCCGGATCAGGAGGCCATTCATGAAATTGAAATCCCCATAACTAAGAAGTTTATTCAATCTTTTATAGGTAGAATAGATTTTTTAAGGCACTTTGTGCCAAACTTTGTTGAAATCATAAATCCTATCACCAACGTGCCGAAGAAAGATGTTGTTATCAAGTGGCCTCAAGAGGAAAAATCAGAATTCCAAATGATCAAACAAGCTTTGGTTTAAGCTCCTGTATTGGTCAGCCCTAACTATGCTAAAGAATTATTTATCTTCTCTTTCGCTTTCGAGGAAACCATTATTGTTGTGCTACTGCAAAAGAATGAAGAAGGGCATGAATGACCCATAGCCTTTTTTAGTAAAGCCCTTCGAGATGTTGATATGAAGTATGACATATTAGAAAAGCAAGCCTATGCGTTGGTCAAAGCGTTGAAATCCTTCAGGGTGTATGTGTTACAGTCTAGCATAAAAACCTATGTTCCTAGCAACAGTGTCAAAGAGATTCTGGTCCAGCCGAATATTGAAGGGAAAAGAGGGAATTGGATTGTCAAACTATTGGAGTATGACCTGCACATAAAACCCACCAAGTTGGTCAAGGGATTGGGACTTGGCAAGTTGTTATCAGAATCAAACTATAAGGTGTTGGAATTGCATCAGACCTTTACCCAATCTGATGCACCCATGACATAGTCTGGACAAGATAGCATGTAGGTATTTGAAAACTACTCTTCTTCACCTTGGTACAGAGATGTTATTTATTTTCTATAGCACCTAGAATGTCCACCAAATTTGAAGAAGACGAGGGCCAGGTCTCTTAAATTTAAAGCTACAAAATTCTGCATTTTAAATCATAACCTGTATTAAAGGGATCCTACTAGCATCCTATTAAAGTGTCTTAATGAAAATGAATTTAAACAAGTCACAACAGATATGCACATGGGATTTTGTGAAGGACACCAGCATTGGAAGGATACATCCCTCAAGATCCTAAGGGTAGGGTACTATTGGCCCACCCTTTTCTCTAATGTATTCACCATAGTAAGGGCATGCAATGAATGTCAAAAGTTTGGAGGCAAACAAAAATTACTCTCACTGCCCCTAAAACCTATCACTACCAGTTGCCCCTTTCAGCAATGGGGATTAAATTTCATAGGTGAGATAAATCCACCCTCCAGTGGGTAGCACAAGTGGATGCTCACTGCCACTGACTACTTTACCAAATGGATCGAGGTTGTGCCCACCAAGAATGCTATTGACAAGGTGATTATGAATTTTTTGGAAACCAATATCTTTGCCATGTTTGGTTGCCCTAGAAAGCTTATAGCAGATAATTCCCAGGCATTCAAGTCCAAAGCCATGATTGACTTATGTGGCAACCATAACATCGCCTTGACACATTTCATGCCCTATTATCCTCAAAGGAATGGGTTGGTCGAGTCATCAAACAAGACTCTCATCAAGATCATCAAGAAATTGTTGACAGGAAACAAGAAATCATGGGACTCAAAACTTAAGTATGTCTTGTGGGTTGGTAGGATCAGCACCAAGTGAATCCTTGGGAACCTCACCATTTCAGCTAGTTTATGGGATATATGATGTCTTCCCTACTCAACTCGGCCTACTAGTTCTAAAATTCCTACAGGAAGAAATGGAGGAGCCAAATGACATTTGGAGGAGAATCTTTAACATTATAGAGGTTCAAAAAAAAAGAGAAGCATTGAATCAGATAATTGAGGCAAACCAAAGCAAGATCAAAGTATCTTTTGACAAGAAAACCAAGAAGGTGACCTGGTCTTGAGGTGGGATGCCCTAAGGGATGAGAAGTCTAAGAATGGTAAATTTGATAATCTCTAGTTTGGTCCTTTTAAGGTGATTAAAGTCCTGGAAAATAATGCATTTGTTTTACACAATCTGGATGATACTTAGATTTTTGGAGGCCCAGTAAATGGATGCTTCCTGAAACACTATTTTTCTTAAAAGGCTAGGGGAAGGTCCCTCTTGTACTATAGTTGCTTTCCTTTTTCATTTGCATTTGATTAGTTAGTTTGTGTGTGAATAAAGACTCCATATCCCAACAAAGGCACTGGGGTGTAGTTACAGTTTTGGATTTAATAATATGCATGGGTGACAAACAGAAACAGAGGTAAGAAAAGGATGGTGGGAGAAAGTTATTAAGTTCCAAGGCACTGATATGATGTTCTCAGTACCCCATAGGGAGATGTTGTCCCCAGTTGGACCAATATTGAGACCTAAGTCTGCACCCTTGCATCTCCTCTCTCATTTCCCTATACCTTCATCAAAATCATTCCTCTTCTGGTTGGTTAAGTCGGTTTCCCATTACTAAATGACTCAGTTTTTATTATTATATTTCTTGATTGATTCTTTGCACCAATTATTTCTATTTTCTTGAAGGATAATTTCATGTCGTGGTTTGGGTTTGAAATATTTGTCATCGTATTTACCATTGATTGAGCATGCAGTAGGTTGACCAAGTCCTTTGTTTGCATAGGAAACATCCAAAATAAAAACACAGCAATTCAAAGTAGTGGATTTCGGGCTTGGATTGTGAACAAACAGACAGGTTAAATTTTCAAAGGTGGATATCCAACAGTCAATTAAGATCAATGGCTCTTGTGCATTCAGGGTTTCAAAATCACACGAGGTTCAACAACAAAGCATATGAAGTTTCACTCTGGAACATTGTCACTCCGGGAGATTTCAATCCAAAACAAGCACGAACCCCCGAAGTGTCGGAGCCTTGAAGTGCCAAAGCCCCCAAACATCAAAGTGTCGAAATGTTGCCACGTCACTATGGGAGATTGTCACTCCGGGAGATTTTAATCAAGAGAAAACACAATTCCTCGAACTGCCACATCACTCCAGGAAATCGTTCTCCGGGAGATATCCATACTCTGCATTCAAAAAGTCTCGAATGATAAAAAACCAAAGATGTGTGGCATTCATCTGTCGACAAAGCGTGGCATTCATCTGTCGATCACATGTGGCACTCATTTCAGGCACCTTTGGATACCTCATATGTACTATTTTAGGTGACATGTGTCACTCTTTTTTTATGACACGTCACTGACTATGACATCATGTGGCCACATCACTCTGGGAGATTGTCCTCCAAGAGATTCTCAAACTCTACATTCAAAAGCTCTTGGACACTGAAGAGTCGGAGTCCTGAAGTCCCGAAATGTTTCATGATAAGATATTTTAATCTAGGGTTAGTTAGCGATAAGCATTGGTTAATGACTTCACGAGTTCAGTCATTCAGGAGATGTGTATACTCTGCATTCAAAAGCTCCCGAGCGTAGAATTTTAGAAGTGGCTTATCCTCATTAATTGCATGTTTTGAAGTTTTTCAACGATTCCAAAATGAAGAAAATGTTGTTTTACAGGCAGCATCTCGGATTCAAAGGATCCTGAGGCAATTCATGGGTATGCCATGAGGACGAGGAGAATCAAAATACCACCAGAGCACAACTGTTAAGAACCAAATATCAATATAGCATAGAAAAACCTCAGAATAAGTACTCAACGCCTTGAAAAAGATAGAATTTTAGGTAATAAGCCTCTTCAAGGGGGAAAGCTCCGTATACCCCACATAAATGTCCAAATACAAGATGATTCCAAATGAAAATGTCTCCTTGGAATATATAGGAGACTAGGAGGTACAATTACAACTAATGGACTCAAGCCGACATAAATAAAATAACATTACTAATGTAATATGCCCCAATTAAGGGGTAATGAGCCACTATTTAGGGCTTAACATGCCCCTCCCCTTGAGACAAGTGTTGTCTGTAACGCTTGAGTAACTATGGATGCTTTTGTATAAAAGACTCATCTTCCCAAGTGGAATCTCCAGCCGGTAGTTTCCTCCATTTAATGAGATACTCTGAAATGGATCTATTCCTTAGCTAGCGAATTCTTGTGTCAGTGATGGATTCAGGCTCCAATATGATTTTTCCTTCCTCATCAAGTTCTACCAATATAGTTTGAACTGGGATCTTGTCACCTATAACCTTCTTTAAGCATGAAACATGGAAAACTGGGTGTACTCGTGAACATGCAAGCAACTCCAATTTGTATTCCATAGTACCAATATTTTGCAACACCTTATAAGGGTCATAATACATTCGTGATAATTTATTATCCTTCTTGGCTTGCTTGAGGAACATCTGCTTGTATGGTTGTAGTCTTAAAAACACCCAATCCCCTACTTCAAAACTTATTTCACTACGATGTTGATATGCTTGTTGTTTCATGCGATTTTGTGCCATGATCTGGTTGTCCTTTAATATTTGGAGAACTTGTTGTTGATGCTCAATGTGATCTTCCACTGCTTGAACCTTAGATTTTTCTTTTAGAGAAGAAGTGATGGAAGGAGGGTGGTATCCATAGAGTGCCATAAATGGTGTCATTTTTGTTGCAGTATGAAAGGAAGTGGTATACCACAATTATGCCAAGGGTAACCATTTGAACCATTGTGTTTGCTTATCAGAGACAAAGCAGCAAAGGTAGACTTCCATACATTTTTTCACTATCTCGGTTTGTCCATTAGATTGAGGATGATAGGATGAGCTATGAGCCAACTGACTACCCAAACAAGAAAATAATTTTGTCCAAAAATGTCCAGTGAAGATGGGATCTCTGTCACTTACAATAATCTTTGGGAAACCATGTAGCTTTTGAATTGTCTTCATGAATGTGGTGGAAATTGTACTGGCTTTGAAGGGATGAGAGAGTGCATAAAAGTGTGTGCACTTGGTCACTCTATCAACAATCACCATGATGACACTCTTTCCTTCAGACTTCAGTAACCCTGTGATGAAATCCATGGAAACCTCTTCCCAACACTGACTTGAGATGGTTAATGGTTGTAAAAGACCTGAGGTCTTAATTGCTTCCACCTTATTTTGTTGGCAAACCAAACATTCTTCCAAAAACCTTTGAACATCAGTTTTAAGGCCATCCCACAAAAATTCCTTCTTGACCCTATGGTAAGTTTTCAAAAATCCTGAGTGCCCTCCTACTGGAGAGGTGTGCAATTCCAATAGTACCTTTTTGTTTGACTTGGGAGTTCTTACATAAATATAAGCGATATTTGTACCATAGTGAATCATTTTTCCATGTAAATGTTTCTGATGCACTGGAATCCTGCTGCAACCTTTGAATGAGAGTCCACACATTTTCATCATTCTTCCATTCATCCCCTGCTTCTATTATCCAATCAGGTTGGATGATTGAGATAACACATAGAAAGGCCTCAACATCTTCATCCTTTCTTGAGAGTGCATCTGCCACAACATTTTGCTTCCCTTTTTTATAGACGATTTCAAAATCATAACCCAATATCTTGGTCACCCATTTTTGTTGTTCTTTTGAAGATAGTCTTTGTTCCAAGAAGTATTTAAGACTATCATGATCTGTTTTGACCTTGAAGTGTCTACATATTAGGTAAGGACACCATTTCTTCAATGCATGTAGTATTTCCATCATTTCTTCTCATAAATGGGTTTGTGTAAGTCCTTTGCCTTGAGTGATCGACTTTCAAAAGCCAGGGGCCTTCCTTCTTGCATTAGGACAACACTAATTCCATTTCCCGGGGCATCACATTCCACAATAAAGGTTTTTGTGAAGTCTGGAGTGGTCAAGACAGGAGCTTTGCACATCACCTCTTTAAGTTTTTCAAATGTTGTAGTTGCCTCTGGAGTCCATGAAAATACATCCTTCTTATTTAGTGGCATTAAATGTGTTGTTATTCTTCCATAGTGTCGAACAAACTTGTGGTAGTAACCTTTCAAACCCAAAAATCCTCTAAGATTCTTCAATGTTTTGGGAATCGCCTAGTCCATCATGGCCTTAATCTTGTTAGGGTCTACCTTGACACCTTCATGAGATACAATATGACCCAAATACTCTACCTCTTTCACCCCAAAGAAACATTTGGATGGTTTGGCATATAGTTGTTGCTCCTTTATTAGTTGTAGCACCTTGTCAAGATGTCGCACATGATCCTCCCAAGACTTGCTATAGATTAGTATATCATCAAAAAATACTAACACAAATTTTCGAAGGAAGGGCTTGAAAATGGAA